>WEIT01024102.1:1849793-1890752 GCA_013389985.1 Dryoscopus gambensis
TCGGTGACGGCCCGTCCTTAGGCCGGGTCGCTGCTCCTCCCGGCCTGAGGGGGGAACAGGGCTGTGCCAGGCAGCTCGGCTGGAGTTACCGTGTTTTTAACGTTAAAACAGCCCAAGCTTTATTAATAAATCACCTCCGCGGCTGAGCTAGCCCGGTGCTTGACCCCCACAACAAAACCCGACAGACTGAGGGTAAAACCAGGAGGGTGAAGGATGAGTTCATGTGTCTACCCTGGAGCAGGGAGACTGGTTTAATCTTGTTTCCTGTCTTGACAACATCCTTAGGTGTTTCCAAATCTGTTTTTCTACATAGAAGCCTTTTAATTCCTGTAATGGAAGGGAATGAGGGGAGACCCGGGGGTTTGTTCAAGCTGAGGATGCTCTCGTTCAGCACAGCCTTTGGGGGTTTGGGGTTGAATAGAGAAGGTTTCCTTAAGCTGCATGTTTGCCTTATTGAATAAATGCTGTTATTTGAACAGTCATTGCTGGCTCTGCCGGTGAACAAAGTGAAACAAAATGTTAATATCACGGCTGAGTTCCCAGTTACTGAAGGCCTCGAGAATTGCAGGTAAATTGGTTTTGTGTGACCAAGTTTTGTGTTTGTTTGGGTTTATTTTCCCGGGGTGATTGGGCTTCCAGAAGTTTCTCTTCCACCAAGCAGTGCAGGAGGGAGGAGGCTGTCGTTGAGTCAGTGGTTGTCAAATGTCATTATGTCTCTGATTACCTAAGTATGGTGTAGCTTCGGTTTAACCTCTTTTAACCTTAGGAAGAGATTCCTTAGCAGCAAACAGTTCCTTACCATTCCAAATTGATTTTCCATCAGAAAACATAAGAACATTCCACTTAATGGCATCACGGAATGGTTTGGGTTGGAAGGGACCTTGAAGACCCTGGAATTCCCATGGGCAGGGACACCTCCCAGTGAAGGAGAAGCTCCCCCTGCTCTGCCTGGGTGACCTGGGCTTACCCAGTAAAGTATAATATACTTTTAAGTTAAAAGTTGAAAGGACTCCCTTGCTTTTGTGATGACAATACAACTTCTGTGAGTGTTTCCTTTTGTTAGCGTGTTCTGGCCGGAGCTGCCTGGCAGTTTGAGAGCTGGGCAGAGCTTTTCTCATGCTGCTGCTGGAAAATTCTGCCTTTTAAGCGCAATCCCTTTCTCCCAAAGGCCACCTCTTGCCCAGGTCGGTGTCCTCCTTCCTGTGCTGCCGCTCGCCGTCCGCACGCTACAGCACCCAGCCCCCCAGCCCCAGCGGGGCCCAGCCGCAGCAGTGGCACATGCTGGACCCTGAGCTGGAGGAGATCCTGATTCCCAGGAAACTCTCCATCAGCCCCTTGGAGAGCTGGCTGACGGTGAGGTACTCCCTCCCCAAAGCTGAGGGGGCTCAGGAAGAGGCGAGCCAGGAACCCCCGCAGCCATCCGAGTGTCCCCCGCCCGCCGGGACGAGGGATGTGGGGGAAGGAGAGGGAGCCCCGGGCAGCAGAGTGCAGTGCAAGAATGTGCTGAAGATCCGCAGGAGGAAAATGAACAGGCACAAGTACAAGAAGCTGCTCAAGAGGAGGAAGTTCATCCGCAGGAGGATAAAGGAGGGGCGCAAGAAGAAGCGTCAGGTGAGCTCAGGGGAGGGGGAGTTCCCTGGCGGAAATGGGCCCACACATCAAACCAGCCTCTGCTTAGGTGGTGGGTGATGGATTTAAGTGGATTTGGGGAAAACCGAGCCCGAAGGAATTCAGCATTTAGCCTCAAGCTGTGCCAGGGGAGGGTCAGGTTGGATATCAGGAGGAATTTCTCCATGGAAAGGGTGGTCAGGCCTTGGCAGGGGCTGCCCAGGGAGGTGGTGGATCCACCCTGGAGGGGTCCAGGGAATGCCTGGATGTGGCACTCAGTGCTGGCTGACAGGGTGGGCATCAGTCACAGCGGGACTCAGTGATCTTGGCCATCTTTTCCAACCTCAGTGATTCTGTGATTCCAAACTGAAATGTGATAATTGCTGGGCATAATTCTTCCTCCGTGACAGTAATTTACAGATATGTGTAATTAATGGAGATGAATTCTAGCATTTGTGTGAAGGATGAGTTCATGTGTCTACCCTGGAGCAGGGAGAGTTTAATCTTAATTTGTTTCCTGTCTTGACAACATCCTTAGGTGCTTCCAAATCTGTTTTTCTGCTTAGAAGCCTTTTACTTCCTTTAATGGAAGGAAATGAGGGGAGACACGGGGGTTTGTTCAAGCTGGGGATGCTCTCCTTCAGCACAGCCTTCCACAGGATATAATTCAGTTCATTCTCTAGGAATTCTCACCTTGCCCAGATGCAAGTTGGGGTTAATTGTAATTCCACTGCTGCAGATTTGTAGGAGGCAGTGTTGAACACTGTGAAATCCTCTTAATTTCCTTACCATTTTATTGCCCACCTTCTCAGTTTTCCTTGCACAGGGCTTTTTAAATGATACTTCCAAGATCCTTGTGCTTTTTAATGTCTTCTGGTGTGTTTTCTGCAGGAAGATCAAATATTTTGACACTTAGAACCTTTGTTTTGTGTGTGCTACACCTCCATTGTCCTTGGGACACGTGGGCAGTGGGTGTTGCTTCTGAGCTGTGTTACCTTTTTTTTTTCTTTTTTTTTCCTATTTTAGATAAAATTTGAGAAAGATTTGGAGCGCATCTGGAAAAGAGCTGGCTTGAAAAGTGCTCCTGCAGGGTGGCAGACCCCCAAGATCTACCTGAGGAGTTCCAAGCGATAAAAAAACCACCCGTCATAAATTTTAACCTGTACTTGTAATTAAAAAAATATTTAAGTATGTTGATGACATTTAAGCTTTTTCTGATTGTGATGAAAATAGTGGGAAGGAGTTTTCCAAGGGAAAAGCTGGCAGCTTTTCTTCCCCAAAGGAGAGGTGTGAGCTCTTTTCTGGTGGTTTGGCACTGCTGTGCTCACAGCAAAGGTGTCTTGGGCTGCAGCTGAATTTCTGAAGTCCCTCTTTAAGGTGAGACTGACCCTCAGAACAATCAGGTGTGGGAGATGGGATCAGTGAAGGAATTCTCCTCGTTGTATATATGGCACAAACCTTTGGAAAAGTTCTTTTCTAAACTGCATTCTTTAATAGCCTTACTGCAGAAAGGCTGGGGTTTTCCTGAGAGTTGTGGTGGGATGGGAATTGGATCAGAATTCCATGGAATGTACCTGCAGGAGCTTTTGTTGTCTCTTCTGTGGAGCCTCGGTGTGCACGTGCCTTGGGCATTGCATGAGCATCCTTAAAGGGCACATTTATTTTTGTGTTCTATTTTGTGCTAATAAAAAATGGTTATTTTTGTCTTTGATTGACCCCTGTCATGTAGAACATCCAGGTATTGGTCAAAGGAGAAGCTCAGAGCTAATTATTCATTAACTACAAAATCTTTTGTGCCTGAGACAACCCTGATACAATCAGCTGGTTTTGCATGGTTGAAGAGAGTCGTGGAAGCTGTGAAAAATACAGGTGTTTAAAATAAACCCTGAGAGAGGACTTTTTATCTGGGCTCTGGTTTGGGTTCTGCTTTTCTTTTTGGGGTTTGAGGCAGTTCTGGGTGGTTTAGTGTGATTTAACTTGAGTATTTTGGCAAAGAGATGAGGTGGACTGAGGGGGAAAAGAATGAGCTCCTTCAGGCTGGTCCTTGTGGGAAACTCCCTGAAAATGATTCCCTTTTTTCTCCCAGGAGAGAATAAACTGAAAGGGAGGAAAATAATCTGTGGGAGTCATTTGCTACGAGGCACAGTTTAATCTGGCTGCAGGAAGGACATCCTGAGCCACAGCTTCTCTGGGCAACCTGTGCCTCACCACCCTCACAGGCAAGAGTTCCTTCCCAGCATCTCAAATCTCTCAGGATTTGTGTTTTCCTTGAGAAAAAACTCTGTCTTTACAGGGCACTAACCAGATTTTACATCCCAGGGCTGTGTCAACTTCCTTTAACGTTCATGACCGCAGGATGTAATTTGAAACTCTAAGAGAGGAAAACTGCCCCTGATTTTCTGTAGAGGGAGCACGAGTCCGGGTTATACTCACGAAGCTTTATTAGGAGCTGCTCTTCCTCTCCAAAATACCTGCATCCCACTGAATTTGCACACTTAGTAAAGGTTTATGTGCGTATGTAACAAAAAAAAGGCTGCAAACAGGAAAGCTTTGACTTGAAATTCCCAAAGTGTTGAAGATTTCCATTATTTTGCTGTTCTGAGGGGAAATGGTCGAAAGCCACACAAATTCATGCTGTTCATTGCAGAGCTTGGAGATAACTGGTGGAGTGGTGATTTTATTTCAGTCATTGGGCTGGAAAAGTCCCTCAGAATTGGAATGTAAACCCAATTTCTCTCATCTCTAATTCCTGGATTGCACGCACTTCACTGCAGGCAGCAAGCTCAGCTGAACAGAACAAGTTTAGGAATTTTCTCAGTGATCAGGTTTGTGCTGGAGTGAGTTGGCTCCAAAGTAGGAAGTCAGCTGACTTGGAGGGGATGAAAACACTGAATTTTGTTTCTCTGAACCAAATCCCGTTGGAAATGTGGAGGGTGTTGCCCCATTTTGGAAAGGTCAGAGCCCAGCACTGTGGTGGCAGTGGCAGAAACACCATTTCTTTTTCATGTTAGCAAGAAATAGTTCCTGGCAAGCAGGATTTTGGTTGTCTCCTTGCAGAGCAATGATTCTTACCAGAGTAAGACTTTAAAATTAGTCTTTTTGAGAAAATGCAGTGGTCAATAACATCAGCTTGGATTCTTGAAGTTTTTTAAAGGCTTCTGGACATAAATAAGTTGTTTCAGCCACAAATGAATCCAGTTTAACTTAAAAATGGAGAATCAGGCCTGATGGTATATGGGAAAGGGAGCAATGTGAAATAACTGCTTCCTGCAGCTTTTTCCTAAAGCCTGGATCAACTTCCAGTACTTTATATAACTAGAAAATTGCCTGGGGCTCCATGGTGGTGGAGATGAGGTGTTGGAAATGACAGGAGCCTTTTAGGATTAAAGCAGAAGCAGCAGATTTATGATATTGATGGGGAGTACAAAATTAATTCCACCTTTTTATAAAATGGTAACCTTCCTATTCCACTGCAAATCGGGAAGTTTGGTCCCTTTGGTAACAAGGATTGAAACCCAGATGGGTGGAAAGTAGAAACATTTAAATTGTGTATCAATTGCAGCAGATCAGCCATTGATGCCTGAGTTAACCCTGTGATGGTCTGGGGTGTCCAGAAGAGATCTCAGCTCCCTGGCAGCCACTCTCCAGTTCTGCACGGGAACATTTTTAGATGTTGTCTCCTCTAGTTTTGGCTCACTTCACATTAATTCAATTCCACTCTGAGCTCATCATGGGAAAAGGGAAAGTCGAGCAGACTGCTGGTCCTGGTTAAAAGCACCTGGTGCCTATTTAGAGCACAGAAAGCTGTTCCTTCCCTGTGGGAATGTTGTGCTTGCCCTGCAGAGCCTGTGGATGGGCTGGGATGTGGTGATGTATTTTCCTTTGAATGGTTTGTTCTGTTTCCCCCTTCCGAAATGCCTGGTGTATTCCTAAAATGTAACCCGGCCTTTGGTCCCTCCCCTGTGAGCTTTTCATTGGTTCAAGCCTTGGGCCCGCGGGCCCTTCGAAACCCTGATAAGGGAATGCTCAGAGGACGAGGCTCTCTCTTTCCGCTTGGATCTTCCCCTCTCCCTTCCCCTTCCCTCTCCCTTTCCCCTTCCCCCCCCCTTGCCAGCTCTGGACCTGAAATAAACCTGACTTCACCATCAAGGAGATACTGTGTTTCTCTTACGGCTTCCCGCTGCCTGCAAAGGTGTAGCCCCGAGACACTGCATAAGCCCCGGTGAGCTTGCAGCCCCCCTTCCTTCCAAGGACCCACGGGGAATGTTGCCCCCTGACCACAGCAACACTGGGAGCTGTTGGAGCAGCCCTGAGGTGATGCGGACAGCGAGGCTGAGCTCAGGGATGCCCTCCCCTCGTCCCTGGCACGGGCAGGAGCCACGCGGAGAGGAAACGGGGTGGGATGTAATGATGGCTTCTGCTCCAGCAAGCAGCCCTGAGCTGATTCAAACCAGGAGCTGCACGGGTTGTAAAGGCACCAGCGGGAAAACGCTGTTTTGAATTGAGGCTGGTTGTAGGCAGGAAAAAGGTTTGAGAATCCTTAAATCCTAAAGCGTGTGGTGCAGACTGAAAGGATTTATTCCCAGTGTTTTTAAGGATGATTTCACTGGAGCAGGCACACGTGTGCACAGGCTGTGGGATGGCCCTGGCTGGAGCAGCAAAAAGAGAAATAAAGAGAAATATTCTTCATGTTGTTTTGGTTCCTGATAGCTGGTGTGCCCAAACCCTGGTTTTTTGGGGTGTGGGGTTTTTATGTGTGCAGTTTATTTCTATTTGGGATTTTGTTTGTTGTTTGTGGGGTTTTTGTTTGCTTTGGGTTTGGGCTTTTTTTTGTTTGTTTGATTGGTTTTGTTTTGGGGTTTTTTAACATCAGAGGGAGAGGACAGGGGTGATGCCTCCTCCTTTTGCTGCTGGAGGATTTCTCTGCAGAAAAACCCAAGTTGTTCTGATGTCTTTATTGTGGGAACTGTTCTTTCTTCCATTAATAAACTCCAGTCTCAAGGAGGAGTAAATCAGCCCATGTCAGGGGATGTTTGTGAGCATTTGGTGCACAAAACACCATTCAGGGCATTAATAGGACCTGACAACCATTGCCTAACAACTCCTGAGCAGGAACAGAGGGACACCTTTACTCTGGTGAGCTCATGCCCTGTTAAATGGGGCACTTTCATGTGAAAAGCCAAAACGTTGGTGTACATTGGCTCCAGGAGCTCTGACCTGCTCCCTCCCAAATCCTGGAGCCAGCTCTGCTTTGGTGGGACTGATCCCTGATCCAGGAGTTCCAAATTTAACAAACCAGGCTTGTTCCCACCAGCTGAAAACCTGGCTGAGGTGATCTGACTGATCTCACAAGCAGCACCTGTGGCTGACTCAAATGCCATCTTTTCTTTTCACCATTCATGCTGCTCCGCTCTGTTTTCCAGGAAAACATCCTGGTTTGGGGTCATTTGGGCTGAACCTCTCCAAAAACAACAGCACTCAGTACCCAGCCCGGAGCATTTGCGGAGCTGAAATGAGTTTGAAAAGTGGTTTTTGTTGGTTTTTTCCTGCTGGTTTTGAAATAAATAAATAAATAAAAATATCAATAACTGTAGCTCCTGTAAACATCTGAGGTAGCTTGGAGCAAACACAGGGTGCTGTTTTTCCTGTGGAAGAATCCATTCTTGCTTGACTTTCCCTATAAAACAGAGGAATAAAACTGAAACAAGGAGATCTATGAGTCAAAAGAATTTAAGAAAACCATCCGATACATCACTTTTGTGTCAAATCCCTGATTTAGGGACTTTTTTAGTCTTGCTCCCTGCATGGGCACTAAGAACTATAAAACTGAGACTTGCCCGCCTTGAATGTAGCTGGAATTTTCTGCAAAATAATGGGAAGAAGGAGGAGTTTGAATGGACAGTGGGACCACATAACTGTAGGTGCCTTGACAAGGCTCAATGGAAGCGGCTAAAATTCTGTTTGAAGTAGAAAACATGAAATACTGTTTAAAAAATGAGGTTTCTTTACTTGTTCAGTACCCAAAGCTTGGTGCTGCTCAGGCAGGTGCTGTGCTGAGGGAGTGTCACTGCCTTTGGTGTGTCCAGGTCTGGAAAAAACCACTCCTGGAGCCTCTCAGCAGCTGGAACACTTCAAAATCCCTTTCCCACTTGTAAAGTGACAGGAATTAAGACAAAGATGTGGAGTAGTGAGCAAGGAGTAGGAGCAAGGCACAGCAGGTAAAAAATAGGTTGGGATTTTTGTGTTTTAAGGGAATTAGTTCATGGTAAGATGAGCTGGCTGAGCTTTATGCCCAGCCAGTGAGGAACTGGTTAAAGCTGAAGGAAAAAAGAGCTGGAAGAAATGGAGTTCGAGTCAGCAGAGTGTGAGCAGCACCACGTTACTCAGCAGCCTCCCTCGGTGGGTGAGTCAGGGCTGTTTGCTCAGGGATGCAGGGTTTTCCCTGCTGTCAGCACTGGCACAGCCAGGCCAGGGTGGCACAGCCAGCTGGAATCTGCCCAGCATCACCAGGTACAGCCCCAGGCTAAAGCTGGGCCTGCTCACCCTCGCCTTGACCCAACCTTGGGTTGCTCAAACTGTTGGAGTTTTTACACCTGGAGTTTATCTGTGCCTTTCCCCAGGTCTGAGTGGGCACCTCCAGAGGACTCTCCCTGCCTGATTTCACTCTCTCTGTGATGCTGGAGAATATCCTGTGTTATTCTTGGCCCCCTGCCATCCCTGAGGACTCCTGTAGGCCCATCGGAAGGTAGGGCAGGGATGAATGTGTCCTGCTGGCTGATAACATCATCCCTTGGGGAAAGGAAGGCAGGAAAAGCTTTCTCTCACCAGTAATTTATGCAAAAAGCTGGGACTGTGACAAAGAAAAGAGTGGAACATAACAATATCTGTGCCTTGGATGGCAGCACCTTCTCCTGGAGTGATTTCCAGTTGTGGAAAGGAGAGCAAAGGAAAATGTGGCTTCCAGTGTAGGAACAGCTCCTTCTGGAGTGGGATGGCAGGATAAAGTCACCTGAACTCTTCCACATTTTTCTGAGGGAGGAATACAGATTTCCACATTGTCCTGAGGGAGAAATATGCATTTCCACATTGTTCTGAAGGAGAAATACGAATTTCCATATTGTTCTGAGGGAGAAATAGGGATTTCAATATTGTTCTGAGGGAGAAATATGCATTTCCACATTGTTCTGAGGAAGGAATATGCATTTCCACTTTGTTCTGAGGGAGAAATACGCATTTTTACGTGTGGTGTCATCCCCAAAGTGGAGTGGGAACTCTCACTTGATTTCTGAAGGAGGTAAAGCAAGCAGCAAGCACCTTGGGGTTTTTTAGTCTAAATTATGGTTGCCAGAGTCCTCTTGGGTTAATCCTGAGCAAATACACTTTTCACACAGACTACCCTTAAAAGCTGCCCAGGCTCCATGTTTATGTGTCTAAATTTGGCAGCAGGATTATATTGCATTATGGAGAGCAACCTCCTTTCACCCACAGTATTTTTATTTTTAATGGAACAGCCTGAAAACCTGAGGTAAATAACACAACTCTGGGAGGCACCTTTGAGCACCCCTCTTCAGGACCAACCCATTAATTTTTCCACTCTTTTCCCACTCATTTCTGATCTCAAAATAAGCTGGCGTGCCTGGAATCCCACTGCTTAATTATTTTAGGTGGGTGCAATGGATGGGCTGCAATTAGTGTGAGGAGTGGAGCTTCCCCTCAAAACCTCCTGGTACCAGAGCACTGTTCCCACGTGCAGAGAGGCCACAAAATGTGGTTTGAGGCACTGGTGGCCAGAAAGGGGACACAAAATGTCAGCTCTCAGCTCCTGAGGACTCCCAGAATTTTCTTGTTCTGGTGGCCAGAAAAGGGGGCACAAAATGTCAACTCTGAGCTCCTGAGGACTCCCAGAATTTTCTTGTTCTGGTGGCCAGAAAAGGGACACAAAATGTCAGCTCTGAGCTCCTGAGGACTCCCAGAATTTTCTTGTTCTGGTGGCCAGAAAGGGGACACAAAATGTCAGCTCTCAGCTCCTGAGGACTCTCAGAAATTTTCTCGTTCCTCGCAGGAATGAGCAGTGCTGGGTGCTTGTGGCTTGAGCTTTTCCCAGGTTAGGGAAACCTGACTTCGTGCTGCCTGTGGGAGGAGTGAAATTCAGTTTGTGCTGTGCTTGTGGTCAGGGCTGTGGTGTGGTCAGCCTGCTCCAGGGGCTTGGGAGTGACCTGGAATACTGGACAGTGAGGCAGGATTTTTGGACACGGTTTTTCAGGCCAGTTGCTTCTCCGCTCTCCTCCCCAGAACCTGCATTGTGTAGGATTAACAACTTCCACGTAAAATGCCTCAAAATCTGGAATGAAAGAGGGTGCAAAGTTCCTGCCCCTTTAGAGAGGAGACCCAGGCCTGGTGCCTTTTCCCTGGAACTCAGAAAGTGGATGAGGAACAGCCAGGAGCTGCCGCTTTTTCCCACATTTCTGGAGACGAGCACAGTTCAAAGGGGTGATTTGATGCCTCAGTCATTTCCTCCTGAGCCCCGGTGCTGTCTGCCAGCTGCCAAATTGGACCAGGACTGGGGATCCGTCCCCTGGAGCGCAGCCTGATGGATTCCTTGTGCATTTGGGAAGGCTGAGATGCTCCAGAACCACATGGCAGTGAGTCAGTCCCGTGTCATGGGTTGGACACTCTTCTGTCTCAGGCACTCCAGGTTCAAAAGTTGATTTTGGGGGATCTTTTGTGTAAATGTAGAAGGTTTGGGGGGTGCTCCATTGCAAGTGGCCCTGAAAAAAATGCCCATTTCCTAGGAAAATCCAGTTGCTGGCTGCTGCTGTGGACCTTAGGGGAGGATTAACAGATGCAGATCCATGAGCAGAGCCACTCCTGGAGTTCTGGTGCTGTAACTCCGATTCAGAGCTGCAGATTTTTCCATCCCCTCATGGTTCCTGGAGGGATTTTGAGCTCGTACCTGCTTTTTCTTTAGCACTCTGTGTTGGAGACACTCCTGGCTCTCAGAATAGACTGGGAGATGAGTACTTGATAATTGAAATGAAATAAAAGTTAGAAAATATCATTTCACTGGGGTAAAGAAGCAACAGGTAGAAATGGCTCCTGTTTGCCTTGGGGAATGGGGATACTGGGAAGTCTGAGAGGCAAGAAGGGATGAAACAGGGGTGTTAGAAAGTTAAAATCAAGATGCTGCCCAAAATCTGCCCAGGCTGGTGTGCAGCTGGTCCAGGCTCTGCTCCCAATTCTGCCACTGCTCTGCTCTGTGAGTTTGGGTGACTCATTTCCTTTTGTGTTCCATGGCTCCCTCCTGCTCCTGTCTGTTTAGATTCCAAATTTTTCCTGCCAGCAGCTGCCTGTGCTGTGTGGGACAGACCCAAGTGTGCTGTGACCAAGAGAGACCCTTGCACACGTGAATGAGGGACCAGAAAACACATTTAATGTGATTTTAGTTGTCTATTTTTTAACAGCATTTAAATTGAAACAATCAGAGCAAGTATTTAAAATCAATTTCTTTTTCAACTAAAATTATTTTGACCGAGAACTGATTTTTCAGATTTACCTTCTTACAGTTTGATCATGCCAAAAATATTAAACTTAAGGGAAAAATACAATTTACACCTGCTCTGTGGGTGTCACTGAGGTGCTGCTTTGTGTCTCTGTTTCCATCCCTGTTGTTTTTCCATTTCTCCTTGGGCAGTTGTTTTTTTTGGGTAGCTTCTGTCTGGAATAAAAAAAAAAATAAAAAAATTTCAGTGTTGGTTTCCTGGGAGGTTTCTCTGTTTTTGTAACTGGTTTCTATTAAAGGTTTTGAGATGAATCCCAGGAATCTGAAGCTTTCCAGCCAAAGGGGGTATTTAAATATTGTGCCATCCAAGGGCGCTGCAATGCAGGAACCAGGGAGCTTTTGGAGATGTCTTGTGGGTGCAGACAGAGCTCCGTGACCTGCTCCAAGGACAGCAGTGCTGGAAGAGCACACAAACACATGGATTAATGGGAATAACCCATGCAGCTGGAAAACTCTGGATGCTGCAGTTTAACTCCTCACTTGGGCACCTCCGGCTCTGTCCCAGACAATCTGCGCAGCTCCGTGTGCTCAGCAGATCAAAACCCTCTCAGCAGTTCCATCTGACTCAATTCCTGCGTTCCTGGACATCCACACTAATTAATTTCTGCTCCTTGGGCACTCAGGGAAGTGGAGCTGGAGATTCAAGGCAGGAGGAGGCTGAGGAGGAGTTGCCTGCGAAGGACAGCCCCCAAACCCTCGTGCTGTTCCAATTCCTCTGCTTTTGCTTCAAAATGCAGCCTCAAGCTGCACCAGGGGAAGGTCAGCTTGGACACCAGGAGGAGTTTCTCCATGGAAAGGGTTGTTAGACGTGGGAATTGCTGCCCAGAGTGGAGTGGATGGTGGAGTCCCCATCCCTGGAGGTGTCCCGGAAATAGTCAGAGCTCTGGGCTGGTTGTGACAAGGTGGGGACTCTGATCCTGGAGGTCTTTTCCAACCTCAGCAATCCTGGGATTGAGGATTGGCCACAGCATGGCTGAGACCACAGCAGTGACTGCCCGTGGGGTATTTTTGTGGAGTTCACCTGTCTCTGGCTGTCCCAGGGCTGTTACTTAATGCTGCCACGATGTTTTTTTACTCACCCCCAGTCTAAAGGTGTCAGAGCTGTTCCCTCCTCCTCCGCCAGCCCGTGTTTGCCTCAGCAGCTGCTTTGGTGGCTGCACCTCGGGCTGCTGATTAGTGGGCTCCAGTGAAATGAAACAAAGCAGAAAAACATCTGGTGACACCATCAACTTGTCATGCTGGATGTGCTCTTCAGAGGAGGCAAATCAGGGGTTGCTGTGTTTGTGGCTGGGGAACAAGCATGCTGCTGCTGGGGCTGAGAGGTGCCCGGCGTGTTCCAGCCCTGCAGTAATGACAGGCTCCGCTCGGCAGCCCTGTCATTGCGGTTGGCTCTCAGCTCTGGCCTTCCAGCTCACAGTTCTTGCTCTATCCTGGATTATTTCAGGCTTGCTTAAGGGGTTCGTGGCAGCTGGGAGCTTTGGTTTAAAGAGAAAAGTTTTGCCACCAAGTGAAAAATGGTGTAAATTAACCCTGAACTGCAGTGCCTTTCTTTTGCTGTTGCCATGCAAAGTTCTTTTTCTTCATATTTTATTTTGAGGAGTCCTTGCTGCCTTTGCCACTGTCAATTAGCTGTACTCTTATACTCTTTATTCCTAAGCTGTAGTACTTTTATATTCTAAGAATTTTATCCTTGTTTCTTCCCATGGGTAGGTATTTTCTCCTTTCCTTTGATCCTGGTGGAACACTCTGGGTCCCGTATTTAAAGAAGTTGTTGATGATAAGCCTGTAGTGTTGACAAATCCTGCACACAAGGCCTTGTACTCTAATTTGTGTCAACAGGTCATTCATGCTGGCATTCCTTTTTAATTCATGTATTTATGGCTGTGAAGATGGGGTGGAAGGGGCCACTTCCACTCCTGCTTCCCTGGGTCAGTGGCTCTCGAAATTGCAGTAAAGGATGGAGGGTTCCCCTTGGCATCACCTTCTTCCTGATCTGATACTTGCTCAGTTTTTCTGGCTGCTGATCTTCAGTTTGGAATTATTGGGAGGTCTCCCAGTACAAAAAATGGAAGAGATAGGGGAGGAGGAAACTTCTGACAGTCCTAACTCCCCACAAGCCAATCAACCTTGTGACACCTGCACTTTTAGCAGGGCTTTGTCCACCTGAGTCACTGCTTTGTAAGTGAAATAGGTGTGAAACACCCGTTTTCTTTTGCCACAATGAAAAAGGGGCGACTCTGGGAACGTGGGAGCCTTTCTTGTGCTGCTGACCTGATCTGATGGCAGGTGCAGAGCCTGCAAAACCACTCCTGGTGCTGCTGGGAAGTCCCTTTCCCTTGCCTGGATGAAGTTGCTTTCTCTGGTCGGGGTTTGTGGTCAGCTGGAGATGAGCAGTGGGCAGCCAAGGGATGAATCAATACCCCAATTCCCCCGGGAGTGGGGAAGGAACAAGGCTGGGGAGCACCACTCAGCTCAGAATGGAGAATCTCGTTAAAAATTCAGCTCCTGACCAGGAAAGTTGTTGACACAGCTGCTTTTCCAGGATGCCTTTGGAGCAGCAAAGCTCCAGGAAGCAGGGCTGGCTGCAGACTGTGCAGGATTAGAGAGGGAACAAGGCAGAGATCTGCAAAACAGGCCCTGTGCTCCTTCCCTCCCCTCTCTGTGAGCCCCAGCGAAGCTGCTGCTCTTCCCTTCCCGTGGGGGATTTTCTTGAGGAGCCTTCAGCCTTGTTCAGCCTGGACTTGGCTTCTTGCAGTCAGGAAATATCCAGTCCATGACAGCAGCAACCACAGCAGATCTGCCTCCCTCCCAGAAACCCTGCGAGGAGCAGGCAGTAACCTCTGCAGTGCCACAGCTGGCAGGCAGCGAGGTGGGAAAACAACCTGGAGCTGCAGCCTGGAAGGTCCTGCCCGTGGTTGGGAGGGCCCGGGGGAAGGAGAGGGTGCTGGATTTGCTGTCTGTGCGCTGGGAGCAGCTTTCTGCCTCCCAGCCAGGCGTGCTCCAGGCTGCTCTGAACGCAGGGCTCAGATCTGAGCCTGGGCTGGGCTCCCTGATGGGGACAACAGGACAGGCTCCTTCTTCCACGAGGTTCCTGGCCCAGCAGCTGCTCTGGAGCCGGGCTGTCCTTGTTGGGACACCTGGCACAGGTCAGCGACACGGGAACAGGAGCCTTTGCTGCCTGCAGGTGGTTCTGGAGTCGGAATAATGGGAATTCCTGAGGCTGGCAGAGAGAAGCTGATGGGATTAGGGCTGCAGTTAGGCTGGATTTGTTCATATCCAGGTGGTGCCACAGCTCAGGTGATGAGGGTGAGAACAGAGAGGGAGGGGCTGTTTGTACCCAATTACCCCCAGATGTCCTCACTTCATATAAACGTCAGAGGTGGAGTTTGCAGGGAGTTTTGGGAGGTTCTTATCTGAAGATTATTTTAGGGTTTTTCCCTAGAAACAAACCAGCAGCTCTCTGGGTCTGGTTTGGACAGTGTGGAGTTAACAGCAGGCTTTTCTTTGTGGTCATGTTATCTAATAATAATAATAATAGCTTCAGGTTCTTGGAATTTCTTTGGAAGCGTCTGGTTCTGTCTGCTGCTGGAGACGGGATCCTGGACTGGGTGAAGTTGTGATCTGGTCTGAATGCTTCCAAAGCTTCCCTTGTTGCAGCGTGTAATTATTTAGGTGTTTATTATAATTAAAATACTCTCCTCTTTCCTGAAATGCTTTCCCCTCTGGGATAGAGGGAATCTGTTTTCTGGTAGAGTAGAGAGGCAGAAAAATGCCAGAAAGAAAAATTCAAGTGTGAAAATTGAGTTTATCCCCGTGGATCGCGTGGGAAAGCTCCTGACTTGTGTTTTTAAGTTCTCTTACAGAGTCCCACAGACATTTAAGGACAGTCCATTTTAATTCCCTTCCTTCACTTGATGACTAATTTGATTGAGTTGTTAAATCCAGTAAATCCAATCCACTAAATGATGTTAACCATAAGCAACAATAACCTGCCAACAGAATGTGAGAAAACAGAAAAGTTGATCATATTTTAATTTTCCTGTAATATGTAATTTTACTCTTAACATCCTGGCAGCAGCTACTCTATTTCCAATTTTATACTCTATTTCCTGACTTTATACTCATTGTAATTTTCCTGCAAATATCCAGCCCTTGCTTACAAGTCACGGGACAGGGTAAATATTGTTTTCTAGGTTGTCTTTGGAGAGTGAAGCTCGAACTAAAACCATATGAGGAGACCAAGATCAAAACCCCATTGAAGGCAGCAGAATAAATCCAGTCTGGAGCAGACAGCTGGAGGAGCGTCAGACAAAGGGAGGAACAGCTGGATCAAGTAAAGCACGAGGAAAATTGGTTCCATCCCCAGGGGGAGGGAGAAAGATTTGTTTTGTCAGCCCAGAGCTGTGTGGGACCAACTTCACTCGATGAAACTTTGATGTCAGAGTCGGGGAGGGATCAGAAGGTCCCAGAGGGAGGGGAAGGAGAAGTGGGATCTGCAGAAAGTGTGAGGGAAGGGAAGGAGGTGGAGTGGCAGTGGGGAGGTGGGGAGTTGGAAGTTGGAGGTGGAGTAACCCTGCAGAATATGAGCTGCTGTCCACAGCTCCGGGGATGTAAATTGATGAGGTCATAGTGTTTTCCAGTTACAGAAAAGAAAGTTTAAGGGGAAAAAGAAAAAAAAAGTCTTCAACTTGTTTTTCGAGAGAGGCGAAAAACACCGAGAAGCCGAAGAAATGGAGCAACTTGCAAAACTCCTCCTGTGGCAGATTCTGCTTCAGCAAAGTAAGCTCCGAGCTGCTGGTGTAGTGTTGCTTGTTTTTATTTCAGCTGCACAACGGGGCTGGGGGTCGGCTACGAGATTTTGAACTGTTGTCTTTGCAAGATTTTGTTCAGATTCCTAAATTCACTGTGTTTTTATCTGGGGAGGGGAGGGAGTCGTGGGTTTCCTCTGCTTTTTGGGGGAGAGAATGGAAAAATGTTTGTGGTTATTGAGCGTGTTTGTGCAATTTTTTCTCTTCCTATCAGCAAATTCAAAACCAATAAGCTTGGGTGTGAGTGCAGCAAAGCTTTCACAGTCAGATTTACATCATTTAAGGTTATTTTTTACTTTTGGAAAAGCAGAAACAGCTGGGGGTGCGTGTGTGTGAGGGTAAAAAAAGGAAGTGTGGTTTTGGGGGTTCTTTTCCTCTTGTCAACATAAAGACAGACACATGATTCACTTTTGGGTAGCCAGGTGTGAGAAAGGAGTAGGAAGTGAGGAGCACAAGTTTTTTGGGGACTGGTGACCCCCCTGCTCTTGCCAGCCCTTTTAAAAGGCTGTGGCCGACACCTGAGCCCCTCTGTTCCTCAGCACTGAGGTGGAGTGAGGTGAGGAGTTCTCCCTTTGCTCCGTAATTAATTCACTTTCCGTGTCACCACGGCATTTTCGCAATGCCTCAAGGCGAGGTTTAGGAATTGGCAAATTATGGGATCAGTCATAGGGACAGAAGGGCTAAAGTGGCTCAGAGATCTGGTGCGTGGGGTGGGTTAGAGAGGAGGACTCCAGGAGCACCAACCAGTCCAGTGAGTCCCAGGGGGTTTGGCAGAGCCTGGGCAGCAGCCAGGGCAGGAATAGCAGGTTGGGCTGCTGCAGAGGCGTCCCAGCTGAGGATGGAGGATCTCTGACAGACCTTCCAGGAGCGCTTTGGAGTTACCTGGGTGCTTGAGCCCACCCAAATCAGGTGGTAACTCAGTGGTGAGGATGGGAAGGGGAGAAGGGAGGAAATCTGAGCCGTCCCATGGCGCTGGGATGATCCCAGCTGCAGAGGAACCACTCCCTCAAGTGTTAATGTCTCGGGGAGGAACAGCTCTGTGTTTGGAATGGCCCTGCAGAACCATTCCGAGGGCCTGCAGCCAACGGGAAGCACACAAGGCAGGGGAGGGTTTCTCGAGCTCAGCTAAAATCCCAGCTGCCTGTCAGAAAGTTGGGCAGATCTCTGAGGGATCCCGTCTGTGCCCCAGGTGGGGATTGGCTCCTTGAACAGGCACAAAGCTTCTCCTTCCTGCACAGCAGCACATTCCTGCTCCCTGCATGTTCCTACCTGCAGGGAGTGCTGGGATTGTTGGGGCTGGATGGGTACTTAAGGGCTCTGACTTCCTTTTTGGAAGTGGGAGACTCTGCTGGTGGGAAATTTGTCCCAGGAAGCCTTGAAAAATAAACACAGAGGCCGAGAGAAAAGCCCAGTTCAAAGCCTGGCCTGACCATCAGTGGGCTTTGAAGGGAAATTTTGTTTTATTGAAAAGCTCAGGCAGGCAGGCTGGACAGGAGGTGAATGGGAGAAGTTTAGGTGGAGCTGTTTTGCTCACCATGTCCCTCCTCCAGATGAGCCCAGGTGTTTCTCGTGGATACTGGTCAGTGGCCTTAAAAAAACCTGGCTCCCGGAGGAGAGCTGGGGTCATTTATTGCACCATCACCTTGATGCTGCTGCATCAAAAACTATCAGGGCCTCTCAGCCCCCTAAAGAGTCAGGATGGAGCCGCTGCCCTTCCCCAGAGGGTTTGGGAACAGCTCGGTGGCACAGGCTGCTGCTTTTCCCACAGCTGTGCAGTGACTCTACAGAGCCCGTGAAACCCCCTATAAACAGAGGGATTCGTGGGAGAAGTAAGGAATGTGGCACACAGATTTGGGGAAGGACGTGTCCTTTCTGCAGGACTTTTCTGCTCTGTGAATAAGAGGCTATAAATATAAAATATAAATATATATATAATAGGAACTCAGTGGTTTCATCAGCACTGACCGGAGCAGCAGCTCCTCTGTCCCAGGAGGGAGCTCGTCCCAGGATTGTTCAGGCAGGACTCGAGGGACAGTTTTCAGACACTGCCTGGAGAGCTCTGAGCATGTCACACATCTTTCACAGCCCCAGCCTTTTGCTTCTAGTTTGCCCACAGCTTTTTGTGGCTTTAATTCTTTCGCTTGAAAAATGGATGGGATTCAAGAAGTAAGAGCTGGCTCTGCCTTTTACAAGGGATTAAGAAATAGTTTTCCAGGCTGCTTTCCTCTTCCTATGCCGTGGGACCACAGAGTGTCTCTGGGATCCTGCTGAGTCAGCACAGAACGTGTCAGGGGACAGCACAGAATTGTCTTTTGTTGGGGTTTTTTGGTTGGGTTTTTTTTTTGTGGTTACATCACCCAGAGAAGACAAAGTGATTCTGTATCCCGTGAACTGGAAATCTGAAAATGAAAGCTGCGGTTGAGTTCTGTGTTGACAGCTCTGAAGGCAGCTGAGGTTTAGAAGCTCCTGGAGTCCTGTGGTGACAGAGGTCAGAGCTTTCACCAGGTGCATGAAGACTCTTTGGTTTTACAGCTGCAGGTTGGGAAGTGTGACTCGCCAAAATCCCTGCTTCCAGCTGACCCCAGAGCTGCAGTTCATGAGCTGCCACCTTTGCTGGGCTGTGGCTTTATCTCTGTTCAGTAGCTGCTGTGTCATAAAATCCCTTTAAAAAGCAGGGCTTGGTTGCTCTGCCGGTCTCACCCAGCAGAGCAGGGTCCCACAGCAGAGGGAGGACACTGAAAAGAGAAAAATGCTTATTCCTCCTTCCGCTGCTGCTCTCTGTTCAGGTTATTGAAGGTCAGCTGTTCCAAATTCCATTTTCTCCAGGCGTGCAAGAGATCAGAGATGTCCCAGATTCCTCAGATTTCTGAGTGATCTCATTTACAGCTCTGTCAAATAAGTTTAAGCCTTCCCCACGAGCTGATGGATGTGTGCAGACTTCCAGCGTGGCTGGGGAATCAGAACAATCAGTTCTTCCTTCTTTGTCTGCTGGAGTTCCTGTGCCTCTTGTGAAGAGTTATCCTTTTTTTCCCCTTCTAGAATTTTGCTGCTTGGCTGTGATCACTGGGGTTTTTTTTGATACTTGCACCATTTTGTCGAACTGTGGATGATATCCTTGGGCAGGTTCAGACCCAAAGTGTCTGTCCAGACTCTGTGTGTCCACAGACAAAGTGAGAAACCCTTTCTCTCCCACCTCCCCGTGCTGAGCTCCAATATTTAAGTTGACCTCACCTTGGATGGGTTTTTTTGTGGTGCTCGATGTCAGCCCAGCTTTGCGTGGCAGCACCCAGCAGTCACAGATCCAGTCTATAAAATGCAAAATATGAAATCCACAGGCTCTTCCCTGGTCCCAGCAGGACACAGCATCTCCTGGGCACTGAGGGGCAAACCTGGAAACACCTTGGAATGACTTTTTGAGGAAGCAGGAGCGTTCCTGCCCTGTTCCTGGCTGAAGTTTTAAGGGTGGAGGGAAAAATAACCCACAAGGCATCATCTTTTCTTATCTAAAAGCTGTTCCATCCCAGCCAAGGCCTTGCTTCACAGAGAGCTGTGTTTGGAAGCTCTGGAGAAGTTCCTGTGGCTGCCCAGGCTCCAGCAGCCTCCCCTGGGAAGGGGTAGGGAAGGGAAGGATGCTCCTTGCCCTGGCAGGAGGAAGCTGCAGGGGTCCAGAAAGGTGCAGAACCAGGAGCTGGTGTGAGCTCAGAGCTGTGGATGGCTGAGCTTTTGCCACTCGTTGGATTTACGACGCTTCCTTCGGGCTCCGTGTTTTTCCCATTAACTCGAAGAGGAAAGGAGAGCAGCAAATGCCTTCATTCCTCTGCCCGAGCCAGCAGAGGATGTTTCTGTCGCTCCAAATCAATTTGCTGTTCGCGCAGCGCTGGAGGCAGCCCCAGACACCACTCCCGAGCTCACAAATCGCTGTTCGTGTCACGACATCGCGTTGTCCCCTTGCCCCGGGGCAAACCACCCCCATTCAGCCCCAGGGACCTTGACACCTCTGCTGTGCTGGGAGCTGGTGGCCTGTCACAAGTGACACCGATTTTTCCTGGCTGATTTGGTGCTGTGGAAGAGCCTTTTTATCATTCCTTTGTTTTTCTAAGCGGAGTCTGAGTCCTGGCTTGCAGAGACAGGGTTTGCAGCTGAAATATTTTGCAGCCTGTCAGGAGAGACCATCAAATGATGGAATTATGATGTCTTTTTCTTATATACAGAGAGCACAGACCTTGTCCAAGATCTGATTTTTCTCTTTGTGATGCTGAGATTATAAATGTAGGAAAAAATACCTCCTGTTTGGAGTGCCTTTGAGCTGGCGGTTCAACAGAGAGTGCTGCTCAGTTTTTGTTCCCCGCTGTCCCTGCCCAATGTTTTGTGATAGGAAAATGGGAGGAAACAAAGTTTATTCTCAGCACTGGGGGTGTGCTGAAATGCCCCCAGTCTGGAGCGGAATTTGGACTCGTTTGAAATTCATAAATTCCAGGGCTTAAAAAAAGAAATACAGCCTTTGTCTGGAGGACATTGTGCCTCTGACATTAGCAGGACAAAACCTCCAATGATTTTGATGGCACCCACTTGAGCTTGGCTGGTTGGAGACATGAATGGTGGTGTTGTGTTGGGAATCAAGAGCAGGATGCCAGGAGACCTTCGGGACCCCTCCCACACGAGGAGCAGGAGGGACTGGACCAGAGAAATGCAGAATCAAAGGCGCTGGTTCATCCCTGGCAAAGTTTTTCCTGTGAGGATCTGAGTCATGAGAGTTGGAGAGAGCTGCATCCAGAGCATCACAGAATTAATTGTGCAGACACAGTGTGTGGCAGCAGTGGGGAGTGGAACAGCCAGATATGAACATCAGCACTGACAGGGAAGGGAGGAAGAGAGGGAGCAGTAACAGAGGTGGCTGCTGACTTGGAGTGTATTTGTAGCTTTTTCACCCTTTTATTGTCACTAACACTCTTTCTTCTGCTTTGACAGGTTCTGTGTGCTCGTATTCAGGTGAGTGGCATCTCTGTAAGTCTGCCTGGGTTTGTGATCAGGAGTGAGAGGGACCGTGATTCCATGGCATTCATTCCTAACTCCCATGGGTTATGCATCCCGTGCACTGGTGTCTCTAAACTTGGATTAAACTCGGGTCAGGATTAGGAAGGGTGGGTAGGACAGGCTGAGTGTACAGCCCTGAGAACAGACGTTGCTCTCACAGAATGAAATCAGTGTGGTAAAGTTTTCTTTATTAGGAAAAGGTTCTCCCCCCAGAGAGGGGTGTTGCTGGTTTTCGTGTCCGTCCCGCAGTAGAGGAGAGGAGAGAGCAGGCAGCAGGCAGGGATTGTGCAGCAAGAGTGATTTATTTCATTATTTACAGCTCTTTTTATAGACTTTTTATTTCATAGTGTGATTGGTCAATGCGTCAGCCACCCCTTAGGGTAATTGGCTGAAATCTTACAACATCCATTCTCAAAATATTTTTCTATGGTACCATAAACAAAGGTTAGTAAGGTTACAGGTGTCTATAGCTTGCAAAACTTCTACTGATAACTTCTGTGAGAAAAAAAAGTCTCTCACGAGACAGAAAGAAGCAAGAAAAGTTCTTGCTAACTGCATTTTTGTATCCACAGAGGGGCACTGCCCAGGCTGCCCAGGGAATGGGCACGGCCCCAAGAGCTCCAGGAGCGTTTTGGCACCGCTCTCAGGGACGCACAGGCTGGGATTGTTGGGGTGTCTCTGCAGGGATAAGAGTTGGATCAATGATCCTGTGGGTCCCTTCCAGCTCAGGATTCTTTGATTCTCCATGAGAGTGCCCTGTGTTGGTCTTGAAACCAGAATCAAAACCGTGCAGAGATTCCAGCACTCCCACTCCAGCACCTCCTTCACACACCATTAACCCCATCACCCTACAACTTTTTTTTTTGCTGTTTGCTCCTGACTTCCAGTCCCAGCTGACGCCTCCAACCCAGCCAGCGTGGTGGTGTCTGTGCTGAACATCAGCGCCGTGCTGGGCTCCCAGGCCGTGCTGCCCTGCAAGAGCCACCGCATGGTGTGGACCCAGGACCGCCTGAACGACCGGCAGCGCGTGGTGCACTGGGACCTGCTCAGCTCCTACTACGGGGACGGCAGGATGGAGAGGCTCTGTGACATGTACTCGGCTGGGGACCAGCGTGTCTACAGCTCCTACAACCGGGGCAGGATCCTCATGCCCGAGAACGCTTTTGCAGATGGGAATTTCTCGCTGGTGATCAAAGGTACGGAGCTTTTTTTCCCCCCCTACGGAGGGTTCCGGGCTCGATGGGATTCGTGGGTTTTGGTGCAAATGGTTGGTTCCCGGCATGTTTTTGAGAAATGAATCAATACTGGGCTAATGAGCCTAATTCTCAGGAGGAGTTTCAGGAATTGGGAGGGGCTGCCCAGGGAGGTGGTGGAGCCCTCATCCCCGGACGTGGCACTCAGTGCTCCGGTCCCTTGTCCCAGCCAGCCTGCACAGCTCAGCGCATTCAGCAGATCAAAAACCCTCTCAGCCTTCCCTCTGACTGAACACCTGCATACCTGGACAGTCACATTAATTCATTTCTGCTCCTTGGGCACTCAGGGAAGTGGAGCTTTTGGCTGGAGATTCAAGGCAGGAAGAAGTTGAGAAATTGCCCCCAAAGCCGCGCACTGTTCCTGGGCAGCCCTCTGGTTTTGCTTCCAAGAGAAGCCTCCAGCTGCCCCATGGGAGGTTCACGCTGGACATCAGGAGGAATTTCTCCGTGGAAAGGGTGCTCAGGCCTTGGCAGGGGCTGTCCAGGGAGGTTTGGAGTCCCCACCCCTGGAGGTGTCCAAGGAAGGCCTGGATATGGCACTCAGAGCCTGGGCTGGGGACGAGGTGGGGATTGAGGTTGGACTCAATCTTGGGAATTCTTTTCCAACCTCAGTGATTCTGTGAGGTTCTCTGAAGCACTGAGTCTTTTGTTTGAAACAAACCTGTTTTGAAAGAGAATTTGTAACAACCTGAAAGCCACCTGGGCTTTTTGTGACCCTTTGGTTGTGCTTCAGCTCCTGGACTATAAACACTCCATGGTTATTGCTCCTGTGCCTGCTCTCAGCTAAACCTAACCCAGGTTTTTCTTTCTACCTGTTAATACAAATGCCTTCCTCACAAGAGTGAATAAACTGAATTATTTTATTAGGTGACCAAACTGTTATATTGGGTAAGATGATTTGTCTCTGTTTAACCCACCCTGGTGATAAGGATGGCTTAGAATGAAGTTCTTTTCCAGACAAGGATTTGGGAAACTGCGAATGACACAATTAATCGTTGTCTCACAATAAAACATTCAACTTCCCTCTCTTCCCAGGTGTTGCAGAGAGTGATGCAGGCACGTATTCCTGTAACCTTCACCATCACTACTGCCACTTGTATGAAACTGTGAAAATCCAGCTGGTCGTCGCCAAGAGAGGTGGGTGTGGTGGCAGCTCCAGGCGCCACAGGAGGCTCGGGAAGAGCGTGCTGCTCCCTGTGCTGTTTGCTCTCTGCATCCCTGAGTCTCAGAGGGTTTACTCAGGGTGATTATTTACAAACCTCTCTTCTTCCTTGGCCAAACAGCGCCTGGAGCCTGCTCAGCTCCATGTTTGCTCTTGGTAATCACCAACCTGTCCCTGCTGCAGCAGCAGCAGCACGCCCCTGGTGACAATCCCTGCCCTCAGCTCAGCCACAAGGACCTGCCCTGTGCTCTGGGCAGCCTGTACTTAAAAACCCACCTCGGGTTACCACACCTTAAGCCCAGCTCTAAAAGCGAGCTGCTGGCAGCTGCAGAGTGCCACCCATCCACACAGGCACCCATTAAAACCCAGTTAAACCTCTGGGTAGCACCAGTGCAGCTGCTGGGATGGAAGTGCATCTCCTCTGCTGCTCTCACAGTGCAGTAAAAACACCCTGAGAGCCCCAGTCGGCTCCTCTGTGCTTTGGCTTCTTCTGTTATTCCTTTTCAAGAGCCAAACACAGGCAGTGCTGCTTCAGCTCCTCCAGTAATTAGGGCCTTTGTGGGCAGGAAAGCATTTCCTGCTCAGAGGATTGGGATGAAGATCCTCGTTCCATTCTTAGCCTGTGGAGGGAATATACTTCCTGCTTTCTGGAGGGGGAGATTAACTCTCAGTTAGAAGAAGAAGAAAGTGGCCTTGCTTCCTGAAATGGCCAAGGATGTAGAGAATAAAGGTGGTTTTCTTTATTGGCCCTGAAGTGGACAGGACACGTTACCCCTGTGGGGTATTTTGGGATTTTTGGAGGGGATGTGTTACAGGATTGCAGGGTCTGGGAGCCATCTCAGGTGTGCCTGGGTGTCCTTGACACTTAAGATTGAGGATTGCAGGGTCTGAGAGCAATTTTAGTTGTGCCTGGGTGTCCTTGACACTTAAGATTGAGGATTGCAGGGTCTGAGAGCAATTTTAGTTGTGCCTGGGTGTCCTTGACACTTGGAATTGAGTGGGAATTTCACCTCAAGCACGACCATGAGATCATGGCGTGTGACAGCAAATTGGGTCAAAATTTTACCCATTTTGCCCAAGGAAAGGAAACCTGGGGAAGAAACTTAAGCCAATGATGTGGGAAAAACAGGCCGGGTGGGGGAAAAACGGAACAGGCGGGGCAAAACTCCCGTTCCAAGGTTGCCCAGCTCGCGTTTCCCCCCGGCAGGCGAGGAGGCCGGCGAGTACTGGGACGGCGAGAAGCCGGTGCTGGTGGCCCCGGAGGGCAGCACGGCCACGCTGCCGTGCGTCAACCGCAACCACATCTGGACGGAGCGGCACAGCGAGGAGGAGCAGCAGGTGGTGCACTGGGACCGGCAGCCCCCCGGGGTGCCCCACGACCGCGCCGACCGCCTGGTGGACCTGTACGCGTCCGGGGAGCGCCGCTCCTACGGGCCCCTGTTCCTGCGGCAGAAGATGAACGTCACCCGCGGCGCCTTCGCCCTCGGCGACTTCTCGCTGCGCATCTCGCGCCTGGAGAGCGCCGACGAGGGCACCTACTCGTGCCACCTGCACCACCACTACTGCGGCCTGCACGAGCGCAGGATCTACCACGTGGCCGTGACGGAGCCGGCCGGGGACAGGAAGGTGGTGAACCTCACCACGCACGCCGTGGCCCCGGCTGCAGGTGAGCGGAGCGTTCGCAGCAAATCACGGGTTCAGTTTGAAGCTCTCTTCCAACCCACCCAGTCCAACCCGTGCCCTGACGCCACCTCCACTAAACCCTGGCACCGAGTGCCACAGCCAATCTTTGTTTAAACACATCCAGGGATGGTGACTCCACTGCCTCCCCGGGCAGACAATTCCAGAGCTTTATCACTCTTTCAGTAAAAAACCCCTTTTCCTAACATCCAACCTAAATTTCCCTTGGCACAGTTTGAATCCCACTGGGAAAAGCCAGACTCGTTCCCGTTAGCTGGACAAAATCACAGGATTCCTCTGTCTCATTTGTGGCTTTTCACAGAGGGATTTTCCACACAAGGAGAAGTACCCACAGTTGGATCTTGGGGCTCTGAAGAGCTCAGCCAGCCCAGCTCGGGTTGTTCCCGAGCTGTTTCCATGGCCCAGGTGCACCTGGAGCTGCCCAGGGGCAGTGAGGATGCCGTGGGGTGTCCCCCATCACCGGGGTCAGTCCCCCTTTGGCAGCGCTGTGGGCACGGGGCAGCTCCTGTCCCCTCTGCCCCAGGGCAGTTCTGCCCTGCTGACAGGCCCTGGGACAAACGAGCTGGGTTTGTGGTGTATTTTTGCACGGTTCCCCTTCCCTTTATGTTGGCTCCCTTTCCTCCACGCTTTTATGGGTCAGGACAAGGTGTGGGTCAGGGGTTTTGCTGTCACAGCTCTTCTCACCAGAGTTTCTGTCCCCTTTGCACGGATGTTTGGGCTGTGCAAGGTGCCAGACCGTGCAGAATCAACCACCAGGAATTTTCCTCCACCCTTCAGCTTTTCGTTTTTTCTTTTTTTGTGTGTGCCATAAACCAATTTTCATATTTTCCACTGCACTGAGCTCTCATCTGTCAGCCTGTCCAAACTCAAACCCATCACACTTCGTTCAGGCAGAAAAAGAAAACAAAAATCCCAAGTTTAATTTTTTTTTAAGTCTTTTGGGCATAGTTCTTTATTAACACTTTAAAATATTCATTGTGTTTTAATATTTATTGGCTGTTTAATATAGAATTTTGATTTGCTTCATACATTTTTAAATAGGTTTATTCTCCTGTAGAAATTGGCTTTCTAAAGTCGTAGGAACCTAAACTTTTTCCCTGGGGCTAAGGTTGGTGTCCAGAAAATCCAGGCAGTGCTGAGGAGAGGTGGCTGGAGACCAGGACATCCAAATATCAGAGCTCCTGCACACAGCCCTTGAGCCTTCCCCACAGATGGAAACCAGACCTTGATTCCAGAGTTGTCCACCCAGGAATTTATTCCTCTCATTCCTGGGTGTTGTCCTGAGTGGTTCCCTACCTGCTCAGGAGTGAGGTGCAGTCTCTGCCTGATTTAACCTGCCAGGACTTCTGGGTTTGGCTGTGGTGCCCTCAGTGCTGGAGGAGTTTTCCTTCCTGACAAAAGCCACTTCCACTGTCAAACAGAGCAGCTCTGGGAGCTGTGTCCCCTGCAGGCAGTGACCCCTCAGCACAAAAATGTGCTGAGTCCATGGGAAATGTGCAAGAAGTGGAGACATCCAGAGGTTTCCTTTTCCAGCCCTCTCCTGCTGGGACCTGCCCTGCTTTGGGTGCAGCAGGGGAGGCTGAGGCATTGCCCCATTCCGTGAAAAACTGCCTGGAATTCTTCTGGGGAGCACAACATAAATGGGGAGACAACAAAAGCAAACCAAGGAGCTTTTTTCAGGCAGCAGCCAAAGCTCCTGGCCTTGCTCCAAGCTCCACAGCCATTCTCCGACAGGAAACTTCATCCTGTTTGGAATAGAAGCAGGGGCTCAGTGCTGCTCTCAGGCTCAGGGCTGTAAATGTGGTGGATGTCCACTCACTGGAGCCTTTTCACTCGGGGTTTGCTCTGAAGAACGGCACCTGTTGTGTCTCCTGATCAGTGCTGAAATATTAGCAACCCTTTGCCTCTGCCAGGTTTGTGGAGAGCTCTGCACTTTCTCCAGCAGAAGAATCTGGTCCTTGACACTTTGGGAAAGTCATGTTAAGGCATCTCTGGTCTCAGTTTCCCCCCACAACAATCAGGATTTATTTTTCAGTGGTTAAACAGGGTCCTGGGAGTGGGTTTGGGGCAGATGGGCGTGAGATGTGCTGAGAGATCAGGTCTTGGTTACAGGATAAACCTTCATCCTCCCAGCTTAAACGCTGGTGTAGGGTGAGGAGGAGAGTCTGGGGGTGATCCTGCTCTGGGCACTGCTGTTCTCTGGTGGGGCTGAGCTGTTCCTCTGTGCCTCAGTTTCCCCAGTTATGAAATGGGATCTACTCCATTGCCCAAAGTTGTTAAATCTCTATTTCCACTGTCTGTTGTTGCAGTGACCTCCCCAGCTTTGCCTAAAGTTTAAACCAGCTCTTACCCCTGTCTTGCAGCACTGTGGGAAAGCAAAAAGCCAGGAATAGAATTCCTCTGTTTGCTGTGGCACCATCTCATTACGGCCTCCCAGGAGCCAGGGATGTGACAGAGCAGAGCTGTCACATGTGCTGTTTGCAGCTTTGCAAGTGGGTTTTTTGGTTGGGTTTGATATTTTTTTAGCTTGGCAGTGCCGAAGATCCCATGGTTTGTCCAGCACTGCATCCAGGGAGCACAGGGCATCTGGAAATCCCAGTAAAAAGCAGAGTGTTGCTGGAGTGGAGCACTGGGCCACCAGAACAGAGCACGTTGCTCAAGCTTTTTTGATTTTCTAGGGCTGCTGTTGGCGTTAGCAAACATTCAGCTCTGGTTTCAGAGTGTTTATTTCAATTCACTCTTGCCTTATTTATTTTCGCTGGGTTGGTGTTTTTAAATGCTGGAAAGAAACAAACTGCTTAAAAAACTGGAACCAGCCCCTGTGCCAGCACTTGCAGAAGTGTCAGAGCACATCTGCTAAAGGGTACTGTGGCTTTTGGGGTATCTCTCTCCCCCCTCTTCCCCTTATTCCCTCTGAGGAAGGGAGAAACTCCCAGGGGAATGGGAGGAGAGGGCTCCATCCTGTTCTTGCCTGGCGCTCTGTGAACATTTGGGTGAAATGAAGGTGTCATTTCAGCTCTGTTTTGGAGAAAAAGCCCTGTCCCAGCACAGTCCTGTGGGATCCCATCCGTGCCTGGGCTGGCTCTGGCCATTCCTCTGACTGTGCAAGCAGAGAAGTCACTTCCTCTTCACATGTGTGAAACATTGACCTATTTCTTTGAGATCTACCAAAAAATGTTCCACATAAAAAATCTGAGCTCCCCTTCCCTGTGCTGTGGAACTGAAATGCTGCTGCACGCCCAAAAGAATTTTGGCTTTTCTCTGTGTTTCTTTTTTATTTTGGGGGGGCGGGGGAAGGGGGGTCGTGTATTTCATCGATTTTTATTTCATTTCAAAGGAAACTCATTCTTTGGCACTGAAAACTCTTCCCACTCTGTAAATTATAACCCTTGGCGGGGAGGGGCTGCTTCATACTCTGGCTGCCTGGAGGCAGAGCAGCGTGGGGTGTGAGGTGTGAGGGACCCCGAGGAGGGTGGTGTTACCCTCTGGATGGTTTGGGGCTGGCTGGGATGGCTTTGCTCTGAAATTCCCCTCTGCTGAGGGCCAGGCAGGGTAGAGATGTGCAGCATCCTGTTAAATCCTGGGAATCATGCTCTGGTGAAGAGCACAGGCTTCTCCCACCTGCCAGAGGTGCAGGGTGGTGTAAATCAGGCCCTGACTTGCTCTTTAATTCCTACAATTCAGAAGAATTTCTCCCTGAACATTCCCACCCGTGATCCTGCTTTTCTCTGGATGCCACTCCCAGTGATCCCCCTGTTTCCCTTCCCTCAGATCCAAACGTGGTCAGGGGCCACAATGTCATCAATGTCATCATCCCTGAGAGCAGGATGCACTTCTTCCAGCAGCTGGGCTACATCCTGGCCACGCTGCTGCTCTTCCTCGTGCTCCTCATCATCGTGGTCCTCGTCACCCGCAAGCGCCGGCAGAGAGGTGAGTCCAGGGAAAACTGCCTGGGGAGGACACCCCGGGACATTGTCCTGCAAATCATTCCTGCAGGGAGCAGTGCTGGAGGCAGGGATCCCCTCCTGCAAAACCAGGAGCTGCCCAGTGGGGAGGATTTGCAGGGCTGGCTCACAAAGAGATTCACTGGCTTGGTGTGAAAATGTCCAGGCCTTGATTTCCCGGCTCGATGGGACGGGGAAAGAATGGGACTGGGAAAGACTTCCACGGCCAAGCTTTGGCTGAATCCCACTCTGAGCTGCTCTGTGGAAGGGAGAGGAAAAGCCCTTCCCAAGTGGGATTTGTCCCTTGGCAGCTCAGGGGTGCGGGGCCTTGCTGTGCTGGGTGAGCCTGGAGTTGCAGGAGGGGGCGCGGGGATCTCGGGGTGACACCCACAGCGCTGCTTTCGGGTGCCACACCAAAAGCAAAGCCCAGGAATGTGCCTGGGCTGGCTGTGACTGCTCATTCTGCTTTTTCCCTCCTGTTTAGGTTATGAATACAATGTGAAGAAATACGGAGAGTAAGTATAATTACAGACTTTATTAATTAGGTTTAAAATGCATAAAAATGAACTCGTGGCCCCTCTCCTCAGCTAAGAGCTGAAAGCAGCTGAGGGTCTGGCTAGGAGGAAGAGGTGGAAGGAGAAAAGGGTCTGTAGGGCTGATTTGGCAATTGTATTTCCTCTTTTTATACTCTGGGAACTGATTCACAGGTGGAGTTTCTGTGAGGTGTCCTGGGGAGTTGGGGGTGAAGGAATAATGCACAGGTCTGCTGTGAGATGGGGCCAAGATCATGGACCTGGGCTCCTCCAGACCTTATTTTATGTTATTAAAGTGGAAGAGAGAAGGAAATTCCAGTACAGATTGGCTGCCCATTGTTCTAAGCTCTGGACAAACACATGGGGGGAAAAAAATTTAAAAATTAAATAAACGAAATTCTCTAAAGAAGAAAAACTCTTGTGAAAAAGTGTGAAAGGGGCCAGTTATTAAAGGATGGGACAACACCATTTCCCACCATTATTCCCTTTTCAGGAAGGATGTGAATCTCAAAGAATTTACAGTGGACACGACAGATCTGACCCCACACAAAAGTGAAGACATCAGGCTGGGTAGGTACCCCTGGCCACCAAACCAGGCCAAAACCCTTGTAAACCTGAAATTTCTAATGGCAGATGGATATTTTGGAGTGACTGAACTCACTCCTTAACCTCTGGAAGTGGGTATGGATTTTAGTTGACCAAAATTGGGTAAGGAGAAGTCCTGAGTGAGCTGAGTTCATTGCCTCCACCTTCTGTGGAATCCAGTTTGGTTTAACTTTGATTTCCTCCTCCCTGGATGTTGAATCATTCAGTGAACTTTTGGGCCTTCTGTCAATGTCTGTGAGAGCAATTAGGGCAGAGAAACAGAGAATGAGAGGAAGAAAATTTGCAGCAGAAGCCCTGAGATACAAAAGAGAAAATACAAATCCCCCTGGAGCTTGTGGTAAAATGAAAGACCCTGGAAAGGGGGGAAGGAAGCTCATCTCACACTGTGGAAGTGGTTTTTTGGGAATATATAGGGCTGATTTGGGAAATTTCCAACATTTCTGAAGATGGATGCTGCTCCTTGCTGGGCTTTGAAGGGGCAGCCTTGAGCTTTTTGTGTCAATAATTGATCAGGGCTTGGTTCTTGCTGGGACTTGGAGTGAATCCATTCCACAAAAGTGATGCTCGTCTGCACCACCCTGAGATTCCTGAAGCTTTGCCACGATGCCAGGTTCACACCTGCTGCAACTTGCCAGATAAACCAGGGAACAAATGTCCCTTTGACTTTTTATTTGCATCCCCAAAAGAGGTACAGCCTTTACAAGAACAAGCTGGCAAACCTCAGGTCCCAAGAATTGCTGTAAAGGCCCCAGTAAACAAGAAATACAAAACTGGAAGTAAAGCACAAAGGAATTGCAGGGGGTGGGTTGCAAAAATCCTTCTCTGTGTGTCCCAGGAGAGCAAATTCTCTGGATAATTGCATCAGTCACCTCCAGGTGAGCTTTGAGGAGATCATCCAGACCTGGAAGGATCTGTGGTGCCTGTGAGGAGCAGGGAGCTGCAGTTTGCACAACTGATTCATGCCAGGGGCTAAAATGAAGTCAGAGCTGTTTTCCTGCTGAGTAACTCCACAAATAATTCCTAGAAATCAGAGGTGCCAGACCTAGAGCACAGCAGGGAAGGACTGATCACCTCTGTCTTGCTCACAAAACTCTGTTTTCTCTTAATACCCTAATGCCTGTGTGAATTCTGCTCCTCCCTTGCACAGATTACAAAAACAACATCCTGAAGGAGAAGGCTGAGCAAGCCAGAAGCTTCCCAGCAAAGAACATTGATTTAGACAAAGGTAATCATGACTTTCCTCCCCCTAATTGGTGGCTGTAGGGACCTTCTGATGGGCAAGCAGGAGGGAGGAACAGTCCTTCAGTGAGTGACCAAGCCACAGGCAGAGGAGGAATGAGAAACATCATGGGAAAAGCAGGAATGAGAAGCCAGCTCCCTTCCCATCCTTTCATCACGGAGCCACAAGATGCAAGCAGTGATTAGGCTTTTAAAAGCTTTTGGCGTGGCACAAATTGGAATTTTTCTCGCTTGGAAAAAGAAGGCCTGGCAGGGCTGGAATGGTGCCTGCTCTGCTGGAGCCTCAGGAGGAGGGAGATGGAGCCCAGAAATGTCCTGGCGTGGCGTTTGGGCAGAGAACACTGTGCAGAAGAGAGTGTTTGGAGTTGAATTAATTGATGGGTAATGGGCAGTTAGCTCATCCAAGAAAAGCAAACAACTCTCCCTCCCTGGGGGCTGAAACTCCTCTTGCTTACCCAGGATTAATCCCGAGGGTTGTGCCTCCGTTTGTGGGACAGCACTTCTGTCAAGCAGGGCTTGTAATCAGCTGTGAGATTCCGTGACTCATTGCAGAGGAATCAGGAGATAATAAATGGGGCTGAAATGACACCAAGCAGGGAAAGGGCTGGAGAGGCCAGGAGCTGCCTCTGACCTGCTGAGATGGAATTCTCATGGCTTTTTCTCCTGCATCTCGCAGAGTTGATCTGGGCAATAATTTACCCCCAGTGTGTCTCACAGGGGGGCTTTTTGAGGGGATATCAGGGATGTGGGTGACTGCAAGTGGTCACTCTAGAGATAAATCCATATTTTTGTGCTTCTTTGAATGGTTTGGGATCTCTCTCCAGGTGCTGACTCCCACTTCCATTTGCTTTCAGATTTCAGGAAGGAATATTGTAAATGAAGACCTTCCCAAGCTGCTGGCTGGACCAGAAGCTTCCATCTGAGATAGACAACGTGGAAGAGAGATGCCTTTTCTTAATTCCATCTCCCTCCCGTTCCCGTCAAGTTTCTTTTCACGTCGACTTTTCCCCCACACAAGGGTGCAAATGCTTCCTGAAAGAGTTAAACTGTCTTGTGTGCATTTATGGGGTTGGGTTGCCTTTCCCTCCTCTGTTCTCCCACTCCTCCCTTCCCCTTTTCTTTCTTGACAATTATTGTTGGTTTTTACGCATCAACGATTTTTATGAGCTGAATCAGCAGACGTTTTGCTTTGATGTTATTGCTTTAAATAAAACCACCTGCATCACTAATCCCGAGCCATCCTTACACCAGGCATTTTTCCACGTGGTGAATCCATCAGGGTAACAATGGCAAAGGCTGATCCCTCTCCTGGGCTGCCACAAATCAGTGTCACCCAGCACTCTGCACGCTCCAGCTGAAGCACAAAGAGCTCAGCCCTCACAAACGGCAGTGCAAAACCTCATTTTATCAATGGGGAAGTGTCAGTATCCTCAATTTATCAATGGGAAAATGTCACGGTCCTCGTTTTTCAGGGAAAGGGAAGCACACCAATGACTGAGAGCTCAGCTCAGAGCTGAACTCTGTTTCTCACCCCGTGTTTGTTGATTTGTTTGTGTTTCAGCGCGGCCCAAATCAGATTTGGCAGGAGCAGGCATTTGATGGATGGAGTTACAGTGCTGGAAGTGCCAGTCTCAGTCAGATCAGAACCAGCAGTGGTGTGGAGAGGGCTGAGCTCCTGGGTGGAACCTGGGATGGGATTTTCCTGCAGCCCCGGGGTGGATCCAGGGCACACAGAGCACACCAAACCAAAGGTATGACCCCAGCACAGGGAGGTGGCTCAAGGGAGCAGCTCTGTGAGGAATGGGAGGAGCAACAGGAATTTCTGTGGGCCAGGGGCTCAGAAAGGGAGTCCAGGAGCAGGATGAGTCCATTCCCATGGCTTTGAGTGGATTCCTGAGGCAGTGAGGCTGTGGGGTGAAATGGGGGTTCCACATATGAACACTCCCAGGTGGGGCTGCCAAAAAATTTGGAAGTAATTGGGTGTTGTAATCCAAGGAAGTCAAAACTCCAGGAAAGCTGTAGAATATTCTCAGTTCTTGGTGCACGGAAGGAAAATTGTTTCCTGCTGTCATGGGGGTGGTGACAGGGACTTGGTGAGGGTGAGGGGGGCCAGGGATTGCCAGCCCACTCTGTGGTGGCCCGGAGGGAGTGGCAGAGGGGAGATTTGTGTGAATGGAGCTGGGGCACCATCTCCAGGACCCAGCCCTGCCCTTTTCTTGCCACCTTGGGTGTCTTGTCTGACTGATGCCAACGTCCTCAGGCATCCAAATCCCATTGCAGCCCCCCTGTCCCTCCTCCCGGGGCACCAGGGGTCTGTGCTGGGTGTGGCAGGGCTCAGCAGGCCCCGGGGCACTGCGCTGGCTGGGATGGTTCCTCCAAAGCTGAGCTCAGCTCTGCCAAAAAACGTGGTGGGTGAGGCCTCCAGAGGAGCTGTGCGGCCTCTTCACAAGGTGGGATGTCACAACAATGCACTTTTAATGCTAAATAGACCGTTTGTATAGATATTAACGTGGCTGCTAGTGGGGGTTGTGTTAAAGAATAATTCTATTGGGGGCCCTTGTTTCTAATGCCTTCAAGAGGTAAAAATATTAATGATAGAACAGAAGTAGAGGTGGAGCTGAGCCTTCCTGAGCTGCAGCTGAGCAGATCCTCATCTGTGAATTTCCCAGCCCTTCCACTGCTCTCCACGTGGATTTTTGTGACTTGTAATTAATCACTCACTAAATTTATCCTCACTAAAGATCCATCCCAAAAAGTGCCCATGATTAATGCAGAGGAAGGTCTGGGGTTGACCCCAAACCCCTTTTTGCCCTTCCCCAAAGCAGACAGGGATTGTTCCCCTGCCCTGAAAGCCAGGCTGCATTCCTGCAGGTGCACGAGGCTGTGCTGCTTATTCCATCAGGGTGGCACAGCCTCAAACAATTGTCATTAATGTCTCTCTCCCTCCCTTTCATGGCTGCAAGTCAAAGGTTGGAGATTTTTCCTTGCCAGCTCCAATTGCTCAGCACAGCTCACCCAGACACCAGCTCAGAGTGGGGTTATTCATAAACTCCAGAGGCATTTAAGTATTTTATCTGACTCCTGGGCTGCTGAATAGCTTAAGGGGGGAAAAAAATTAATATGTTCTCTGAAACAAGGGCTAGGAAGGGCTTTCTGAGTTCCTCATCCTTGCTTTGACCACTGGTTGGGATTTATAGCCAGAAAAACTCTCCGTGGTGAGGATGGGGTAGGATTATAGCCCAGCATAAGCCTCCCTGGTGAGGATGGGGTGGGATTATAGCCCTCCCTGGTGAGGATGGGATGGGATTACAGCCCAGCATAACCCTCCCTGGTGAGGATGGGGTGGGATTATAACCCTCCCTGGTGAGGACGGGGTGGGATTATAGCCCAGGATAACCCTCCCTGGTGAGGATAGGGTGGGATTATAGCCCAGGATAACCCTCCCTGGTGAGGATAGGGTGGGATTATAGCCCAGGATAACCCTCCCTGGTGAGGACGGGGTGGGATTCTGGCCCTTTTTCCTTTGGGAGTGGAATGTTGTGTGATTGGCCTTCAGATCACCACTGTGGCTTTCACCAGCAGCCACTCTGTAATTTAGCAAATTTAAATTCTGGCAAATTAAAACCCAGGCCAGGCTGCTGGGTAGCCAAGAGAAAAAGACAGCTGAAGAGTTTTGCTTGGTTATTTCTTCATGCAGAGGGATTTAGTGAAGGCTGTTTCCCCTAAAATCCTGGTGAGAAGGCACTGAGGCCCTTCCCACTGCACTTTGCATCCTGGCACTGCTGGGAAGTCCATGGAAATGAGAGGGTTCCACATGGAATTCATGGAAATGAGAGGGTTCCACATGGAATTCCCCCCTGGGCTGGGGCAGGAGTGCTGCTCTCTGTTCCCACTCTGCCCCAGACTCAGTGCCCTCCCAGATAATTTGGTTTTCTCTGTCCTTTTCTCACCTCAGCCTTTTTCTGCCTAACCTGGGACTTGCCTCTTGTGGAGAATCACTTTTTCCATGTGTGTAGCGCTTGGCCTGAGTTGGTCAAAGTAATTTTCTCTCTGTGCCAATGAATTGGTGCACTTTGATAAACTCCTTTACCCTCCTTGCCCCATCACGGTCTCCCTGGCTTCCTGATTTTATATTCAGTTAGTTAAAATAATAATAATAATAATAATAATAATAATAATAACCCCCCCCGTAGCTGTATTTGTACAGCTCCTCAGTGAGAACTTTACCTCAATGAGGGCACAGAAATCCAAGTTTTTTAGGGTAATAAATGGACTGTGAGCTCTTAGTGTGGGACAAGGAAAGGGTGCTTGGTAGTGACCTTAAAAGGGGTTAAAACTGAGACTAGGACTAGAACTAGAGCCCCCCTTTTCAGCTCTGTACGCATTCTCCAGACCAAGAACTTCCTCCATAAATCTTGGTTTTTCCTTTGTTGTAACAGAATTAATTTGCATCATTATCATTGCTTAACTTTTACCATTCGTCTGTGTAACTCCCCTAACATTTAAGAAATAAAGGAGAATAAAATGGAGTTTCCAGCTCAGGTTGATTTTATTTCTCACCCTTTTTGGAGGTGCTTTCTCAGCTATCAGCCAGCATTAGCTAATTCTTCCCAACAACTGTGCAGGGGTGTTTCATCTCAGAGCATCCCAAAGTGCCTGACAAAGTGCAGACTGGATCCAGTAAGTTATTCCAGTGGTTCCAATAAGCTTTCCACGTGGGACATGGTTATTTGACAGGGTCATGGGGCCCACGGAGGAGTTTTAGCTCTCCAGAAATGTTGTATAACGAGCAGCTCTGCAGCTGGAGATGGAGCTCCAAGCAGCCACCAGAGAGGAAGGCTGGCAGCCCTGCCAGAGGATTTGACTTTGCAGCTCCAGAGGGGAAGATAACACATCCTGCTGGAACACACATCTCCCTGCCAGCCCGGATTCCTCTCCTGCTTGCAGAACTGACACCTTGCAGAGTTCCCGCTGCGCATTCCGCTGCTGGAGGCCTCCCACCCCCTGAGCACTATCCCAGCTTGTTGGGGTCCAGGGCACCCCTCCGGCTGCCCTGGGGGGTCAGGGACCCCGACAGGAGGATCCCAGACCCTGGCAGAGACCCCAAAACAGCACCGGCTTTGACCTCAGCCCATGGGAAAAGTTGCCAACATCACGAGACGAATTACAAACTACAAAACTGTAAAATAGATAGGAGTATAATTTGTCATTGGGTGAAAAACATAGAATTTGGGGGTTTAGAATGGAGTCAGAGGAGGTCAAGATGGATGAATTTGGGCGTTACCCCTGTTGTCCCTTGTCCCTTCTTCTTTCTTCTCTCTCCTCCGTGTTCTGCTGTGACGGTGGCACGGTAGACTTGACATTTTTTAAATTAATTGGTATAGATTTATAAACAAGGACACATTTAGGAAGGTGGTTGGGTCACTGGGTCCCTAGAAGAGGTACGGGGCATCCCTCCTGGGGGACAGTTCGTGAGGGATCCCAGACTGTGAGCAGCTCCGTGGCCGTCCAGCGGCNTAATTTGTCATTGGGTGAAAAACATAGAATTTGGGGGTTTAGAATGGAGTCAGAGGGTGTGAAGGCGGAGGAATTTGGGCGTTACCCCTGTTGTCCCTTGTCCCTTCTTCTTTCTTCTCTCTCCTCCGTGTTCTGCTGTGACGGTGGCACGGAGACATTGGTGTAGGTAGACTTGACATTTTTTAAATTAATTGGTATAGATTTATAAACAAGGACACATTTAGGAAGGTGGTTGGGTCACTGGGTCCCTAGAAGAGGTACGGGGCATCCCTCCTGGGGGACAGTTCGTGAGGGATCCCAGACTGTGAGCAGCTCCGTGGCCGTCCAGCGGCAGGGGCTGATAACAGGCTGGAGATAAGAATGAATAAACATCCCTGAAACTTGAACCCACAAACTCCGTTTTCCTTTAGGCTCTGAGACCAGACTTTGGGAAGAAAAAGCCTAAAACGAACAGGTGTCCAGGCCATCAGCCTGTGACACCAGCTGGCACTGCACATCTCTTCCAGGGACACTGATGGAGACAGCTCCTGCTGCAGCTGGGCTGGATGCTGCAGGGGCAAGCATTTGAAGGATCAAGGCGGGATATGAGACTGAAAGGTGGCAAAAAAAGTGCTTTTAGCAAACGAGGATTATTGGCCAGCTTGTCCAGCTCTGGTGAAAGTGTCATCTCCCCTCTCCCCTGGTGGAAATCCCACTGTACCTCTCCTCTGGGGTCAGTCACCACCCAAATCACCCTTTCTGGAGCTGCTGTGGGGCTTTACTGGTCTCTGCTGGCAGCCTCCAGTCCAGGCCCTGTTGGTTATTCATTTCTGAGGCATCTTTACTTTCCTCTGTCAGTGGATCTGATTCTCTAGGAGAGCAGCTGGGAGCAAGGAAAAGCTCATTTAGCACAGCAGCAGACCACTGAAATGAAATATTTTCATTGTCTTCCCCTTGTCTGAAGTCCAGCTCATCCCTGTTTCCTTCTGCCTCCCAGTCTGGGGAGAGTTTTACCAGGGGAGAGGGACTAACAAGTCATTAAAACAAATTTCTGAGGGGGAGAAAAAACACTGGGGACCTGTGAGAAGTAGGATAAAGACTCAAATAAACATTTCTAAGCAAAAACCTTCCATTTCCTCGAGGTCTGCATGTGGCCCTCGGCAGATGAGCTGCTCTGCAGACAACTCCTGCAGGGAAATTGTTCAAGTGTGACTCTCCCTTTTTTAAAAAAAGTGCTGCAGCTGCTAAGGAGAGGTAGGAAAAGCAGAGGAAAGAAAAGAGATTGAGTCACGATGAGGAGGAGCTGGGATCAACCCAATGAATTTAACACTGATGAGGTTTGCATCCCACGGAAGTGTTTGAAAACCAACATGAGTGTTGGCCTCTGTCCTCTTTTCCCCTCCCTGCAGGGCAATATCCCCCCTGAACACACATTCCTAAATGAAGAGGGGGTTTGGGAACGTCCCTGCAAGCCCCCTCTGTCCTTTCCCCCCAGGTTTATTCGTGTTTAGGTCCTGGGGCAGCCCGGGGGAGCTCTGCAGAGAGGCTGCTGCAGGCAAAGTCTTTTGCTTCCCTCTAGTGTTTATTTATTTCCTTGCCCGTCACTGCCCAAGGTCCGCTGCACACAGAGGGAGAATAAACGGGATAAAACCTTGCAGATCTTCCAGACCAGGTGCAGGAGAAGTTTCAAGTGACTCGGACCGGGTCCTGCTCGCACCCCCCAGCTCGGCAGCCAGCCCCCAGCCTCTCCATTCTGAGCACCGGGGGGCTGCAGTGACATTTCTCTGCTTCTCCTTCTGTTTTGGGGTCATTTCCATGTCTAGTTCATCTTCTGCATCGATGCCAGTCTTGCCAACGATCCTCCGAGTGAAATCTTGTTCTTGTACAGATAAATCCTTGCAGGTGGATAAAAAACCCCCCAGGAAACCTCCGGGTGGGTGCTCAGAGCTTTGGTTTCCCTTTTGTCCCATCTCCTCACACAAACATTGATCTGCTGAGCCCCCAGAGCGTGATGAGCACTCGGAATTCCCCGAGACAAGCAACAAGCATCGCTATAATTCAAAGGATGGCTTTTTAAAAAGGGTTTGCTTATTCCCTGTGTGGCAACGGCTGCGTAAATGGAGAAAAGGGTGAGCAGCTTTTATGCCTCAGGACACTCTCAGCTCGCTGCAGGGGCCAGCAAGACTATTTCCTCTATCACAGAGAGCACAGCACTATTAGCAGGGGATTTGGTGCCTCGTATTTATTTTCTGCTGAAGTGTTAAGGCCTGAGCTCTGCAAGACACGAGGTATTAGCCCTGATGGGCCAGGGGTGTCTCCTGCATTCCCGTGTCCCCTCTTTAATTGGATTAGCTGCTGGCTTGACTGCAGCATGAAAGTTATCTCCTCTCTTCTGTGCTTTCTGGAGAGCTTTTTGTGAGTCACAGACCCAGCCTGCTGCAAGGCAGTCATCTGACAATTATACAACTCGTTAGATTTGCAGTTGTCAGAAGCCAAAGCGGAGCTCGCAGAGCAAGAACAGAGCTCTCAGCAGATTCAGGCTCCGTGTGGGCACCACCTGGGCCTCTGAGGGACCCGGGAGGTCGTTAAGGCTGAACTGAAGAGACCAAAGGGTTGGGCGTTCATGTTTTGCCTGTTTCATGCTGCAAAACCCACATAAAGCTCAGGCTCTCAGAAAGTATTGCTCGTGCCAGAGTTATGATCCCACCAAAGGGAACTTGCCCTTTCCTGGCTGGTGGGACTGATGGATTCATGGTGCACTTTCTCAGGTGCTTGCAGAGCCTTAATGCCTGGCAGGGCAGAAAGCTGAGCTCATATTTTTACAGAAATCTCCAGTATTCTCAGAATTCCGGAATCAAGAGTGAGAAATGCTTGACCATCTTGAGAAGCACTCTATATAAATATAAATAACTCTTGAAAACGACTCTTTGAAGTGCACTAAATTGGTGATTCCCAATTAAAACCAGCACCAAATCCGTGGGTACATGATGAGGACTAAGGCCATGCCTTGCCCTTGCTCTTTGTCCTGTTTCATGATCACACATTCAGCAGGGATGAGTGGCAGGAATGTCAGCTGGATGTGATTTTGTAATTACTTCACTGGATCAGCGGTGGCAGGAGATAATTGATGATATTTTGGTGTCTCAGTATTGTTGAACCTTGTTAAATTGTGGATTATCCAGCCCCAGCTCTGTGCAGGAGAATTTGGGGGTGGTATCAGTTCAGATGCTGCTGGTAGCACCTGGGAGCTGGCAATGATTAAACTTTCAGAAAACTGAAAATAACGTTCCCAGACCTTTTGGCAGCCTCTGACACAGCTGGGCTCCTCTGTTTGGTGCTGGTAGAAAAATCCTTGCCGTGCCACAGGTAATTCCCTCACTGAGCTGTGATTTGCCCCTTCAGAGAGCAGCTGAGCATCGTGAGAGGTGAATGTGCCCTTTCCTTGCAAGGTAGAACAGAACATCATTAGCTCGGGGTTTAACTGCAAAAGGATTTTTTTAATAAGCAGGAGATTCTTTGAGACCTAAGGACACTACTCTGAAGTCTTCAGTTTCTGATTTTTTGGGGGATTTCTAGAAATAAAGGTGGAATTCTTTCCAAATACATCACCTGTGTGGCACTAAAGAGTTTTTTCCTGATGCTGTGGTCCCCACCTATTTCCCATCTCCATTCCCGCTCCCATCTCCTTCCCTTGTCCTGTCCCTTCCCCTTTCCCCTGTCTTTACCCTTCCCCTTCTTTGTCCTGTCCCCTTCTACTTCCACATCCCCTCACCCATTTCCATTCCGCTTCCCATCCCCTTTCCCATCCACATTCCCTTTCCCTCCCTATCCCCATCCCCATTTCTACCCCCTTCCCTTATACCCATCCCCTTTCCTTTTCCCATTCCCTTTCCTTTTCTCATCCCCTTTCCTTTTCCCATCCCCTTTCCTTTTCCCATCTGCCTTCCTTTTCCCATCCCCTTTCCTTTTCCCATCCCCTTTCCTTTTCCCATCCCCCTTCATTTTCCCATCCCCCT
>WEIT01024102.1:1891690-1958992 GCA_013389985.1 Dryoscopus gambensis
CTGGGCCGGGGCGAGCGCCCAGGGTCGGCGTGAGGAGAGGGGCGATCCCGGGGCGGCGCTGGGACGGCGGCTGTCAAAGCGCGGGGGTCGACCGGGTGTCGGATCCTCGGGGGTCGGCCGGGGTGACAGACGGTGCCGGTCGTACGGGTGTGAAATGGTCAGGGGTTAAATGCGGGGCAAGCGGTCAGTGGTCAGACGGGCGTGAAATGGTCAGTGGTCGAAGAGGTGATAAGTGGTTGGTGGTCAAATGAATGTCAAATGGTCGGTGTTCAAACGGGTGTGGAATGGTCAGTGGTCAAACGGGTGGCGAGTGGTCAGGGGTCGAACGGTGCCAGGGGCTGCACTCAGACCGCAGCTGTCAAATCCTTGAGGTCAGATGGGTGTCAGATGGTCCCTGGTCGTACGGGTGTGAAATGGTCAGTGGTCAAACGGGTGGCGAGTGGTCAGGGGTCGAACGGTGCCAGGGGCTGCACTCAGACCGCAGCTGTCAAATCCTTGAGGTCAGATGGGTGTCAGATGGTCCCTGGTCGTACGGGTGTGAAATGGTCAGTGGTCAAGCAGGTAGCAGTGGTCAGGGGTCAAACGGCTCCAGGGGCTGCGCTCAGACAGCGACTGCCAAATCCGCTGGGGTCAAACGGGTGTCAGACGGTCCAAGGTCAAACAGGAGTGAAATGGTCAGTGGTCAAACAGGTGTCAGGTGGTCAGGGGTCAAAGTGGTGTCACACAGTCCCTGTTCGAACGGGTGAGGAGCGCTCGGTGGTCAAACAGCTCCAGGGGCTGTGCTCGGACAGCAGCTGTGGAACCCTCGGTGGTCACACGGCTGCCAGATGGTCAGTGGTCAAACAGGTGACGAGCGGTCAGCGGCCGAACACCCACTTCCAAGGGCACACGCTGAACTGGGAGTGCTGGAGGAGACCAGGGCCGGACTTTGAAATGACCTCTGTGGTGACCAGAGGCAGCTCTGTGGCCGGAGCCGGGGGATGTTTGACACGGTTCTGGTCCCTGCACTCCGGTGTGGCTTGCGTGCCACCGGCCTTAGCGACAGCCAGAATAAAATAAACCAATAAAAGTCCCTTTGACAGTTTGCCAGACAGTAACTTTCAAAATGTATTAATCCTTTTGTAGCAAATCACTTCTCTTTGTACTCACATCTGTCGCTGGCAAGGCAATTTTGCACAGTTAAATGCCTTGCCAGGAAAAAAAGGGAGCAGGTTTGTGGGAAACTCGTGTGGACCTGACTCCAGAATAACGCCGTGGTTGAGGTGCGGGTTTTACGTTTGGTGGGATGGATCACCCCAAGCATCCTTTGACGCGTCGTGCAGCCTCTTTCTTATCCCCGAGCCCCGCCGCCTTTCATGTTGATTGTGTTTTTATCCCTGGTGGAATGTGGATATTGTTTGTTGACACGTATTTCTGATGTGGCGAGTTGTTAGTGTTGGCTTGTAACCATAGGAGTGTTCGTGGATTGACTTCTTGTTTTTCTGAGCTGTGCAAACATTTTTTTGGGGCGAAACAACCGTACAAAATGTTTGTTTTCAAAATAAATGTCTTTGAAATCCACTATTGGTAAATTTTTCTCCTTCACGCCCGAGTGACAGGGACACGTTATTGTTGTCGTAGAAATTCCAAGTTGTGTTTGGGGCGTGATTTCACTAAAGGAGGTTGGGATTGTTCAGGCAGCATCTGCATCATTCTCACTGCCACAGAAATTTAGGATTAGGAAACATAAACCGTGCTGAGGCATCTTGAACACGCAGGGATGTTTTGGTCTATGACCAGGAAACTGAGTTAGTAACAAACCCTAGCGTGGATTTTCTTATTAATCTCAAAGTTAGGGTGAAACTTGCCTGTTGTTCCTGGAAATGGAGGTGGTGGAAGATGAAGGGCTGCAAGGACGTGGAAATTCTGTCTCTGTTATTTAACCAACAGTGTCAAACACGACTGCTGAAAGCATTTGGGTGACAATCCATGGCCTTGAGACAGCTCAGAACGACTCTGCACGTGGGACTCCTGAGCTGGCAGATCTTCATTTGCTTTGGTTTTGTATCTCTTGTTCCTTGTGTGTTTGTGCCTCTCAGAATCCGAAATATTTGGGAAAATTAGAAGAAAATTTAGATGAGTTTTGTCTGTCCTAGTGAGTGTTAATAGTAAATATGGGCTTTGTTTTCATCATCTTGTCTGCAGACTGACTTTTTGTAGACTCGTGGAATATCCTGAGCTGGAAGGGATCATCCAGCCCAGCTCCTGGCCCAAAATCCCACCCTGTGCATCCCTGGGAGCGTTGTCCAAACCCTCCTGGAGCTCCTGGGGCCGTGCCCATTCCCTGGGGAGCCCGGGCAGTGCCCAGCACCCTCTGGGGGAAGAACCTTTCCCCAAAATCCATCCCAGCTCCCCTGGCACAGCTCCATCCTTTTAATTGTTGCAAACAGGCAATTCCAGCTGCCGTTGCCACAAACCATAACAGAACTCTGCCTCTCTAATTTCTCCCTTATGTGCCTGAAAATCTCCTCCAGAGCAGCTCTTCCCTGGGTGTTCTGTAAGTGCAGCTGCAGGGACATTTTGGGTGTCCCTGTGGTGTCCTGGTGCCCTTCCCGGTTGTGCCAAGCTGGGATTTGGCTTGGTCACTTGGCAGGGCCAGTCCCTAAATCCCAGCGTGGACTGGGAAATGGGAAAAGCACTCCTTGTGTTAGGAAAGCAAATGTTTTCCTGGAGAACCGGAGCCTCCTTGGGAAGCCACGGATCGGGAGCGGACTCCTTGCAATTCTGCACATGCTGTTGTAATTAAGGCACGGCCTTTCCTGGATCCTGAAATCATGGAATAAATAATGTGCTCACAAGCAGTGGATGTGCTGAATGGTTTCCAACTGGGGAAGATGGGTGGCTAAGGGCTGGGATGGAGCTGGGTCATGGATGCGTTATGGAATCAAAGCCCTGTGTTGGGTGTACCTGTGCTGGGTCCAGCTTTGCTCCTTGGGAGGTGCAGGAGGAGGTGTGGGAGTGTCACATTCCCTGCTGAACTCTGCTCACAGTTTAATTCACTGCTCGACCCCTTTCCCCTGTGCCCGTTCATTCCCGAGGGTGATTTCTTCCCTAGCTCATGAAGGGCTGGCCCTGCCTGTATTTGCATCCCTGCTGGCTCCATCTGTGGACATGATGCTGTTTTTAAGATGCAGGATGTCCAGCTGTGCTCTGGCATTAATGCTCAACCCTTGGAAGTGCGTTGTCGCTTCTGTTTTTATTCTGGCTGGTGGGAAATGAAGCAGGGACATGACAGGATCAGCCTCATGCATGTGACAGCATCCACCAGCAGTGAAATTTAGGAAAGGTGATGTTTGAGGTATGTTTTTATGGATGAGGAGCTGTGTCATCAGCTGATTTAATTAATTCCAGCCACTGATTCTTTCCTCAGGGCAAAGCTCAGAGGTCACTTCCCATCAGTGACATTGCTGATTCTCAGGTTACAGCCCCACACATCCTTGCAGGAACACAGAATGCAATTCTGTTAATTCTTTGATGACTAAAAAAATGGCAGCTAATGAATACATCTAAAAATAAAGCTGCAGCTTGTGATGCCTGGGCTCTCATGACTGAAACGGTGACAGCTGTGTGGGATCCAAATGATTCATCACGAATCTGTGTGACAGATCCTACAAGAGGAATTCCTATCTGTCTGCTTTTAATATTTGGTATTTCCAGAGCTTTGCTTGTAAAACACTATCGGTGACTTCCAGAAGTACAAAACGATGAGTGTGGGGGATCCAGGCATTCCCACGTGTTTCATTTTCTGCACAATAACCTGGTGTGAGACTTTGCTGCTCCCGTGTGGGATGAGGTGCTGTGGCAGGATTGTGGCAGGAGAGGTTCAGGGAAGAACTGAACCCATCTTCAAGATGAGATCTGTCCAAAATGGGATAAATATTCGCTCTGTGCATTGCTGTGGTTCCTCTGCTCTGTTCATTCCCCCTGTGAGTGGGGCAGGAAGAGTCCGTGGAACACCAGAGTGTGTCTGTTCTGCCACCCTTTGGGTGAGGTTCAAATCCTCATTCTTTCCATTGTGTGAACTAATACTCCTTTGGTTGTGCTTCTTCAGGGAGGACTCTGAGGAGTGGCTTTTCAAGCATTCCTTTGCTATCAGCAACAGAGCTTCCTTGCAAACTGCACTTTGGGGTGCAGCTGGTTTTGTGCAGAAATTGATTTTCTTGGTTGAAAACTGGTGAGAAAATGGGATTTAAAGCAGTAGGAATCCGGTTTGGGTGCAGAAATTGGTTTTCTTGGTTGAAAACTGGTGAGAAAATGGGATTTAAAGCAGTAGGAATCTTGACTGGGATTGGGATTATGAGCTAAAAGGGGTAATTTTTAACAGAAGAGACATAGGAAGCAGTGTTTTGTGCCTTTTCTTGTGGAGGCAATGCAGCGTCCCTGTTTTCACCCCTGCCCTAATAGGAGTTAGAAACAGGAGTCCTAATTGACAGATGTCTTGCTGTGCTATAATTTCATAATTGGGAAAGCTTTTAGAGAGAGGATTTTTTTTTTAAGGCACAGAATAATTTTAGGGGGAGAAAGGAAAGCAGGAGTTGCTTATTTATCCACAGAGCCTGGACAGTTTAGAGGGACTGTTTGCAAGAGTTTGTAGTGACAGACAAGAGGGAACAGCTTCAGGCTGACAGAGGGCAGAGTCGGATGGGATACTGGGAAGGAATTCTTCCCTGGGAGGGTGGGGAGGCCCTGGCACGGATTTCCTAAAAAATCTGTGGCTGCCCCATCCCTGGAAGTGTCCAAGGCCAGGCTGGAGCAGCCTGGGACAGTGGGAGGTGTCCCTGCCCATGGCAGGGGTGGCACTGGATGAGCTTTAAGGTCCCTTCCAACCCAAACCATTCTGGGATTTTCTGATATTTAAAGTGTCATTGGACACTGGACATGAATAGCTTGGAAAACCCAGTAGATTTGGGTGTTGCATCCACAGGATTCCACGGTCACTGAATGAAATGTGCTGTCAAAACCCAGCAAGCAAAGCAATGTCACACAAAAACCTGGAAGCCTTGTTCCTTCCTCTCTCTGTTATCAGGAGCCACAGAGTCCTAGACTCTGAGCAAGGGAAATTTTTTGGGTTGAGTTCCGTGCTTGGAAAACTGTTTCCAGGCTTATTCAGGGACATGCAGCAGCCTGGACAAAAGGATTCTGCCTTTGAGGTGGATTCTGCTGCGCTCCGGAGTAGCAAGGCCACAGCTTTGGGTTGGGGTTTTTTTGGGAGTAGTTACTGCAGCACAGATTGTAATGAGGTATTTTTGCTGGTGTTTTTAAGGAGACCCTCTCAAGACTAAAGAGCCACATGACAGGATGCCTCCCTCCATCCTTGTTTGAAAACTGAGCAAGCAGGTGACAGAGGCTGATATAGGTCAGTTACAGGTAGGAGTTTGTCTTTTTTGAAACAGAATAAAATCAAATAAAACCAAGGCAAGTGGTTCTTATTTGCTTTAGAAAACACGGAGCTGGCAGGGGAACGTGCAGAGGGGGGGCATGTGCTAAAAATAACAGTTTAGGAAAATGATCTTTGCAGCTTTGTGACAGGGATTGATGCCCACAGAGGGAGCCTGGATGGATCAGAACCAGGCCAGGGGATGTTGAGGCAACTGCAACCATCAAAGCTCTGGCACGAATTTTCAGCTGTGCAGATGGAAAGTTTCAGAAATGCTGCTTTAGGGAGAGCCAAGTGTGGGTCGGATGTGAGGGCCTGAGGAGCAGCCAGGGAATTCAAGGTGATGTCCAGGTTCCAGAGCTGAAGGATGGGCTCAGGTAGATTTGCCTGGAACCTTTTTTGGTGTTTGCCACGGAACCTTTGGCACTGAAATAGGAGCAAGGTAATCTTTAGAAAGAAACCGTGTAGAGTCTCCTCCTGTGTGCTTGTTTTCCCACCTGTGTCCTCCTCTTCATTTTGTCTCTTTTACCCTCAGCGTTACTGAGGGTGTTTTTAGGAGAGTGAGGAAGTAGTTCCATGAGGGCAGAACTAATAAAAACAGGTTTTCTGAAGGTTCATGTCCTCTCAGTGTTTACCTGCTGTATTTTCTCTGTTCTCTCATCAGTGAGTAGCTGTTCAGAGGCTGAGAAAAGTACAGTTTATTTGCACCCAGGCTGGGGCTTCAGCTGCTCCTTCAGCCCCATAATTTACCGTACAGACCTTTGCGAATGCCTGTGGCACATTAATGAAAATATCTTCTGGCCAGCAGCACACGGAGCAACGAGTGGGTTTCTTGTAAAAGGGTTTTTTTCTCCTCCTTTTTGGCCAGGTTTGCCTGGCTGTGGGCTGGAGGGGAGCGATGGATTGTGTAATAGCCCAGCTGGCTCCAGGGCAGGCTGGGACAGCTGCTCTGGGCTGTAAACAGGCAGGGCTGAGCCAGGGTTTGAATGTGAGGCATGGCACAGTCCAGGGGTGACATCCACCACCCTTCTCCCCTGCTCTGCCAGCCCTGCCACTGGCTGGGACTGATCCAGCACCTGGTGAAGTCACTGAGGGGGTTTTTCTCAACTACATTGAATTTTGAGCCATTTTCCAGCCGAGCTGTTCTGTCACATGAGCAATGTGTGGCGTGCAGTGAGAGGAGGAAGCTTTTTAATGAAGGCTTGTCTCAAAACCCCACAGATGGTGGAGTAGATTTAGTTGTGAAGATGCTTAATTTTCATCAGTTCTTTGAGGCAGCTCCCAAACCTGAGTCTGGTGGCTCTGACTGTGCAGTTCAGTGGCTCTTTCCAGCTTTTTACTCTACACACTTGCTCAGCTTGGAAAAGATCCTTGAAATCATGGGGTCCAACCTTTCACCAGCACTGCCAAGTCCATCTCTAAACCATGTCCCTAAGTGACCTTAAGTCCCCAGCTTGATTCAATCAAATCAATCTGGAATAACAGCCTGAAAATTGGGATTATTAAGAGCAGGTCCTAGGCCTGAATCTCTGGATCATCATCAGCCCTTGAGAGGGAAGGAGAATTCAGGCTCTAGGGGAGAATTTAATACCTGCAGAAAGTTGGGGAACTGTTACTGCTGGGAAAAAATGGATCTGTTATGGACGAAAAGCACTGAATTAAGACTTGGAAATACAAAAATATTGTATTTAGGCTTGGACTCAGCAAAATACTTGGGCACAGTGAGGCGTAGGCTGAATTGAGATCCGTGTCTGCTCCTAAGAGCCTTTATTTCTGCTTTCCTCCCCCATTTTCTCGCTGAAATATAAACTTTCTGCAGCCTCACACGACTCGTGTTTATCCCACATCCAGCACTGGGGTGCTTTTCTGGTCACTGACACCAGAAAACACCACTGCAGCACAAATAATAAAAAATAGGCACAGAAAGCCCAGGCCAGCAGAGCTCAGACCCCGCAGCCACTCCAGGCTGGCTGGCACATCTTTCACCAAGCTGCTTCTGACAGCTGCCTGCAGCACCAGCCACTGCTTATTTTAATGTCCCAGCTGTAACGTCATCTAAATATTTAAAACAACCCCCCCTTTTTTTTTTTTCCTGCTGGAACCTGAGCCCTGCTCCTCTCTGAGGGTGGAGTGTGTTACATTTATGAAAAGCTAATGCTATGAAAACATGCTCAAGGGATCCATCAGGTTTGGTTTGCTTCCTGTGGCTGCTGATGTGCAATGGGACAAGTTAGAAAAACAAGTTTACTGCTGTTCATTTAACGAGCACCTCCTCAGAGTGGATGCAGGGTTGTGTTTTTCTTTTATTGTTTTTTTCCTTCCCAGGTGCTCAGGTAGATTTGTTTGGGTTTGAGAATCCCCACACAGCTCCTGGAAACATTAAGCATTCGAGTTCAGCAATTTATCTATAGGCTGGCTGTATCTCTAATTAAAATTTGCCTGTGAAGGAGGTTGAATTAAGTGGGATTTATTTAATAATAATTTTTGAAGGATTATCACCATCCCAGCCTGCCATGGGAGGGCGAGCAGGGAAGCAGGAGGAGATCCACATGCACCAGGAGATCCACATGCAGGGAGCTTTGAAAGCCACCCTAAAGAGCTGCAGAACAGATGAAAATGTTGAATTAAGGAGTTAATTTACATGCAGTAATAAAGCCTGTGCAGATTTCCGTGGCATAGCTGAGATTAGTGGCAGCAGACTCCCTTCACTTGGGTCCTGCTTGCCTCTGAGCACGAGGCTATTTTCAAAAATAGCCTGTTCATGCATTTCAGATGCCATTTCAATGCAGCCTGGGAGGTGCTGCCGTGGCTTTGTGCAACCTGGCCAATTATCACTCTGATCAGGACTTCCAGGGAATTTATTTCAGCTGCTGGGCCCCAGTGTCAGGTGGTGTTTGGGAGCCCCAGGCAGTGATTTTTCTGTGAGGGGCATCACTTACAGACTCCTCTCTCTATCCCTCTGGTCTTTATCTCCTCCAGGAGTCATGGCATGGTTCAGTTTGGATGTTTTGATAATTAAAGTTGCCTCCTTTCTCTCTTTTCCCCACAGTGAGGTTCCTGAATGTTTGACTGGAATGTTGTGCTTGATAGGATCAACTGTAGATTTTCCTGCCTTAATCTCCATGTGAAAATCTGTGATCTCCTTAAATTCTGGCTAATTCTCACTCTCTTTTCTATGTTATTGTGATGCTTTCCTTCCAAAGATCATGGAAACCCAGGATTTTAAAGTCAGTGAAACCTGCTCCCTCTCCTTAGCAGGTGTGTGCCTCACTCCTGTGCCTCACCTTATGGGAGGGGAAATTAATGGAACCAGCTGATTGTTCCAATTAATGGTGCTGACTCAAAGCACATGCACACATGTATTATGTAACATATACAAAACGCTCTTTACAGGTGTGTTATTGCAGTTTGTTCCGAGGTTTGTGCTGAGGTTTCTGGGTTTCATTTGGAAAAAAGTTAAGAGAGAGGAAGTAAAGGGACGAGTGTTGAAGTTACTGAGTAAGGGCAATACCTAGGAGAGTTTTATTCCTGTTTTTCCTGTGGGAATAGGAAGATGGTTTGGCATTTCTGGGTGACTTGACCATCTATTTTGGGAGTCCTGGAGGTGAAATCAGCCTTTGGCCATCAGATCAGCCAGAGGGGAGTGAGTGAGTTTGGATGGTCCCTGTTATTTTGACACTTGGACTGTGCAAAGCAGTGCTGGGCACTCCTGGAAACCCAAAAACACCTGGAGAAGGAGGCAATGCCCTGAGACACTGAATTTATCCTTTTTGCATTGAAATCCAGCTTTCCCCTGTGCCCACAGGATTCTGTTGTCTCAGGAGTGTTTGGGGTCTGAATAAAGGAGATCAAGTGAATGGCCTTTCTGAATGGACACAATTAATATTAGTTTATATTTTTTAAAAACCCCTGCTCATGGTTACTCTGCATTTACCCCTTTGTTTGCATTCCTTTGCGTGAGGATTAATTAATTCATTCATTCCCCCAAGTTTACCAAAACTCTTCTTCTACATTGCATTGAACAGAAATTTCTCACGCAGTTCAATTCCTTAATATCCAGGATTGCGTCTTGTCCCTGGCTGTGTTATTTATAAAAAAACCAGGTGCCTCATCTTGTGCTGAATGTCTGTTTTATGTGCCCTAATTGTGCTGTTCTGTGGTGATAATTAAGAGCCCTGCAAGGGCTGTGAGTGTGAGCTGCAAACGAATCCTTTCTGCTCATCCTGAGGAATGGCAGAGCATCCCGGCCTCAGCAGGCAGCATTTTGAAACCCTTCTTTTTTTTAAAAAAAAGCAGTAAATTCTTTTTTAGAAAGCAGTAAATTCAGTTTAAGTGCAGCTATTTCTTAAGAATTTGGCAAAATACACAACCCCCAGTTCCAAGGAATTGTTTGCAGGCAAGACACACACTGAAAAGTTCAATTGGGAAGATGAAAATGGGGAATTAAACATTCCCGGCCTCATATCAGTTTTTGCTGTTTGTTTAATCTGTGCTTGCTTTTGTTCCCTTGGTTGGGGTGCTGGAGCTGGGCAGAGGATTAAACTCATCTGTTTTTCTTGTCTCAGCAATTGTTTTTTCATCATCATTTAGGGTAGGTCTGACTGTAATTCCAATAAAGTTAGTGGAAAACCACTCCTGAAAATCTCATCATTCGTGTTCACAAAAGAGGTTTCGCCTCTGCAAGAGTTCAAACTGGGTGGTTTTTTTTTTCCTTATTTTTCTCCTGTTCAAAGATTTAGCAGTGAATATAGACAATGTTGCTTTTAAATTGCTCTGCATTGTTAATTTAACTCACAAATCTGCTATTGCAGCTGGAAACGTAACTTGAATTAAATCAAAACGTCTGTTTAAGAGGATGTTGCTGACAGGGAAATACATGAAAATTGTAATTACGTGTCCCAGTGCCATGACACAGATTTATCCAAGGTTAGTTTGGAACTTGCTGACACATCCTACATGTACAAACTGTATTAGACGTAGTCCCTCAATAGCCATTTAAAGTATTTTGGAAGACATTTTTTCCTCGTTATTTTAATCAGCCTAAGAATCAGTGATTTAAGGCAAATTCATGGAGACAATCTCAAGGAAGCAGCATCTGTTGACAGTAACATCTCATTTTCATTTCCCCCTCTGAGTTCATGGCAGCTCCCACTGTTTCCTGACCCTCTTTTGCTTTGAGAGGACACAAAAATGAAAATTCCTGTCCTTACACACCCTCCCCAGACTGGCAGGGAGATGAGCCTCTTCTGGAGGAAAAAATGAAGAGGTCACGCCTGCCCAGAAAACCTGCAAAGCTCAGAGCTGCACCCACCCAGCTCCTGAGAAGATCCTTTTAGATCTTGAATTTTTGTGTGTTTTCCCAAACCTGAGAATGACCTTGAGTTGGGAGGCACCACTTGGACTGACACCCAGCTGTTTGGGGCTGGGCAGCTGCTGTTGCTAGCAGAAATACAGTGCTTTGTGAACATGCACAAGCCATTTTTGAGTTGTTCCTACAGGGAAGAAAAGGTTATTTATACCCATCTTTATTTTTGGAGGATGTTTGGATCTGATTGTTTTGTCCTCTGCATGTGTGAGAACTTAATATGGTGAAAATAAACCCCCATTTGGCCTGAAAAATATGGAATTTCCCAGTGTTTTACCTTCCAAGGTGCTTTGTCATCTCGGGGCGTTGTTTCCAGTGTATCCAATACTTCAGGAATCTGCTCATTTTGCTGCTGCTGCTTCATCTTTTGGCAATAATTAGGAATATTTGTGTGTTTTGGAGCCAGATGATCCAAGCAGGAGATGGGAGAAGAGGCTTCTCCTAAAGCCCCGTTGCTGTGGTGTCCAAGCAGTTTGTGGAGAGCACATGGAAATTGGTGACACACAGAGCTTTCCAACCCTAATTTGATTAATTTAATCAAATTCTTGAATGCTTGTTATTTATCCTAAATCTCAGAAGCAAATCCATCCAAATATTTAACTGTGTGCTTACACAGGTGTTCACTTCTTGCTCATAGTTCCCAAAGGGCCTGATTCAAACTCTTCAGTAATTAATAGTTAATTCTGATTATTCTCATCAACACACTTGTCCAGATTTTGTAGGGTACCAACAATCCCTTTTGTGGGGAAGACAGTTTGAGATACCCCAAGCTCTAAGACCCCAGAATTTGGGTATGAATGTGTGTAATAGATAAATTACACCAGATTTGGAGGCTTTTTGCAATGAGAAAATGCTTGGGGAGAGGGGGTGGAACGTGGAGGATTTCTGTGTTTGAGGGAAGGGTGGTTGGATCTCCCTTAGCCTTCAGCTCTTCCAGCATCAAGAGAAAAGATTTCCATCTCCATCATTTATGCATGGAAAGCTTTGATATCCAGGCTCTGCTTTTCCCCATCTTTTCACTCCTTGATTTTAGCAAAAGAAAATTTGCTTTGCCCTGCCACTGGAATGCCATTAAGTAATTAATTAAGCACCAGCTCTGGTTTAATGAGTGTGTGGAGGTGAATTTTGCTGGTTTGGGGTCCCGGTTCTCAGAGGAGGCTGCTGGAGGCTCGTCCTGCAATTCGTGCTGCAGACTTTAATCAGTTCAGACAGGCTGCTGAGCAAATACAGAGGAATTCTCAGGGCTTGGGCAAGGAACGACCTAAATAGTTGCCCTGTGATGCTGTTGTGGCTTATTTCCATGTGAAATGGAAGTAACTGAGGGAATAACCATCATTTTTTGGTTATTTCAGTGGCCTTGGTCAGATAAAGTATGAAAATCATGTGGGAGGATATTCAAAATATCTCTGATTTTGGATGGAGTGTCCTGTAAAGGCTCTTTAGCAATTTGGGAGGAGCAGACCTAAAAGGACCCTCCAGATTTTATTTATTCATGTATTTTAAACCTGCCTTTGCATTTCTGAGTTCTGAAGTGTGGAAGCATTTGGCAAATGGTTTGTAGGTGTGCAAATAGTGTTTGTTAGCACCTGTCTTACTGGGGGGAACTGGGACAAGAACTTGTGTTTTAGAGCTCTCCGCTGTTCAAACCAAGAATTCATCACACAAAGTTGGAGAGGAACAGATAGACTTGAAAATTGTCTCAAAAGAAGAGGTTTTAAAATTAAATCTTATCTGAAACCAGCAATATTGAAACGCTTTCTCTCTGCTTTCCCTCTGGAATGTGAGGAAGGACTCTGTGGGCTGAGGCAGTAGTTTGGGATTTGAGGTCTGGCTTCAATTTTCCCTCTTCCAGCTACTCTGGATTTGACCTTGAGTAAGTGATTTAATCCCTGAGATTACAACCAGTTAAATTTGTCATTATCATAATTCACGTCCAGGAGTTGTGCCTTTGGAGGAGGCTGTGAATATGTTAAAATTAAATATATGCTGCTGTTGCTTTTTGGCAGAAATTCCCTTTACTGATCAACTTCATGATCTATTTCTACCCATTTCCCATTGATTCTTACTATTATTTTCCTAATATTTACTATTATTTTCCTATTTTTGCTATTTACTATTGTGGTTGAATATTTAAAATTCTATAAATAAAATAATTCGCCAGCATAGAAAGAACTAGTCAAAGAAAGGTGTATTTGCAAGACTTCTTGGGGCTGCTTTTAAAATATGTTTATTTCCAGTTGTCGTTTATGACCTGTTTTAGTTGCAGGCCCGAATTAGAGAAGAGTACAGTAAGTGGAATGAAACGAAAATAAATGGAATAAAACTAAAATAAATGGAATAAAATTAGTTGAAGCCAGAGCCTTGCCTGGTACAGAGGGAGAATGGACAAAATATGAATAAAGATACGATGGAAGAATGTGCCAAGAAGTGCCTGAGCTAAACAGCAGCAAGCGATGGCAGGGTAGGAGTGGTGCAGAAAACAGGAATATTCAGGGATCTCTGGCCCAGCCTTGCTGTTTGTAACCAGAGGTGCTGCTTGAACGCTGAATTCCAGGGAGAGGTTGCATTTCTGATGTCACGGGGAGGCGAGCGGGGATTCTGAGTCACTGCAGAGGGTTGAGCAAGCAGGACACGCTCGGCCAGTTCTCATCTCGCTGTGTGCAAAAACCCTGCCTGGCTCCAGCGGGGCTGGCAGCTCATCCTGGAAGGGGTCAGGATGTGCCTTCCCGGGCCTGGGAGGGTTTGGAGGAAAGGGAAACGCAGCCCTGGCCCCGTCACCTGTGCAGCCAGAGCCTCGGGAAGAGCCTTTTTTGGTGACTGATTGTCTTGGTTTGAGAGGGACAGATGTCTTGTAAGGAAGGCAGGAGCCTCCCGTGGAATGGAAGGTGCAACCCCCTTCCCTCCAAATTATTATAATTTTGAAATTAAGGGCTTTCAGGCAAAGATATGGGGAATAGGAATAACAGTTCTTTTACTAGTGTGTATATATATATATTACAAAACAATAATACAGAAACACTGGTTTAACCTGACAGAGTCAGGGTAACCTGGCACCCTGCTGGGCAGGGTGGGGGTAGCAGCCCGATGCAGTTCTCTCTGAAGTGGTTCTGTAGAAGCAGTGATCTTGTAGAAAAGGTCTGGTCCTCCTTAGAAAGTCCAGTGGTGGTTGTGTAGCTCCTGTCCTCTGGGAATCCAGTGGGAAAGGCTCTGTCTCTGTTGCAAAACTCTCAAACTTTTATCCGGGTGGGAATGCCTGGCTCCTCCCTCCAGGCGGAGCATCTCACAGTGGGATGGTGAGTTATGAGATAAGGCACTGATGGGCCCATTAACAGGAGATGGTCCACTGAGGGACCAGGGATGACTGAGGGAGCTGGGGTTGTTTAGCCTGGAGAAGAGGAGACTCAGGGGTGACCTTATTGCTCTCTACAACTTCCTGAAAGGTGGTTGTAGTCAGGTGGGGGTTGGCCTCTTTCACCAGGCAGCAACTGATAGAACAAGAGGACACAGTCTCAGGCTGCGTCAAGGGAAATTTAGGCTAGATATTAGGAAAAAGTTTTTTACAGAAAGGGTGATAAAGTATTGGAACGGACTGCCTGGGGAGGTGGTGGAATCACCGTCCCTGGATGTGTTTAAAAAAAGACTGGCTGTGGCACTCGGTGCCATGATCTAGGTGAGGTGTTAGGGCACGGGTTGGACTCGATGATCTTGAAGGTCCCTTCCAACCCATACATTCTGTGAATTCTGTGAATTCTGTGAGTTATGAGATAAGGCATTGTTGGGCCCATTAACAGGAGATATTCCGGAGGGAGGAGGCAGGGAACATTGCCACACCTGGTTTCAATAGCTCATGAAGATGGTAGCAGAATACAAATAACCCAGGACACCGATGGTTTCGCAGTGGCTCAGGTGTGTCCGGCTGAAGGAAAATTGTAATTCTCCAGTCAAGTTTTCAATGCAGGCTGAATTGAGTGTTGCTCTCAGTGCTGTTTGAGGTCTCTGGCTGGTTAAAATCACCTGGAGGGCAAGTGGGAGTGCTGTGCTATCAGGTGGATGCATCTGAAGCGGAGTAATCAAATAGTTAATATTAAAACCTCTGCCTTTCTGCCTTTCAAATTGTCACAGCAGGGGTTGCATTTCATGGTTGACATTAGCCAGGCTGTTCCAGCTCCTGCTCCCTTCACATCCTCCTTTTCATCCCTCCTCCCTCCTTAACGTTTTTTTAATGCATCTCATATTCAGTGTGGCTAATAAGCAAATTTGTCATCTGCTTATTTTTGTCTTTGCTCGCACTCCCCCCAGCCCTCGCTCGTGTTCAGCCCAAATTACCAGTAAGCCCGTGAATTGCAGATAATGCTCCTGTGAATTATCCTTTGCTGCAGGGCAGCTCTGCAGTCCCTGTGCCAAGCTGACTTCACTCGTGTGACTAACACCAGGCAGGGCGAGAAAAGAGCTGCGAATTTGGGATGTTGGGTGGCTGAGGCTGAGGTTTAGGAGGCGTCTCCTTGACAGGGAATTTTGTGGGGGCATCTTTGGCCTGCTGCTGATGGCGCTTGCTCTTCACATTGGTAAAAAAATGTCAGAAATAAACACAACAGGTTTACTCATGGAGGTGGGTGTCATGTTTGTAATCTCCTAGTAAAAAGCCAGTCCTTTCTCTGGAGAACTCACATGGCAGCTAAATAAAAAGAAAACAACATAAGGACAGAAAACCTGGAGGGGTTTGGGGTTTTTTTGTTGAATGAGAGGGTGATGGAACAGCAAATAATGGGCTTAAAAGTAAAACTTACTGAAAAGAAAGAGGTTTGATCCCCACCTCTGCATATTTGGTCTGCACACATCTTTCTTTACCTGAAATAAAAGTGAAAGTACTAGAAAATGAGTGAGTAGAAGTTAAAAATCACTCTCTGTGCCCATGGCCTGGGATCTGCTGGATACAAGAACAAATTCATGGCATAATTATTTAGCCAAGCCTGGCAAAGTGACTAAAGGTTGCTTCCAGTGATTGCTCCTGGATGGAATTGGTTTTGACAACCTTGAGTCTATCACTGTCATTCCAATAAAATGTGTTGCTTCAAATTAAGCAAAAATAAGACCCTTCTTCTTTTTTATTGCCCTAGAAACTCTTGGGTCTTATTGTTCCCTTCTCCCTTTGTCCCCAGGGCTTCTTGCAGTGGTGATTTGTCCCTGGCTCCCAAACTGAGGAGAAGCTTTACAAGATGTCAGTTAATAACTGGGGCACTGTGCACTCTCAGAGCAGCCTGAGTATCATCGTTAGAGCTCACTGGGTTTTGATTTCTTCGTGGTAATGTCATCCAAATGAGGAAATGGATTTATAGCTGGGCACAAGTGGGATGTTCTTGGCACCTTTCATGGCTTTGGGGACCCAACAGGGTTAAGTGGTGGTGGAACAGCACTAAATGGTATCAACTCCTTGCAAAGCTGGCTTTTAAAAACTGCATTTGCTTAAAAATTCATTGAAAGCAGTCCTAGAATTACCTTGGCTTTTCCTGGCAGATCTCTCACATTCATATCTTCCTGGTTTTTAAGATATTTTCATTTTACGTGCAGCAGCCAGGTAAAATAAATGAAACCAGTGGAGATGTGCACATCTGTCAGCTCGTGGAGTCCTTAGGCATCCTCTTCTCTGAGGATAGCAAGTACAGAAATTTAAATGCAAAACAAAATGCTCTTGAAAATATATCATTCCTCTCAAAATGTGGTTTACTCTCCCAAGTGTTCAGCTGTAAGTGCAGATGTCAGATTGCAGAAGGTGTTCTGCGAGGCAAGATACAAAATTTGAGCTTTTATTAAACCTGAGCTTTCTTAGGGCCAGATTTCCTTTGGAAAACAGTGTCTCAGGCCATGGTCAGGAGGTGATAGCTGCATTAGGAAGTTCAGAGATGCTGCCAAATTGTCTTGAACTGTCAGCCCCCTTCAAGATCCCGTGAGAGACAGAGTTGCTTAATGTGATTTGTGATTTCCCCACCAGACTGATGTTTTGAAGGGATTTTTGGTGGCTTATTGGATGCTGGCTTTAAACAGCGAGACCTTTACGTGAAGGTGAGGCACTCAGGATGTCTTTGGGCTCATTTAAACAACTGCTCTGTGTTTAATTCCCATCCCCACCACCCCCCTGCCCTCCTTCTCATCCCCGCTGTCTCTTTTTAATAGCTTCCGTTTCTCTCTTTAGGCTCCAGGGATCAGTAATTAAGAAATCAGCCCGTGGTTGGTTGGATCACCACTGGGAAGTGCTGCTGGTAAAGCTGCTGGTCTCGCCCAGCCTCTGACAGAAAATGAGTAAAGACAGGAGCAGAGCTGAAATAAAGAACGGGCCGATTACAAACCCACGGGGACCGGGGCTCTCCTTATCTGGCTGTGCCAAGGAGCAGGATCAATGTCTCAATGAACTCGGAATTAGGGAGCGACAAAGTGGAGTTTCACTCTTGAGAGGTGCTATTGGTATCCCCCTGCAAAAAGTAGGATTTAGGAAGCTGTGGAGGATTAAGGGGTGGATTGGCTGAGTTGGAGCTGTTTGGATGCTCTGCATTGTGTTTGGAACAAAAAGCAGCAAGAAAATCAAACTTTAGGGTTTACCTGGTCCAGTGTTGCTCAGCTTGAGTCAGTTTAGAGTCTGACCTGTGAAAAACTGCTCTGACTCCTGAAAAACTGCTCTGAGTCTGAGCCGTAGCTTTTGGGATTTTGGTGCTCATCAGCACAATGAGTTTGGGATCTTCTCATTATTTTGAACTTGATATGGCAAATGACTTTTGCTTCTCTAATAGGATTTGGGAGAAATGTTTTGCAGCTCTGCTGTGTGTCCCAGGTTGAGGAGGACACAGAAATACACACAGAAATCTAGCCTGGGACACAGAAATGCAGGCTGATACCCAGAAATACAGCCTGGTATTGGAACTCTAACAACTCCAGTAATAGGGAAAACTTAAAATTTCTCCCAGATTTCAAGCTCAGCCTCCTTGAGGTGAATGTGTTCATTAAAAGTAATAAACAGGCTCTGCATTTCCCCACTTTCTTCCACATTAATACACTCAAAAATTAAGACCAAAGTGCTGTTGGATTCTGTGTTTAAAGCTACAAACAGTAGGTTTACAAAAAGTTATGAATGCATGTAGTGGCATGAGGGAGTGGCTTCAGAGTGACATGGGGGAGGTTTAGAGGGGATGTTGGGAAGGAATTGTTCCCTGTGAGGGTGGGGAGGGCCTGGCATGGATTTCCCAGAGAAGCTGTGGCTGCCGCTGGATCCCTGGATGTGTCCAAGGCCGGGTTGGAGAACGCTGGGATAGTGGAAGGTGTCCCCACCCATGGCAGGGAACTGGATGAGTTTTCAAGTCCCTTCCAGCCCAAACCCTTGTGGGATTCCATGAAATACTCATTTAGAAGTCAAATGCGGTTGGGCTGGTGCAGGTTTGGAATGAAAGGTTTGCATTTCGCTCTCCCCTTTGCATATGGAAAAGGTTCAGTTCTCTCCCTGTGATGCACAAAATCCCAGCTCCTTTTATCTGAGCTGTGTCTCTCAGGTTGCTGAAACGACTTTGGGAGAGTGGGAGGTGGGGAACCAAACAGGATTCCCAGGGGGCCCCTCCCGGAATGAGCTCCCTGGGTGTTTTTCCAGCTCCTGGGTAATGGCTCCATGAGGAATATTTGGAGGAGCACCATGTCTTGGTGCATTCGTGGCACTTCTTGCTCCCTGTCTTAGCTGAATGATTCAGGGTTTTAGACCTATATAATTTTTATTTCCCTTAAATGGGTGACTTTAAGAGCTGTTGGCAAATGTGTCTTGTTGGGTGTGGGACAAGGAGTTGGTGATCTGATGGAAAAGCTTGTGATCCACCTGGATTACAGCATTCCTGTGTCCTGCTGGATCTTGTGAGGATGCTCTGAACAAGAATAGCTGGGACAAATTATAAAGAGCTCAAAGATCTGTATCAGGTACTCAAGTGAGTCCCTGGGCACTGCAGTTTTCTTCTTGTTCATAGCTCTTCAGGAGCACAATAATGAATAAAATAACATCTCTGTCTTTCCCTTACTGCTTCTACACTGAAGGGGCCACTCCTGAAATGAGGGAGGTTGGCTTGTCCATGCTTGTATGGACACTATAATCCATCAGCCCATGCAATCTGGGCTATCACTGCTGTTTTTCTAAGTGAAATAGTAGATATTGTTTGAAAATGTGTTGTAGCATAGCTTGGAATAGCAAATCCGTGCCTAAACATGAAGGTGGGGCTGGGAGATTGCATTTATTACCAAGGACTTGTTTAATTTCTGTGCTGGAAAACCTTTCACATGGTAAAACCAGAGATTTTTCACTCTGTGTGGTGAAAAGCTTTAGAGTGACCACAATGCCATAGGGACATGTACCAAAAACTCCCTATTCCTTAATTTATCTCTGACTCGGGATTTTGTGACAAGCTGGGAATCTCTCTTTTAATGCCTAAACAAACTTGTAGGTCCAGTTAGACTTTGAAGTGTGGGTGGAATTTATTACCTGGTCTGAAGGCAGGAGGTCTGAACCCAGTTTTTCATGAAGTGAGGAGTCTGTCCTGCAGTGCTGCTGTTCCAGGGAATGCTGGAGGCCCCTGGGCTGTTCTTTGTGGAAGACCAAACTTCCAGGGGGCAGACACCACAGCCTTATCTCGTGATCTGCATTCCAGAGGGCTCTGTCCACAAAATCTGCCCAGGCCATGTGTGGAACAGCTGGAAGATAAAATGGGTTCCTGTTCTGTCCTTCCTGGGCTGCCTTCGAGGCTCGCTGGAAATTTTGGGGATTCTGCGCTTCCTAAGCTTGTACAAAGAGCTGACCAGGGAAAGGGAAGGCTTCCGGTGGCTCACCACAAAATAAAGAGTATTTTAGGGCGTTCTGTGTCATTCTGGGTGTGCTTGGAAGGTCCCAGGGGTGTTTGGCTCCACCTTTGTGCCCGTGTTTTATCCAGGGCTGGAGGCAGCAGGCGCTGTCACATCCCCTGCTCCACACACCTGCCTTGTCCTGGGCTTCTGCAAGGGCCAACGGACCTTGTTAAACGAAACTGAATAATCCTCACCACATCAGTGACCAGAATGATGCCATTTAATGAAAATATGTCTAGACAAATAACCTAGGGGGGAGAGAGATATTATCTGTAAGAAGTGTTGGAGGTTTCTGCATAGGGACCGTACGAAATAAATTTATGCACAGTTTCTTTTCTCTCCCAAGGATCTGGAACGCTGGTGGATAATGTGGTTATTCCTGGTGTTGCTGGACTGGCATTCATCTCTTTGTTTGCAATTACTTTAACCCGGCTGTAAACAATATTCCTGTGAGGTATTGATTAATACTTGTGGCTGGTTTTTGACCCAGCTTTATTATTCTAATGAGGTGCTTTCAAGAGAGCACAAAAGGAGCATTTGTCAGAGGAATAAGAAGTGATTCTTATCTTGCCCACTCTCAAGCGTGTTTAACACTTCTTGATTTGTGTTGTTTGGCACTGAGTTTGTCGTGGCTGTGTGACACCGTTATTGAAAAGGAATTGAACAGTTGGAGTGAGAGGTCTGGGGATGCTGCCAGGCCCAGTGGTTGCTTAGAACAGTAGAAATAAACTCACTTTTAGCTGACTGGGAAAAAATAGTCCATTTTCTAAGGCTGAACTTGATTCTTTCTTGCTTTCCTTGTGAAGGACTGGAAATCAATCTGACCAAAAAGTGACTAGCGAGGATATTTTTTTAAGGCAGCTCATTCTCCTTCTGCTGGCCCTCAGTGAGTGATGTTCACCTCCTCAGAAAGGTGCTTCATTCCATGCTGGGAGCAGCGAATTGATGGAATATGTGATATTCTGTGACTCATTCCTGGAGTTTATTGCTCTGGAGCGGATTCCTGAAGGACAGCTCCAGCCAGAGTCATCATTTTTAGTTTGATGTTGCACCTTTCCCTCACAATTTTCCAGGAAAATCTTGTAGTCTCCTTCCTTTTCCATCAGCAGGATGGGCACCTGTCTCCTCTACATGGCTGATGCTGAAGGTGGACATTAAATTTTTGCAAAATTAATACAAACAACTCATTTTCTGAAATGAGGACTTGGCTGTTTCTGAGGGCTTTTTGTTACCCCAGGCATTAATATTCAGAGAATATGTTTTTAGATGAAAACCTAATTATTTAAAAATCAGACCTACTGGGGTTTAGCACCTTGAAATGTTTGGATATTGAGCAGATGAATTCCAGGCTCAGGCTGAGGTATCCACACTCTTCTGGCTGGGGGTCCCAGAGTAATGGCTGAGTGTTGGTGAATTAAAGTTATCCCTTGACATCTTGGGAATTATGGAGCTCTTAGTACTTCCCAAATAAGCTCAAAAGGACTGGAAGCATGGCTAAAAGGATGTTCTATTAATGTCTGTGATGAGGGAGGCTCTGTTATCAAAATCTGAGCTCCCTTGCGCAGAAACAGAGATTTTATTGGGAATATTTGGCAAGTGGAATGGCCAACACACTCCGAGGTTGTGCAGCATCTCCTGCTGGGTATCCATGGGTCTGCAAGGTGCTGATGAGCCCCTAAAAGCATCCTGAACTTTGCCTTTCAATTCCCAGCTCCCAAAGTGGCTCAGGGAAATGCCCTTGGATGGTTTTTTTGGAGCCCTGAGCACCTCGAGGAGCAGCTCTGATGGTGAGGTCACGACCTGCGGGGCCCTGGATTCCCACCCGGCTGCATCCCTGCCCAGGCTCGGTGGGAATGACACCCCTGAGTGCTATTTTGAGTGTCGTGCCCCGGAGTTTTGAAGATAATTGCACCCTGGGGAAAGCCAAATCCCAGCCAGCTGTTTGAAACGGGCATTCCACAAGCAGCTCGCTGCTTTTGCAGTGTTCTTCCCTAAGCTGTTTCCAAGAACTGCTTAATTTTATGGGGGCTTGTTAGTATTTATTGTTTCATAACTCAGGCATTGGAAATCTGGGTTCAGGTCAGGATTATGCTGACCTGTCCCTTTGTACTGGGACTTCCTTGTTTTTCTGGCAGAGATGTGTCTGTCCCTTGGGACAGCTGCAAGAATAGATTCATTAACACCTGTGAGATTGAAATATAGGCACATAAATAATTTATTAAATAATACAGGGAGCAGAGGAAAAAGGGAACGAAGAGAAAAGACAGGAGACTGTCAGTGTGGCTAAAATGCTTTGCTTCTTTTGCCCACTTCTGCTCCAAACCCTTTCTGAGGGAGTAGATGGAATTGAGGGAAAAAAAATTAAGATCTTAGGACTTTAAAAATCATCCATTTCCTTGGCTTCTCTGTGCACATAATTAAGAGTCATATTTTCTCTAGGTTAGCTGGGCACGGAGTGGGAAATAACACCATGCACAGTTGTGTCTAGCAGTGCTACAATCAGTGTGCAGACTCATTCTGTAGATCTCAATTTAAATGCCACAAATGCCTGTATTTTAGTGAGATTTTCACACCTCAAGCATGGCACAGCTATTGAAATATTGTTCATTAAGGAGCAGAGAAGCAAATCATGTTCCCTGCATGCCACTGCTCTTGGACAGTCAGTCATAAATATTTTAAAATACTTAATTGGAAGCCATTCCTGGCAGATGCTGCCAAGTGCAGCGTGTTTGGAGCCCCTTTGGAGGGAATGGGGCAGAATTTCTGGCTTGGGGCTGAGCTGCCCTGGACTGAAATGGAAGGATGAGGCAGAGCTGGGCTGGCAGCCCGAGCACCAGTTGGTTCAGAACACGTGGAACCTTTTGGAACGAGTCACTGTGGCAGTGCTGAAGGCTGGCAGGGCCTTGCAGAGTGCTCGGAGTGTGATGCAGAGGGCAAAATGGGATTGCTGCACGTCAAAATTCCCCTTCCAGGGTCACCCAGGGAATCTCTGCTTCCCTCCCTCCCTTCCTCCCTCCCTCCCATTGTTCTTTTTGGATTCCTGTTCTCAAGCAGAACTCCTGGCTGCCCTAACCAAGTAAGGAGGCTTTCTGCTGCTCCAAATGTCTGTCTTAAACATTCCAAGGAACTTTTAAGCACGGAGGTTCCGTAGTTTTGTTGGACTGTGATGTGCCAGCTGACCTCCTCGAGGTCATCCAGTGCTGTGGTGCCAGAGCAGAGCCCAAACAAATTGAGTTGTCCTTGAATCCCAACTCATTGCCATAAAAAGGGAAGTTTTCTGTTTGAAATCAGAGCAGATTTGGGCTGATCTCCTAGAGAGCACAATAATTCTTGCATCATTCATATGCTTAAGCTTAGGGCAGTATCTGGTGTAGGACCAAAGTGCCAAAACCTCTCCAACATCCTGCAGTTCTCCTGGAAGATGAGAAATGATCCCTGGCATGACAAACTGCTGGATGTGCCCGCAGGAATAAAGGTGGAGTGGAAAAAACAGGGAAGAGGCAGCCATGTGGGCACAAGTGTTTTAGTGTGGTGCTGAAGATCAGATGTGGCAGAAGATAACTGGTGTATAAATATAAGGATGCATTAATTGCAGGCAGAATCACCGAGAGTGTGGGGTTAGATTTTTTAAAGGGTTAAGAATAACATGAGGCAGAGCAGCAGCCATTACATCAATGAAGAAAAAGTGGGTTTTGATGTGTTTGTCACCTGTGTGGGAAGAGGTGACTTCCCCAGCACCGCGCGCCGTTTCTTGCTACAATTTCTATAGAAACAGTAAGGAGGAGCTTGTTTGCATTGAAGCTGCCTATCTTTGTGTGAAGAGCGTTTTGAAGAGGGTTTTGTCCCACAGTTGTGTCACTCACTCATTTCTGGGTGTGTCATTTCTGTCGTAATTGTGGGCAGCGTGTTCCTACTCATTTTTGACAGGTTTGTATGGGAGCTGGCACACGACAGGGCCTGTATGGAAAGGCAAAGCACTGGCAGTGATGTTTAGGAATAACAACCTAAAAAATGGAGAATGCTGGCTCTGTTGTGGCTCTGTGGGGTTTTGAGGAGTGATTGGCATGAGCCTGGAGAAGGAAGAGAGGGAGTGATGCCTCACAATTCCTGCCTGCCGGCTCTGCGGGGTGCAGATGAGATCTGAGGCTTTCCTGCAGATCCTGCACTGCATCCCGGTGTTTCTCTGCTCATCAAAGGGATTCCTCTCCTCCCCTCTTTCTTATTTCCAGAAAAAAACCATTCTATTCCAGTGTTCATCCCTGTAAATTCAGCGTGTGGCTTTATTTTCATTCCTTTCCCTGCGTTGGGATGGTGGCTAAAGGCTCTCTGTGCTCTGACCTCAGCTGTAAAAACCCTCAAGTTTGAATTCTTCATTAAAGATTCGCACTGAAGTGTTAATCAGCTTCAGCCAGACTATTTTTAGAGCTGCAGCCTTCGATGCCAGTTGAGTAATTGCAATTATGATTACTTATGGTTTTGCTAATTGAAACAGCTTTTTGGAAAACTGCTGCTTCATGAAGTAGAATCAAATTGTCCAAAGAGGTTGTGAAACATCCATCCTTGGAGATGCTCAAAACTCGACTGGACATGACCCTGAGCAACCTAAACCCTCTGTGAAGGCTGGACTAGATGACCTCTGGATTTGTCTTCCAACCAACCTGATCCTATGGATGAAAACTAAAATCTGAATAATCGCTTTCGAGGTGACAGGCATAAACAAAGATACATGTAGCACAAAGAGCTTAATTCCTTTGGCTTCTCTCTAAGGATCTCCAAGCAAGTTTGTAATGAATGAAGCTTCTCTCCCCCTTTCCCATCAGTAAAGGACAATTAAGAGAAGACTTGATTATGATCCCAGTGATAAGGTGGGATTAATCTGGTGCTAAAGGACATTAAGATGCTCTGTTTGTGTCACGGAGCACATTAACCTGGAATAAATCTGTCTCAACCCTGCATGTCCCATGTCTGTGGTGTTGGAGGGAAAGGAGAATTTCCTTGTTAACCTCATTTTTCTGAGTGGAGTGAAAAATCACCCAGCTAATTGTGGAGAATGCAGTCTCCCAGGCATGCATGATGCAATCAGAATGCAACACTATCAAACACACTCTTTAATAGCCAATTATCTCAGTGCTTATGAATCAGAGCCGTTAGAGGTTTGTGGGGTTCACCTGGAATCAGGTACATCCCAGTTCACGTGGAATTCTGAGGCAGCTTGGCAGGGGCATGAGCGGGAGCCTAAACTGCAACAGTCCTTGGTTTTCTGGCTAAAATCCTCTCTGGAAGAAAACAAAAAGTCAGGATGCTGGGAGGGAAACCCGTCCCAGAAGCAGGTGAGGTGTGAGGGTGAGCAGGGCTGGGTTTGGGAAAGGCACGAGCACCTATTTGTGCAGGGCAGCGTGGTTGGAAAGCCCGAGGAGCCAGACACAATTGCAGGAAGCCAGAGGAAGGAGGGGCTGCTACCAGCACTGATTGTTTCATTTAGTAATTAGCGCTTAAATCTCCTCTAAGTCAAATAAAGCAGAGGATGTGAGCTTGTGGAGCTGTTCCCTCCTCCCCTTCCCCACATTTCCGAACCCTTTTTTGCACTCATGGATGTGGAGGGGGTAATGGGGGCTTTGCTGGTGGGGTAGAGCAGGTGCTTGGAGGTAAAGAGTGGGGTATTTTTCATGATCTGGCTCTGATGTGACCTTGGCTGTGCTGCTCCCTGTGTTCTTTCACCTTCCTTCCACCTGGTAGATGCATTTGAAGGCTGAATTAAAGGATGTTTAGTGCATGGAGATTTTTCTGGAGTGCAGGGAAGTGGGAGATGCTACAAGTCGGTGAATACTGAAGAAAAATATCTGTAAATTGTTGTGTGCTGGCAGAGTGTGCTTTCCCTCTCCAAGGAGAAGATGTGTGGATGTGGGATGCAGGCAGGCAGAGCTGCTGTGACCTGGCAGTGCCAGCTTTGTTCACTGAGTGGTGCCTTTGTGGCCAGGTGTTTGCTTGCTCTCTTCTCCCTGCCCCAAAGATCCCAACAGGCAGGAGGGAGCTAGCTCAGGGGCCTTTCCAGAACATCCAAGTGGATTTTACGGAACTTCCCCAAGTCCAAAGGTTTAAACACCTGCTGGTCATAGTGGATCATTTAACTCACTGGGTGGAAGCATTCCCGACTGTCAAAGCTACTGCAAATACGGTCAGTAAAATCCTACTTGAACAAATTATTCCAAGATACGGAATCATCAACACTATTGATTCTGATTGGGGACCTCACTTTACAGCCCGGGCTCTATGCCAAATAACAAGGGCATTGGGAATTCACTGGAAATTTCATACTCCCTGGAGGCCTCAGAGTTCTGGGAAGGTTGAGAGGACGAATCAAACATTAAAGGTAGCCCTCACCCAATTAACTGAGGAAACAAAAATGAACTGGGTGAAGTGCCTCCCCTTGGCATTGATGAGGGTTAGAACAAGGCCGAGAGCGGATCTTGGTGTCTCCCTTTATGAGACCATGTTTGGCTTGCCCTTTCTGATGACGTCAGATCAAGCTGGGACATATGAAGAGGGGGAACAGAGTGTTCAAAAGTATATAACAACTATTGCAAAAACTTTGGAAGTATTAAGGAAGAAGGGGTACCTACCCCAGAGTACACCAGAGAGTCCCAGCCTCAGTTCAGTGGGAGGCTGTGTGTGCTGGAACAGGGGCTCTGTGCCCTCCAACCTGGCACAGGGCTGCCAAGAGGCAGGACGTGACCTGGGGAATAAATATTCCCCTTTTCTGAAAGATGATAAACATCCCCTTTTCTGTGTCCTGCTATCAGATGGTCCTTGGTGTTATTCTCAAACAGGGAGTCCATGAACAATCACTCTGGTGATTTATCTCCACAGTGGAGCACATCCAGTGCCAATATTCTTCACCTCAGGCAGAGGTCTCTGGGAGAAATCACCTTTTTTTTCCATGCCATGCTGTTTTGGGTTGTGAACTTAGCTCTCCACCCTGATCTCCAGCTGCTGTGTATCAATTCCAAATATTCCATGTGTTGCCAAAGCAGGCTGCAGCACATGCCTGTCCTGCCCTCCCTTCCAAACCATGCAAACAGCATCTCCCTGATTGCAGAACTGGCCCCAGACTGGAGCAAATGGCTGCAACCACTCCTGTCCCTCCTTTTTGCCTTCTCCATCGCTTCTCCTCGCCGAGGATTGAGAGGAGCCGCCTCTTTACTACAAATAATGATTTGTAAAACAGCGATATTTGCAATGAGTGGCTGCTGCCGGCTTTGATGTTCTTGGCACCGCTGATCGCTACCCAAAGCGAGCTGGGAATTACACTCTGTCATTCTCTTGCCTCATAGCTCAGGGCTATATTTAGTAGTTCAAGTTGCAACAGATCTGGAAGTCGTTCCCTTCAGCTGCGGCGAGGGCTGGAGCTGGGATGGGGCGCCTGGGTTGGTCCTGGGGAGTGCGGGGAGCTCCTTCTCCACCACGAGGGCGGCCAGACCGGTCAGTGCAGAGCCAGGAGCCCCTCGCTGCTCTGCGCGTCAGGTTCGGGCAGTCCCCCAAGCCTGTGGATACAAAAAAGGGTCTTAGCAAGAAAAGTTCTTGCTTTTTTCCAGTGCCGTGAGAAGGTTTTCTCTCTCACGAAGGAGATCTGTACAGTTTACAAAGCACAGAACACCTGTGACCTTACTAGAGGCTGTTTATGGTATAAGTAGGGAAATATTTTGAAGATGAATGTTTTAAGAATCCAGCCTATCACCCGAGAGGGTTGCTGAGTGATTGACCAATTACTCTATGAGAAAAGAAACCTATAAAAAGAGAAATAATTAATAAACTAACTCTCTCTGCTATGAGAATCCAAGACTGCTGCCTGGTCTCTCTCCTTCTCTGGGACCACGGAAATTTCAGCACAAGCCTTTCCTCTGCACAGAACCTCCCATGCAGGGCAGCTTTTAATGCCTCATTTTTGCCCGAATCCTAAAGCTGGCTGCAGAAATTCTGCGTGTGATTTGTGCCCGGCGCAGGAATTCTTGCATGGGATTTCTGGGATGCCCTAAGTGTCGTTTCCTGAAGATCCTGCCCTTTCAAACGTGCAGATAAAATTATTGCAGCATTGTTCTCCGCTGATCCAGCAGCTGGAGCTCTGCTGAGTGAGTGTTCCCTGCAGGACTCTGTGGAACACAGAAGATAATGCCTGGATTCCAGTCCGTCCACTGGGGCTGGAGATCCAGGAGAGTGTTGAAATCCTGGGTTTGCAGCTCCAGAATTACAGGTCTGAGAGCTTCACTGAATTGTCAAAGGTTTTTAAAGCCCTGAGTATCTGCTTGCAGTGGAGTTGGCTCTTAATTGTCTCCTTGGAGTCTGAGGATAAATGACTAAACCCAATAATGGAATCATATGATCTGATTCCTGCTGCCAAAAGATGAAGGGAGGACAGATGTTTTAGGAATTAAGTGAATATTTTACAATGTTTTTCTTTCCAATAATAGCAAAAAGGGGTGAAGATTGCCTAATATTGCCCTGCCAGCTATTAACAATGCAAATAAGCGTGGAGAAAAAAAGGAGGGTGCTCATCCCTTAAAATCTGTGGGAATGCAGGCATTAGTGGTGGAGTTATTTATTTGGAATTTTTCAAAAGAAACTGTCCGTTTGCTCTCTTCTCTTCTCCCTCCTAACCAGTCCCCCCTCAACGTGACACTGTTTTGTGCCCAGTGAGTTGCTTTGTGGTTCTTGTGGTTTTTCTTTACACAGCAACAAGACAAAAACATAAATAAAGGAAAATGTGCTTGTGGCTCCACACATTTTGATGGAGTTTGAGGAGACTTCAGGCTTGAGATTGCCGAAACCAAATTTGTCCCTGTTCTGCAGTGTAGGAATCTGAGGCCAGAAATGTGTCTGTGCTGCGGATCTGTGCTCTCTGCACAGAGACTGCACAGCACAGGGGGATTTTAGTGCCCAGCAGACCTTTAAAGGCTCTGGGGGGACTCCAAAATGGGAAAATGCTTGAAGTCACTTTTATGCCTCCCAGTTTCAGGTGGTTCTCTGGAAAGATGCTGTTCTACCCTTTCTTTTGATTTGTTTCTCTCCTCTCACAGCCACATACTCTTTAACACAGAACACCTGCCAGTAGCAGCATTTTAATGAAAAAATTGTATTTTCCCTGGACCATTTGAGAAAACCACTGTCCCTTCTGATCTGATGTGATTTCAAACTCCTGATTTTCTTCCTGTTGTTGTTTTTGTTTTGTTTTCCAGGGTGGTAAAGGAGGAGATCTCAGATGACAATGCAAAGCTCCCTTGCTTCAATGGAAGAGTGGTGTCCTGGGTATGTTGGATTTTGTGTGTGTAAATCTGTGTTGTTTGATACTGGATCTTGATTTTTAGAAGTATCTTGAATCTCAAATTGCATTAAACAAAGGTACACGTTTTAATTACAACATCCTGTTCTTAAGTAATACATTTTAAAACTCAGAATGAACTCCACAAAGTGTGCAGAGCTGAAAACGTGGTTTTAACATGAAAACAGCTTTAATACTGTCACTGAATAGCCAAAACAATTTATTCAAAACCAGCTAAATGTGATCTTCTGGTGGATTTTGGTTATGGTATTTAAATTTCAATGTATTGGTGGTGTGGTAATGCCTGGAAGGTTTAAATGAGGTTTAAATCCTGGGGCTAAACATTGTGTATAGATTCAGTAAAAAGACATCAAAATTTATAGCCTTGGAAAAGTAAATTTAATATAAAAATAAAGGAATTTGGGCTGTTACTTGTTCAATTGTAGAGGCAGTCAGTGATCCAGATGTGACTGTGCTGCTCTGCACATCCCATCTCCCTCAGTCTTGTCTGGGTTTAATGTGCTAATTCCTCCAATATGCCCCGATTTGTTTGTCACCTCACTGGAGTAATTAATTACCAGCTCCTAATTATTCCCATTTACTGGGCAGTGTGTGCTGAGCTGAGGCTGAGCTGGTGCTGTCACTTCCTCAGCCTCGTTCTGTTCCACTTCATGGAGCTGCAGTAAAAGTCTCCTGCTGCCCGGGGCTCCTGTGTGAGAGACAGGAATTCCCACCTTCGGAGGATGTCTGGGGCTCATGGATGGATTTGGTGTTTCATGCACACATTTCTCTGCTGGGCACTGGAGGTTTGTGCCTGTCAAGGGTGATTAAAGGGGTTGAGCACCTTTAGGCACAGAAGAGAGCAGTGGTGTTTTAGATTTGAACACCAAAACAGCGTTTGAGGCATGGTCTGTGATTTCAATATCCTCTTTCAAGCTGAGCTTACAATCTTGGGAACACAGCAGAGGACAAGAACAGTGTTTTCCAAAATCTCAAGTTTGTCTTGGGTATAAAATGTATTTTTGTGAAGAGCTTGGCTTCAACAAATTATGTCGAGTGGGGCTGGAAACACAGTGAGTGCCATGGGGTGAGAACTGTGCTGAACGGAGACTTGGAACAGCTTTTCAGCGTGGGACAAATGTTTGGATCCATGTTTGGATCCTGTTTTTGCTGGGATGAAGGTGCACAAGGAAGCAGTAGTGAAGTAGGTTTATAGGAGTTTCTTCCAACTGCACAGTTGGAACAACTGGGGCTGCTTGGAATTCTCAGGTGGAATGAGCAGCTTTGTCTCCGTCTCTTTCTCCATTCTTGTGCTGATTTTAGGAGTCGAAGATCTTGCTCACATTTTGTACAACTTCAAATATTTTACCTATTTTATCCCTTAAAATATTTTAATAGCCCAGGCATTGAAGTTTCACAGGACAGGACATTTCCTACCTGCTGGGTAGCTTGAAGTTTCTAAGCCTGGCTTCTTGTGGACAGGATTACATCAGAATGGCATAAAAAAATCAAATACCAAATTGATTGCATGCTGTTTCCTGCGTGTGCACACTCCAGTGCTGTGCGAGGAAGAGTGCAGTGTGTGTCTTTTAGACCTCACTTGGACTGGGAGATGGTTCTTAAGCAAAGATTCCTTGTGGATCATCAGGCACAGCTCCCGCTGGGCTCGGAGCAGCTGGAAATGCCGGGGCTGGCAGAGGAACTGAGCTCAGCTGGATCACACAATATGAGCAACTTCCTCCTGCTCTATCGATTGCTTTTAATTTTAGGGTGCTCAGGCTCTGGCAGCTGGGTAGTCCCAACAGGTTTTTAGTGTTAGGCAAGCAAAACACGTGGCTTTGTGAAGCTGAGCTTAAGCTCAGTCCTCCCACACACCCAAATGTGTGTTAAGCACTTGCTGGATTTTGTATTAGATTGAGGTCTTAAAAATTGGGATTTTCAGTGTGTACTCTCCAAAGTCAGCTATTTGTTCCTGGGAATTGTGTTCAGAAGGAAAAGCTGCTTTTTCCCTTTCTTTTTAGGACCTCCATACCTGTTTTTTCACCTTTGTGCTTCCAACCTTTTGCCTCAGCTGACTAATGACCAACGTGACTTCCAGAGCTTTTCCAGGAACTTAGCCATGCATTTCCACTGAGCAGGCACCAAAATGCCTTGGTTTGGGAATGGAGGAGTGTTTTAAAGCAGAGTTATTTCGATTTAAAGCTGCTGTTCTGATCTAATTCTGATCTAAAGCTGAGCAGTGCTCAGGGAAAGGAACGAGCACCACTTGCCTCCAGGAAAAAAGGGGAGATTCCCTGGATGAGGTCAATTGGTTGTCAGAGGAAGAAAATCATTGGCTTTAGAGAATCAAACTGATGTTTAAACAAACAAACAGAAATGTTTGAGAGCTGAAGGTCCATCTGGAGACAGCACAAAGTGCTTTCTTAATGAGGTCGTGCCCATTCTTGCGTGGGAACTGGATGTGGGATGGGGACAAGTCCTCCAGGAGGAACATCCATCCTGATGGCCCCTGGCGTGGGATCAGCCCCTGGGTGCTCTGAGGGGCTGGATTTGGCTGAAGGGCTCAGTGCTGCTGAATTTGCTGCTCTCAGGATGCCCCTGAGCTCTGGATGTTGGTGGTGCTGTTTTTGCCTTCAGTCCAAGGATTACTGGGGGGCCGGAGCGTGGGGCTCTGGCAGGGTGGGAATGGATGGGACAAAAAGGGATTTCATGTGTGATTAACGAGCGGAAGAGAGCGTCCCAAGAGCTGCAGATAAAATAGGGGAGAAAATGGAGGTGGGATTTGTGCTGCCATGGCCTGAGAGCAGCATCTGTTTTAGCAGCAGAGGGGTGGGAATTGATGGCAGATCTGTCAGGAGAGCCAATTTCATCCTGAGAACCCCTTTCCTCCTCCTCCTGTGCGACACCTGCCCTGTGTTTGCTCCTCGGTGTCATCCCTCCCTGTTTCTGCCCCTTTCTCCTGTGCTGCTGAGCTGGTAAATATTAATTAAATGTTCGATTAATTCAATAGCCAGGTTGTCCTCTGCATCCCTGACCTGGGTCTCTTCCTCCCAATGTGTGCAGGAGGATGGGGCTGTTTGTTTTTATCTTTGTGGTCCAGTTAAATTTATCTTTTGCTTTGGGAATTCAGTGCATTGGTGATTTATTCTGAGTTCCAGACACCATTCAGGCCCTTCTGTGCAGCAAAATGTGGCTCAGGTTGTTCCAGCAAGGTGTTCTTGGAGTTTAGGGAAAAAACCACCCCCAACTATCCTACATGAAGAAGGAAGAGGTTGAGGAATTGGGATGTAAAGGGGAATGAAATAATTCACATCCTTCTCCTCTCCCAACCAACCTCCCAAGGGCATTTTTTATCTCATGTTAAGAGCTGAATTCTTTGCCAGCTCCTTAAATAATCTGAAACATGAAAATATATGGCTTTTCCAGCTGGAAACCAGGAGAATATGAAGAAATAAGATCAGAACAAGGCTGTATATATGCACACACACACATACACCAGTTAAATGTTGTATTTTAATTCTGGGACTGTTGCTATTTTCATTTCAGAGGAACATCACAATCTCTGAGATGCATTTCAAGAATTAATTCAATTTATTGCGATTCCTGCACCAGTATAAGTTGCTGGCTGCTTTCCAGATGTAGAAGAAGGCAGAATCCTTGCTCCAAGGATTTGCTCCTTGTTTCAGATCTTCTCAGTCATTCCTATTTTCTTGCTTTACACTTTTGCTTGGAGGCTGCAACCAAGATCAGTGTGTGCTCTCCTTTTTCTCCTTGACCATGGTGGGAGACAGTTGCTGCTCCAGAGACCTTAATTTTGCATTTTCTTTGTCACAACCGGTTGGTTTTTCCACATTAGGAGTGGAAACTGATACACACACGTTTTTCATGGATTTTTTATTTTAAATTTCCCATCAATATTGTGTGGAAAGTCTGGTGGTTAATGGGACAAGAGCATCTGGCAAACAAGGAGATGCTGAGATGAGCCAGACCCTTCTCAACAGCACCAGTGACAAGAGACAACAAGAATGAATGGAAACAAAGGAAATTCTCTTCAAACATTGAAAAAAAATTTCTTTTTTAGCTCTGAGGGTGGTAAACCTCTTCAGTGATGAGGCTCAGGCAGTTCCTCATCTACCTTTAATAGATAAAATAAAGACAAACCTGGCTTTCCAATCCCTCCTTCATTCCTCATGTCTTTTCTTCAGGAGGAGAATGGGTTCAATTTGTCTTTCTTCCTTGGGTCAGATAACATTTATCTGATAGATGAGATGTATGATGGATGCTGTAACAGCATTTAGATGATAAATAGTGAAATATTTTTTCTTCTTAATGTCAGCAGAGGAGCTTAACCTGCAAAACTCAGCTCTGCTGGAGTCAGTGGCCAGGCCTCTGGAAGAGAACGGTGCTGCAGCAAAGATCTAAAAGCAAAATTCAGATGTGTGGTTTAAATGAATTATCTGAGGGTATTAGTGGAGCCTTTTTTGTGTGCTGTACCGAATGTGTTGTGCTGCTCAGGTTGAGTTACAAACCCACCCAGTTCTGCAGAGACAAGCACAGATTGTAGGAAGCAGGGCTGGATCTATTCCTTCAAAACTTGGGCTCTTTCCTCCCTTCCCACCCAAATTTCTGTGCATGTCCTGGTCTGGCTTCGGTCTGGAGCTCACACAATGCACTTTTTGCAGATGATGTTGACAAGGGCTTCTGCTCCCTCAGCTCAGCAATCAGCTGAAACATCTGTGTCTGACCCGCATTATGAATTGCAAATTCCTTTTTCCGCACTAACACCCATAAAATTGCAGGGCTTATCTGCCTCTATTTGCTGCTAATTACTGCAGGAGTTTTATGTAAATCTCACTGTAAGTTAATTGTTCGGTTTCGAATTCTTTAATATCCCATTCACTGGAACTTAACAGATAATTGCACACAAATCTTCCAGGGATTGCAAAGTTGGGTCTTTACCTTTTGGGGAAAAAAACCCCGTGTTTTGGGCAGGGTGATTTCCTTATCTGGTTTTTTGTTTTGTTTTAAACTGGGCCTGAGCTTTCTTTGTCTCCAGTGCTATAAAATGTGTGTCAGCTGGTGGGAGACAGCTTGGGATTCTTGCACAAACCCATCTGCGAGGCTTGTGGTGCTCCCTGGCAATGACTGCGGCGTCTCTCCGCGCGTCTCAGAGCCACGGCACACATTTCACATCGCAAAATTCAGTGCACACGCCACAGCTGAGCCTCCTCTTCCCCCCACATCTCCCCTCCTGACTAATACAGTGGCGACTTTGAAGTTTACACCATGACTGACGTTGGGAAATCTGAGATTTTCATCTTTTTTAATAACATTTGAATCCTTCTATTTGTCAGAGGTGGGAACTTTGATCTCAGTGTCATCTGCAGGACTGATTTCCATAGGGGAAAATGTTCAAGGGAGGATCTGCAAGTCTTTAGTTGCTGCTTACGTTGGCCGCCCTGAGAACTCCGTGTACAGCTGGATTAGTGTTGAATTAAAATCCTTGCTGCTAATTAGCTATCTAAACTTCCTCCCCAGCCCTCCTGTGTCCTGCTTGTTTTTCTCCTCTGCATCTCAGATCTTGTTCTTTTGATTTCAGGGTGGGTTTGTTTTTCTTCTTGCGTGTTTTTGTTTCTTTTTGCTGTTGTTGTTGTTGTTGTGTTGTTTTTTAAGCACTAAATAATTTGGGATAGAGAGCTGCTCCTTCTTAGATGCCTTTTCAGTGGCTGACCTTTAGTTTTTCAACAATATTCAGCAATTTTCAACAATCATTAATTGTACGTCAGCATTCTTAATTAATTACAGTGCATGCATTTACACACACCAGAAGTAGCTGATGTGTGTCCTGTTCTGCTGGCACACAACACAGAATATAATTTTTCTCTGGGAATCCTTTATTTGGAGTTTTTTGGGACTGCTTACCTGAATGAAATTATTAATGCACTTTCGCTTTTTGGGTTTTTTGTTGGTTTTTTTTTTTTTTTTTTTGGTCCTTAACTGGGCAATTTGTGTGGAATTTTTTTTTCCCTTGACTGGGAAATTTGTGGGAGAAAAATTGTGCAGAAGAAAATCTTTTTCGCAATGGCTTGAAATGTTTTTCTCTTCTCTTCTCTTTGCGTGGTGGAAGCTGGGAGTGTGGCAGGAATTGGCTTGTGCCAGCTCGGAGCCAGCACTCTTGGGCTGGCTGTTATCTCTGGTTTTTAGGAAGGATTTGCAACATCTGGGAACAATTCCTTGCCCGGCTGCCGGGAATGTGCAGTTTCCTATTGGCTGGCAGTGATGTCATTGCCTTCTGCGAGGTTTTCCCTGGTTTTTCTGCCCATTATCTGGGTGCCAGCAGATAATACTTGTCCTGTTTGTACATCAGCTCTTTGGAGCCTGGATTTGCAATTACAATTAACGTCGTGGGGCAGAACCATTTGACAAGGGCAGCACAGGAGCTTCAGGGCTGGGAAATGAAAGAAGTGCCCAGAGCTGAGGCAGGGAATAAAAATCCCCAGGAGCAGAATCTTGTTGAGTTCTGCTGTATAAAACGAGCTGATTTCAGGGCCAGTCTCTTCACACATTATATAAACCCTCATTCATCCAAGCCTAATGTCAGTGTAGACAAATTTCTCGTTGCTAAAATAAACATCCCTTTCCTGATAAGGTTTTTCCAGCAGTGTGGAGTCCTGGTGCCTTTGAGAGAATTCCTGGGGGAGCACAGCCCTTTTCTGCAATTGCTCCTTTGGGAGCAGCAGTCGTATGGATAATGGGCCATGTCTCTGAAGCTTTGACTTGGGATTTGTGGTGCCTGTGACTTTATAGGAAATAATTACTTCCAACTCGTGGGTGAATGTGGCTGTTGTGAAGTTGCTGTCAAAAATATAAATGGCTCTTTTGGGTATTTCTTTAGTCACTGAGATCAGCCCCTCACCTCTCCCTGAGCTCAGACAAACACCAAGAGCTGCTGCTGTTCCTCAGTGAGAGTTTAAATATTGTACTTTTCATGCTGATAAATTAATAAATATTTAGCCAGATGAGACTCTGAGAGCAGAGTGCACCAGTGTTTGCTCTCTCCCCTCCCCAGGCTGGTTTTTGTGTGGTGTCCTCAGCCCTGGACTCTGCACAGGCCATTCCTTGAGCTGGCTCAATGCCTGTGGGAGTTTGTTCAGATTTCTCCTGAGCTCTGGAAGAGCCAGGCCTTACCATAATTAATTAAAAAGCATCAGCAAATGTGGTGGAGAGGAAGAAAAGGGGAAATTTTGCTGCAGAGAGGTGAAACAACTGATCCAAAGACCGGAGATGGGGTTGGAAGTCTGGTGGTGACACAAGCAGTGAACTGAACGCTGATTTCTGCAAATTACTTCCAATAGAACTGGTTTTTTCAGGCAGATTTTTTTGCTGGGAATGCTGGAATCCTTCTCCTGCACAGGAGGAAGGAAACAGGAGGAGGGAAGAGAAGCTTTCAGGCAGTGGTTCGTTACCACACCGTGGAACTCGCACAGCTCGCTGGTGTTTGTGCTGTCACGGCTTGGAGGTGGCTCTGTGGGGATCTCTGGGGATATCAAAAGCACCTGAGGTTCTTTGCTAACACGCCAGGCTTGATTTTCTCTCTCCAATCCTGGGAAGGATGAGGTGGGAGTGCGGTGGCAGGACCTCAGTTGTAAAAACAAACAACGTTCGCTGTGCTGGAGTGAACTGAATCAACAGCTGCAATTAGTTCCACGCTTCTTGATGAACTTCTTGATGAACTTCCTCCACGTGCAGCACGCGGGGGACATCCAGGATTCCCATGGAAATGCTGTCCTTCGGCGGGGAGCCCAGCAGCTGTTCCACAGGCACTGCCCTGCGCAGCACAAGGAAGCAAAGAAAATGCTCCTGCCACTCAGAGCTGCAGGGGAGGCTTGGTGGGGGAAGTACAATTATCAGGGCTGGCTCGTGGTTGTGACTCTGCCCTTCCCCTGCAAAAACACTCTGTTGTGGTAGTCCTTTTCCATTAAAAATGATGGAATATCAGAGTGTTTTATTCCTGTTGGCTTGTCAGAGAAAAGGACAAAAATTTATCTTAATGATGATTTACAGACTGTTGGGAGAAGGGGGAGACTGAGCTAGCACAGCAAAGCAGGGAGCAGGAATTCCGTGTGGTCACCATGCAGCCAGGGCAGTGATGTGGGAATTCTCTCAGCAAGTGCACTCTGAATTTTTTTTTTCTATTTTGCCCAGAATTCTTCCTCTTCTGCAGTCACTGACAAACCCTCCCCAAACTGAAGGCCCGCAGAGGGGTAGGGCTGCTGCCCATGCAGAAGCTCCAGCTGAGCCCAGTATTCCATGGGGTTGGGTGTAATTCCACCTTTCAGATCCCTTTGATCCATGGGAAGAACCAGCCAGGCAGTGCAGTGGGAATGCTCTTGCTGCCTGTGCCACCTTCTGCTGCAGATTTTCTTTTCTAGCACGACAAATGTTGTTCCAATGCTCTTTTGGGGTGTTTTTTGTTCATTTGGTCTGCGGCCACCCATTTGTATTCAGTGCTGTTGAACACGGGGAGCTGAAAGTGAAGAAGGAAAGCTTTGGTGAGTGAGAGTGCTCCACTTGTAACCAGACACAGATCTGGACAGTCTGTGTCTTGTTTAAACAACTTGATTGCTTCAAGTTCTGCTTAAACCTCTGAGCTCTTGCAGGAGCTCCCAGATCCTGGTTATCAAGATCATGTTAGACAACTTATTTAAATTCTTACACTCCTGGGTTTATTTATTTATTGTTATTATTCCTCAGGGGCAAAATTTCACCCCAGAGGATGTGTCTGAATTAAATGTGCTTTGTGTGGAAAAGCCTGCAGCCTGCAGTGCAGCCTGCACAGCTTGGAACTTATTTTGGGAAGGTAAACATGGGAATTTCTGCACTGGCCACTGCTTTATCATGGCTCTTGTGCTGATGATTTACTCCTGAAAGTGTGGGAGATGTTTATCTAGGATTAACAAGCTCCCTGGGAGCGGGGGATCTTGAGTTCAAATGTATCTCGAGCTCGCTGTGTCTGGTGGTGAACTGATGCAAGTTTGAGGTGGTTTATTTTCCTCAGTGCGGCTGAAAGATCAGTGTGGGTAATTCCTGCAGCCCTCTCCCCTTTCTCATGGTGATGTCTGAGGCTGTTTGTGGCTCTAATCCCACTGCAGATCAGTAAGAAATGGGTCCCCAGTGCCTTATCCTTGAGGAAATGGCCCTCCAGGGACAGCCTTCACCAGGAGATGCTTTGCTGCAGTGGATTTTGCAGTGCCAAGGTGACCCAGAGCCTCCTGCAGAATCAGTTCTGCCTTGCCAAGACTTCTTCCTCCAGGAGCAGGGAAATGCTAGAGAGCAAATATCCCGAAATCTGGAAAGGATTTGACTTGTTGGCTCCTCCTGGAGTCAGGTGTTGCCCTGAGCAGAAAGGCTTAAAGGAGGGATGTGTTTTCCTGCTCCCAAGTACCTCAGGCCAAGGGCTTGCTTTGCATTCCCAGCCCACACTGTGAGGGCTGAGGGCATGTGCAGATCTTGCCTACACCCACTTGGGTGTGTTTTTTTGCTTTATTTTTTCTTCTTTTCACCGTTTGGTTTGATTTTTGTCAGTGAAAGCACTTGCACAGAGATTCCTCAGGGAATCTTCCAGGCTCAGAGACATCCTTGCATCTCCATAACACCAACACACTTTCTAAACATCTCCCTTTAACTTCCCTCCTGGAAGAAAGCAGCTTTAATTATCGAGTTATTAGGAAAGCTGGTGTTATTTTTCCCTTCAGTGTTTCCTCTGTTGCTCCTGCTTTGGTGATAGGAGCTTGAATAATGCAGCCGACTCCATGTGGTGCTGGGGAGCTGTTTTGTCTCCAGGCAGTTCCTTTTTGACAGCCTGTGTGTGTTTTCCTCCTCATATTTATGGTTTATGCTCCTAGGAGTAATTCCCTGCATCCTGAATGCCAGTTCCCTCCTCTCCATCCCCTTCTTTAACAGCCAGCATCTCTCTGATCATTATATTAGAATTAGTCCTTGATAAATTAACCAGTTAAGAGTTGGAATCTCTCCTGCTCTGCTTCTTCCACAGCTGAAAATAAAGGGAAGCTGAGATCTTGTTGCCTCTTAGTGACAGGTATTAATCTATATAATTAATTGAGGATTTATTTAATTAATAATAATCAGAGTGTTTAAAGAGACTCAGCCAAGTGATGAGGTGGCTCAGGGGGTTGGTGATAAAGTCACCCTGGTCACCTCGAGGTCAAGTCTAATTTCTGTGGATCATGGCCAGACAATGCTCTATGTGGTCAGTGGACTGTTTAAATACATTTTTTGCATTAGGATATGCAAAATTCTCCCAGCTTAATGGGAGAATAATCTCTGTACAGTCATTTAAAATATTAACTGAGTCCTTCACAGAATTCTCATTTTATTTTGCACAAAATTGGGCATCTGCCTTTCTGTTTCTAAGGCAGAGGACTGGGACCTCTTTCTCCACTGTCAGGCTTTTTAATAAAAAATAACCACTTAATCTAACAGGTGAAGTCGACTGAGAACTGGAAGTTCTAATTGGGAATCACCTTGTTCTGTTTGCAGAGATAAATTAAAAGGAGTCTTGGATCAATGCATGTTTGTTTTTCTGAAGTGGTGCTTCACCCGGAGCGTGGTTCTCCCCTGAGATTTAGGTTGCATTTAGGTATCTTTGATTGCTTTCATCTCTCTGGTGCAAAATTGGCAGTGCCCTGCCTCTCTAGGTTAGAAAATGGAGGCAGAAATGCTGATTTCATTCTGAAATATTTACTGATAGAGAAGGGACCTGCTGTGGTTGGTTCCTGGGTGTACATTTCAGCCAGGAGCTTTTTTTTTCAACTCTGGTAAGATTTTTTAAAAAATATTAATGCCTAAACCCAAAATGTACAAAAGGACTCTTTACACAAAGCATCTCTGGGGGGTTTTTTGTGTGTGTTTTTGTTTGTTTGTTTGTTTGTTTGTTTGTGTTTGTTTGGTTTGGTTTTTTTTTAAATTATTATTTCTTTTCTGAATACAGAAAAGTAGGTGCTGGCCTGGTAGGAATCAGATCTCAGTTCAATCTAAGATCTTCTGTCAATCATTAAAATGAGCTGCAAACCAGGAGGGTGGGGAGAGGAGGAGACTCCTTCTTTCTCTGCTGATTCAGGGGTGTGCTGGAAGGAGATGGGCTGGTCTGGATTTACTGGAAATGAGATTTGAGTACAGAAATCCTCCTGCGTGCCCCGGCCATGCCTGTGATCCATCATCCAGGAGCATCCCTGGGAATGACTGGGAATGCTGATAACATTAAAACTGACATCCTGCCCCGTCCAGGACCAGAATTTGTGATGATTCCCAAGGACACCGTGCTGTGTGCAGGCCCTTGGTGTTTGGAATGAGGAGATGGGTCCTTGCAGCATCCTTAATTCCCAATTTCCATGGGGATTCTGGGTGTGGGGTGCTCTGCAGCCTTTCCTTCTGCACCTGCCGGGCCTCTCCAGCTTCCCTGAATGCAGCCAGCAGTGTCAGAGGAGTTCTGAAGGTGATAATCACACCTGAGTAGCTTTAGAAAAGTTTTCAGGTCCTCCTGAAACACAGAAGAGTCCTGTCTGCATATCCTGGTTTCCATGGCATGGTTGGAAAATGCCTTTTTCTATCTGCAGCTCTGCCTTAAGGGAATATTTGGAGACAAAATGGGCACAAGAGACACAAGGAGGATGAACAGCAGGAATCTGGGCCTCCTCTAAAGCATCTTTCTGTTGAGGCTGGGTGGGTTTGGGGTTTCATTCAGGCTCTTAACAGAGATGGAGGCAACTCAGAGATTTGGTGGTGGGGCCAAGCTGGATTGGGAATTTTCAGGGGTTTGAAGGCCTCGTAGGAGGAGTTACACCAGGTTTGGGCTGTATTTCTGTCACGTTCCACCTCTTGCTTTCCATTTTTGTGCTGGCAAAGCCAGGCTGGGAGCACAGCCTTCCAGTGTGGGTGCATTTTGCAAGGGATGCTGACAACTTGTGTGCTTGGGCAACTCGGGGAATGCTGCAGCGCCAGGTCCCCAAAATCCCCTCCCTGCCTGGGGGGCCTGTTTTTCCAGGAGGAGGAGAATTCTCGGTGCTTGCAGGAATTCTGTGCACATCCAGGCTGCTGATGTTTTCATGTGGAGACTGAATGTAACCTGATTTTAGGCGAGTTTGGCAGGGATCCCTGCACTTCCCCTCCTCCAGTTCCCCTCAGATCCCAGGATATTGGCTGAACACGTTGGGCCAGACTGGAGAAACTGGTGGGAGTAATTTTGTGCTTAATTCTGTTTTTTTTTTTTCTGTTGGCAGCTGGTCCTGGCTGAAAGCTCCCACTCTGACACAGGCTCGCAGTGCACCGAGAGCCACACGGACCTGCCACCACCCCTGGAGAGGACGGGAGGCATCGGAGACTCCCGGCCCCCATCATTCCAGTAAGACCCAGTTACTCCCGTTTATTTATCACATTTTAATTCCTGTCTATTTCTCACCCTCGTTTCTCTTGCTGCTGCAAGCCAGCTGTTTGTTGTTATTGGTATGAAAATAAAATATTGAGGAATTGAAAGGGGAATGGGAATGAAAACCCCCCTGTCATTGTTAGAGTCAAATATTTATCCAAAATACCTCATTTTCAAGCCTGCTATGGATGAGTTAAGTAGGGAGGGAGCCCAAAATGCTTTTTGTAGTGTGTGGCTGACAAGTGATTAGTGTGTTATGTGTAATTATGGAGGGTGCAGAGCCAGCTGAACGCTGCTGTCAGGAGGGAGAATTTCCATGAGGAATAATTCCTGCTCCATGTCCACACAGAGGCTGCCAGCTCCATCTGTGTGTGGCCAGACTGGGAATATCTGCTTTGCTGGCAGCCTTGTTATTTCCTGTTCCTGATTCAGGGGGTATCCTTAGGATACCTTCATTTCCAGGGAGGGCCTTGGAATTCCCACGAGGAGGATTTAAAGCAGGGCCTTGTGCTCTTAGTCTGTGTTTGGAGAAGGAAATGTGGCCTGGAGTTGCCTGTTTTCCATTGCTTTTTGGGATGGCTGTTGCCTGGAAGAGCCCTCAGTGCTGTGTGTGAGTCTTTTACAGATAAAAACCTTCTAGAGGGGACAAGAAATCCTGGGAAATCCTGACCCTGCCTGGCAGTGTCTTGCAAGGGCTGTGCTGCCCTCCTGTGTTCTGAACTGGCTGGGAGAGGCCGGAAAATAAAACCAGGCCTTTGTCTTTCCTGGCCTAAACCTGCCTGGAACAGCTGCAAGATCGAGCTTTGTTTCAGAAGATAATTAGCTTGGAATTAGGCACGAGGTTTGTGGTGCTGCTCACTGCCAGAGCCGTGGATCCAAGGCCCTGCTGGAGCACCTGCTTCTTCCAGAGTGTTCCCAAAGTCTCTGAATAGTACAGAGAAAATGTGGGACTGCTCAAAGAGGTGAAGGACCTTGCTCAGGTCGTGTTTTCTGCACTGTTCCCATTCCCAGACAAACCACCTTCCTGCTTTCCCTCTCCTCCACTCCTTTTTCTTTCTTTTTTGGAACTCCAGTAGAGCATCTGGCTTGTGGGGAGTTTTTCTAGGCTAAAGCTTGTTTTCCCTTAGTGCCTTTTTTGCTTCTTCTCCTCACAATTTCCCACAACATCTCAGTATTTTATAGCGGATTTTTCTGTTGTGTTTCATTTTTTCAGTCCAGAAGAGAACGTAATGATAACCTCACACCACAGGGCAGAGCATCTCAGTTATTCTGCAGGAAGCCCTAAATTTTGTCACTGTCAGAATTTCATTTTAAAGCACACCCACTCTAGATTTAAAATGATAAACAATCCACCATACTTTGAAATGGTTTGTTTCTCTGTTAAGTTGAGCTTAAGAAGCCTTTTACTGTGAAATGAGCCTGAATTGTGACTGGAATCCTCTTCTGATCTTCAGAAATTGTGGAAAATTATGTTTCTGGGGATTTTACCATGTTGGTTGTGCAATAAGAGTGACTTGTACCTTCTTGGTTCCTAAATCCCTGTGATTTTATTTAAATGCTCTTCAAGCTACCAAAGATCTGTCATCTCCTTCAGTGTTGACTGAGGCCTTGTATAAATAAGTGCCAGCCGAGCTGGCTGTTGTGCAATTGTACAAACAGAAATGTTGCTGGACAACAAAGAATCCAAGGAAGAGGTGAAGCAGGCAGTGCCATCCGAGGGAATGAGATCCTTATCAGAGCTGAGGTGATAACTCCCTGCCTGACAGCGTTGATATTTTGCTTCATCGTTGATGAAAGCCGAACTAAACTTTATTTTTTCTCCTCCCTGCTGCGGGTTCTGAAGCTCAGCCTGCATTTCATGCTCCACTGCTGCTGTTTGGGGGCTGCCAATCCACTTTGAGGCGAGTTTGGTGGTGGAGGTGCAGGGGTGAGGTGAGAGCAGTGACCTCTGTGTTACCTTTCTTGCATCCTCTGAAAATGGAGCTGAAAATTTTATGGGCTCAGCTTTGGAGAGAGAGCAAGGCAGCTGGGAGTTATTCCTGGACCTTTTGCTATGGTTTCAATCGCCTTTTGGAGGCAGGTTTGGGTCCTGAGGTGGTTTAGGAGTGGGAATTCTGAGCAGGAGTCAGTAGATGGTGCTGCTGGGATGCCCAGGAGTGACCTGAGCAATGTGTCACCCTCTCCCCCTTTCCAGCTGTGCTGGGCTGAGCAAGAAGTGTAAAAAAACCCCATGTGGCAGCACCAAAATCCAGCCTAGCATTTTGGAAGGGATTGAAATGTGCACTCAGATGTTTTCCTGAACGACAACCCCGATTTCCTCATTTCTGTGGTGGGCATGTCGGCGCATTTCGTCGAGGCCCAGAGGGCGTGTGGGTGTGCAGGAGGCACAGCAGCCTCTGAAATGTGAAAGTTTGGCACTTAAACGTGGTTCCACACAGCCAGGCCTGGCTCCAGCTGCCACAGGAGCCCAGGGGTAGCTGGTGACAGTGCTGGTGGTTTAATTCCCTGTGTGAAACGTGCGTGTCCAGCCTCATGGAACTGTAGGAGAAGCAGGTCAGTGATGCTCTGCAGGAGGTGAATGATGGCCACTACCCTCCCTGTTGTGCATGGGTGAGGGCATGTCAGGCATGAACTACAGGTACACAGGGCAGGGGAGAGGGGAGGCTCCTGAACCAGGTGGGATTTACGGCTCCGAAAGGAGGAGTATGAGCAGTCACTTTTGGAGGGACATCTTCCACAGCAGAACTTTGGCCCACGTCAGATCCTACACTCTTATATTTTCAGGAGTTTAGGGCAGTTTCCTCAGTTTAATCCAGTAAAATGAGCTGTGGCTCTTTCCAGCACTGGAGCTGACAAGGAAGGATGGAGAAAGATGATTTACAGGAGCCTGGAGTGGCAGGACAAGGGGGAATGGATTTGCACTGACAGAGAGTGGGTTTAGGTTGGATATTGGGAGGAAATTGTTCCCTGTGAGGGTGGAGAGGCCCTGGAATGCATTTCCCAGAGAAGCTGTGGCTGTTCCTGGATCCCTGGGAGTGTCCAAGGCCGGGTTGGAGCACCCTGGGATGGTGGAAGGTGTCTCTGCCCGTGGCAGGGGTGGGATAGGATGATCTCTAAGGTCCCTTTCAACACAGGCCATTCTGTGGTTCTGGCACTTAATTATTGTGAGCTTTGCAAGGTGAGAGCTCTAAATTAAAAGTGCCAGTGAGCTGCAGCTTCTGCTCTTGGTGGAGATCTCAGCATGTGCCAGAATGATCCTTTCTCCTGGCCCAGCAGGAGCCTTTCTTCCCTGTGGGAATGTCACGCACAGCCCTGTGGCAGCTTTTCCAGTGTCAGGGTGGCATGCAAGCACTCGTGCAAACAGCTCTGGGTTTCAGGGCATTGATTTTGGGTTGTTTTTTCACCCCTCGGGTGGTTTTTGGGTTGTCTTTTCATCCCTCAGGTGGTTTTGGGGTGGGCCCAGCAGCCTGGGGCAGTTGGCAGGCTCAGCTTCAGAGCACTTTTCTGGCTTCTGCACCAGTGTGCTCCCAGCTGTCTGTGTGGGAAAGGGAAAGAGAGATGACTGCAGTGATTGTTGCCGTGTGTTCTGTGACAGCCCCAACGCTGCCAGCAGCAGGGATGGCCTGGACAACGAGACAGGAACAGAGTCCGTGATCAGCCACCGGCGCGAGCGGCACCGGCGGAGGAACCGGGAAGGGCACGAGGATGGTGAGTCCTGCTTCATCTTCCCCCTTCCCTCGCACTTTCCCTCACATCTTTCAGAGCAACAACTCCTCCTGCACCAACAGAAGAGACTTGTGTCTGCATTCCTGCCTGCTTTCAGGGACTCTTATTATTTTAATGGAATAATTTGATAATTGCTCTGAAACTCTTTGAAGCTCAGCGTTTTTCCGAGAGGTCTGCACAACGCACGGTGAAGTGGCAGAGAGATTATTTTTGACAACATGCAGAACTTTCTGTAGTGTGAGAAGATGAATAGCTTGGAGAGGACTGGATGTTGATTTCTCAAGGCTTGGCTCAGCTGTGGTGTTTTGTGCTGGAGTAACAGGGGCTCTGAAGATCTCTTTTTATACCTAAATGCACCCAGAGTGCACCTATAAAATGCAGAACTCCATCTCTTGCTTCTGGTCTGTACATCAAAGTCAGCTTGGGTTTTTCATTCGTTGCCAGACAGGAATTTCCAGGCTTAATTAACAATTAATAGGTGCCACCCATTGTGTTTAAAATGGTCCAGAATTTGGAATACTTGGGCCCAAGAGATGCCATCACTGCCTTTATTCACAGCTCCACCCACCAAAGTATTTGCTTCCAGTTAGAACGCAGGAAATCAGATTTAGACTGAGGGTTTCTGTTCATTTAACCCTTCCAAAGTGTCACTGATTGGAAGTGAATGAAAATCCCTCAGTGGGAGGAGCAGAGAGCTGTTCTGTGCATGATCCTGACTGCAAATTCCTTTGGGAACTGACAGAAAGAGGCAGAATCCTCTCACAGTGTTGTGTTAAAAACTTGTTGCGGGAAGGATGTGAAAAGGGAAGTTGTTCTAAGCATTAAATCAGTGCCAGTTCATGTTTTGCTGTGGATATTGGCATAAGAGCTGGTGTTGGGCTATGGAATTATTTGAGCACAGGAGTTTCTGTTTGGAGTGAGCTGAAACCAGTTCATGCATTTCCCTTGAGAAAGAAATGGGATAAAATTTCCTCTTTCTGTCAAAGCCCAGGCAAGAACATGTCACAAACATGACCTGTGTTCTGGATTTAGGCCTTCTGCCTGCAGCAGGTGAGTTTTGTTAATGTGCATAAAGCAAGGGGAAGTGCTTTAAAATACATTATTTAATGTCCATTGTGTTTCTGTGGTCATAACAATATTTTATTTAGCAATTACTACATCCAGTACACATAATAAGACATGAAATATATACATGAATAACACACGAATAACACAATATACATGAAAACGTGAGTTGTTTTCAGTGGAAAGCAAGTCTGGAATGCACAGTTCAGCTCTACGCCACTCAAAAATACTAAAAGAAGTGAAATGCCCTAATCCTAGAAAGGATTTTAAGGCCTTTTAATAACAATGACAGAGTCATTCTTTCCTTGCACCTTCATGTCTTGTCTGGAGCACAGCTGGATGTGAAATGGGGGAGCAGCCCTAGGAAAAGGGGGACGAGGATGGGGAAGGGGCAGCAGGGCTGTGACCCCTGGGTCGCAGCCGTTCCAGGGGCAGCAGCTGTGTCCTCTCCCCTCGCTGTGAAACAGGATAAATCCTCCTTTCCCTGCAGAAAGCAGGAAACGCAGCGAGAGTGTTTGATCTGCTCCTGCAGAGACTCGTTTGAATAATGCCCAAATTACAGCCCTGGTGGTTGGCAGAGGGGCAGGGTGAGGGATCTCCCCTCTTACTCACAGGTTTGTGCCGGAGGTTTTGTTCCCGAGGCACAGGAACAGCTCACCCAGCTGGACAATTCCCTGTGTTCGTAAGTGTTTGGCACAAAGGGCAGGACAAAGAATCACCCAGCCTGGCAAGGAGGATTTCCCTGGGTTCCCTCAAAGGGAAAGGAGTTCTCGTTCCACGAGACATCACGAGCAGGGTGTAACAGCCTTCAGTTCAAAGAGGTGGAGTGAGAAAAGGGGCTGAGGAGCCATTTGGGAAAGGGAAACTGAGCTAAAACCTGTACGGGTCAAGCAGGCTGAGTCCACTGAGCCCAGAGCACTGGAATTGAGAGGCTCCACACAATTAAGGTTGGGAAAACACCAGGGAAGAAAAGGGACACGAAACAAAGACTTTTTCTGTGCTACTCTCCATTTTAATTTACAAGAATCGTTCCCTAATTTTAGTGGAAACCGTTGCCAGCTTTCGGTCTGAGCTTGAACTGCAACAAGATGCTTCCAGAGGTTTGATTTGGAGTCTGGGTGATGGTCAGTTCCCCAGGTTCTCCAGTGGGTGCTAATTAAAGTGTGGTACCATGAGTGGATTGTTGACCACAGCAGCCTGGATGTTTTCCTTCGTTGTTGCAGGATTACTCACGGCAGAAAAGCTGTTTCTGCTGAACTGCTGCTGGGCAATTACACACGCAGAGGCTGTGATGAATATTGATGGCCAGCTGCAGCTGGAAGGTGTAGGACACACCTGGTGATCTGACAGCGTTTTCACACCTCTTCCCACTGAAAATGCAAAGGATTTTGGGTATCCCTAAGCTTTTCCACCCTTTTCCCTTAAACTGTATTCCTATTTTAAGTGCAGAGGCAAAATGAGTCTTCATCTGAGCTTGTATATTCTTTGATTTCAAAATAATCCCCACAAAGAGAATTTGGTGGCTTGAGGAAGATGGTAAAACTCTTTTTTGGAGCTGTGTGACACTGCAGATACAAGCAGCAAGAAAATCTCGAGGAAAACTGATCGGGAAAAAAAAAATCAGGATGTCAGAGCTCCCCTTTTCTCTCTTCAAGCAATAAAAATCCTTGTTGCTTTGGGAAGTTGACAAAGTCCTATTAAATGGAAGTGGAGTGAGGATCTTAATTAGGGCCGTGGGAGGTCTGCCTGGCACATGTTGTGGGGACCCCTCGCTAGGAGGAACAAAGCTCCCATGTCAGTCTGCTGAGGAGGAGTGGGAAAGGGGACTGTGGAAGCTCTAATTAGGGAGGTAATTAAGGGACGGGGGGGTTTTGGGCGTTGAGGAATGTTTTATAGCTGCCGCTCGGTTTCTGACAAGTCTGCAGATGTCAAGTGTCGACGCTGGTGTTTCAACACCCGGTTTGCTGTGGGGTGAACTTAACTCTTGTGCAGCCAGCTGAGAAGTGCCTGTGCCTTGAGAAGCTCCTCGTGTGGGCTGGCTCCCAGATCCCAAATGTTCGGGAGGAGGAGCTGTTGCAGGTTTCCCCTTGCTGCTGCAATATGTGGGTTTGTTATCATGATGTGTGCCAAGGAATCTGCACCAGGGCTGGAACTGGGAAACAGCTGGGATGGGAACGTGGAGCCCGTGTGGGGTGGAGGGATTGGAGGCTGTTTGGGGTTCCAAAGAACTTTAATCCCGGGGCACATCAGGGTCCAGGGATGTGCCCATAAAGCAGGAGTGGACAATCCCATTGTCCTTCCCTGTGTGAGTAGCAGGGGCTGAGCCCTGCACCCCACAGGTCTTTACTGAGGCAGCGATAACACATTTCCCGTTAATAAATGGGAAGGACCTTTGGAAGGGGTTGGGAGGGTATTGTTTCCCCTCCTAACTGGGAGCTTGTGCCTTCTCTTGGAGCCGCCCTCACCCTTGTTCTCTGCAGTGGCACAGAACCCTCTCCACAGCTCCCTTGAGCAGATGCTGCTCTTCCCTTTCTGCTTTCAGGGCTTGTTTGATTTGCTCTTTGATGTGCTTTTGTCCCTCAGGCAGGGCCTGCTCTGCTGTTGATAAAAGTCAAGGAGGACATGTTTTACCCTCGCAGGCTATGCTTTATTCGCAGCTCTTTGAGGCACTGAAAGGCTTTTGTCACACTGTCCTGGTGAACTCTGTCATCCTCTAATGAAGGGACAGGGCAGGGGGTCAGCGGGGCAGAAAGTCCCTGGTCATTAGTGGGACAGGCACTGAACCAGAGCAGGGAATGATTCTTCTTTAGACTTGAACTTGGCTATGGGAGTATTTGATGAGTAAGCCCCTTATAATCATGGTTTGGGAAAGTACTTGGTAATAATAATGGTTTATTGCTCCCAAACAATGCTGGCTAACATTGTTTAATGTTAATTAAAAAATAAAAAAGAATTAAGAAAAGCTTGGAAAAGGGAATTTTACTTGGGCAGGGAAATGGCAAAAAAACTTTATGGATGTAAATGGGCACCTTAATTACACAGGAAACCTTTCTTGGGAGCTCGAGGCTACCTGGTGCTGCTTGGGAGATATAAACCAGATTTATACCAGATTTATTTGTGCCTTGGCTTCCTCTGTTCCTGATTGTTCTGGTGCTGGAAATCTTCAATAAACACTGAGCGTCACTTGTCAAACTTTCTCTGATGTTTGACTTGAAAACCAAACCTGTTACTTTAATAATTAACTCTGAATATGCATCAGGTGTAATTCCTACTGCAGGGAAGCAGGAATTTCTCCTGTGAGCAGGTTTTCCATTCTGTAATTGAACAGCAAATCCCTTGGACCTGGGAGTTGTGAGTTTGGAGAGGATGTTTTAAAATCTCAGCCTATCTTTGAAGCCTGCTACGTTGATTTCTTTACCAGGTGCCTTATCAAGCTGAGCCTTTCTTGTTTCAGGGAAAGGAGCATTCCTGGTAAAACAGAGCACTTGGAGATTAAGGATCTTCTAATGAAAGGTGCAGGAGGAGTTTGCTTTGCTGAGGAAAATCCCTAAAATATCTCTAGAAAAAGATGAGTCACTGCTGCCTTCAAGGCATTCTTGGGAAGGGATTATCTGTGGGAATGTTTGTGTCTGACAGCGTTCACACAGGCAGGGATTAGGGAAGAATTGTTCTGAAACACCTGAACGGTCAGGGCAGTGTGAGTTTGATGTCCTGTGCTGCCCACGCCAGGGACAGGAATGTGTAGCACAGGTCCAGGTAAAGGTGGTTTTGTGGCTGAGATATTAATAAAATCCATCCAGGAATGTTGTTTTCAGCATTTCTGTGCTGCTGGGACTATCCATGCCAAACTCAAATTGTGTCATCTGCTGCTGCTTTTGTTTGTCCCTTCCCACTGACACAGCTTCTGGTTGATGCCTGATACCTTTGTAGTGCTTGTCCTGCCTGATACTGTGTATGGCCTGCCCAGAAACTGAGCCATAGGCAGGTAGAAAAGCTGGGGAGAGGGCAGGCCAGCAGGCCAGAAGGTTTTCCAGCTGTCGAGAGGGATCAGGTCTTGCAAAGAGCTTGGTTTTGGCAGCAAGCTCCTCCTGCAGAGCTGTTGGTGTGGTTATCCTGCCGTTCCCAGTGCCACGACTTCCCTGCTCCTCCCCTGTGCCTGTAACACTCCTTTACTGTCCTTTTCCAGTCCCCAGGATCAATGGGCACCCCAAGCTGGACAGGCACCGTGAGCACCCCCCTGGCTACGACAGCTCCTCCACCATGATGAGCAGTGAGCTGGAGTCCAGCAGCTTCATCGACTCCGAGGACGATGACAACACCAGCAGGTACAGCCCTGCCACGGGGACAGAGCTGGGAGAGCCTCTTGGCATCTTCTTGGGCTCTTCTGATTTCCTCTTCTCTTTTTTTCTCCTTTTTTTTCTCTTTTTTCCCCCTCCTTTTTTGTTTTTAATTTTCCTTTTATTTCTTTTGTGATTTGAGCACTGGCCATCCATCATGACATCGCTGTGTGCAATCACTGCTCAGTTATTGGGTCACTGTCCAAGCCACTGTTGCAGTTGAAAGGAAAGTTCTGTTCCTCTCCCTTTTAATAGCAAGAATGGTCACATTTCAAGATCAAAGCACTGTGCAACTGCCTACCTGTTTATAAAGTAATGGTGTGAATATTAAAACAAAATACTGTCAGCATAGATTCCTAATAAGTGTGCACTTCACTGGAGCTCAATTATGAAGGAATTCCTGGGTAATTGCATAGTCTGAGACCTATGAGCAGTTCAGGAATTCATCAAAGTTAATGCTGTTGCAAAGGCAGCCTAGGCTGCCATGTATTTATGGCTTCTTCATTATTTCTTTCTTTTTGTGCAGACAGAGTGTGAATTATTCCCTGCTTGAAAAATACCTCTCATTTCAAGACATCTTTGTTATATCTAAAGATAATTTTGTTTTTCTTTAAGAAGTCTGTAAGCCAATACATTTCTTGGATTCAAAATACTTCTTTTCATGGATGTAAAATCAGTGAAAACTATTTTTCTTCCTTTTCCTGGCCACATTCTCTAGAATATTCTTCCTTTTCCTGGCCACTGGCTCTAGAGCTGTCGTTCATCCCAATGGATATGAAAATCCATTATGGATGTGTCAGAGAACAGCAGGGTGACAGATCTCTGGTGGGTCACGGGGATCTGCAGCTAAAACAAATAAGGCAGAACATGGTATTTTTAATAAAAACAGCAAAGGGCAACTACTCCTGGGGATACTGAACCCCTCGCTGTGTTCACAGACATGATCAGCTTAGGGATCTTGGTGGATCTGTTGGGTCTTGGAGTTGGTCAGGGCTTAAAGACTTCACAATTCTGATTAAAGGCTGTTGTGTTTCCAAAGGGTTGAAAGGGTAACTAAAGGCACACTGAAGATTTCGTCCTGAATTAGTTTCAAGAACTTATTTTGCAGTCCCAGTGAAGTGCAAGATGTCCCTGCACGTGGCAGGGGTTGGAATGGGATGAGTTTAAGCTCCCTTCCAACCCAAACCATTCCATGATGAAGTTGCCAACACCTGGAGATATAAAAAATCATTGTATGTAAACCAGATATAAATAGATAGTAAAAAGATATTTTAAACCCCCCCTTCTGAATGTGCTTCAGCTGGATGGTCATGTGCATGGAGGGTTGGCAAGATCCCTCCTTACCCTGAATGCACCCTGAGCCTTCCCAAGGCCTTTAGGGCTTCGAGCCCTCCTTCCCTCCCCAAAAACTGGAGCCCACAAAAACAACAACAACAACCCTGCAGCTGATTTGGGTTTCTTGTAAATAAATTGATCATTTCCATGGCAACCGGCTGTGCAGGGGGGCAGGATCAGCACAGGCAGGGTGGCCAGTGAGGCACCTTAGAGCAGACCCAGCGAAATCTTTGTGCACGAATGAAATAAAACTTCCTGAGTCTGACCCGGGAAGGAAGAGATTCTTCGAAGCTGCTGCGCCTGCCTTTCCCTCTGGAGGCTGGGGCAGGAGCTTTTGGCACAGGGAAGAGCTGCCAGGCCAGCTAGTCAGGAAGAACCACTCCAAGGAATGCTCCAAGGTATGCTGTTGTGTTCCAGGGATGATGTTCTCAGGCACAGGAGGGATTGTGCTGGCAGGGAGAGGTTTTCTGTAGAGGCAAAGAGCAGATGGAGAAGGCTCCAGAGCTGCTGCAGACACCAGCCTGCGGCCAGAGGGCTCGGAGGGGTGAGTTTGGTGTGTGGCAGCTGCGGGGTTCTGGTGGCAGAAGCTGCTTTGTGAAGGAGGCTGTGCGGGGAGGAGGCTCTGAGGGAGGAAATCAGGTGGGAAGGATGGTGCTGTCCTGGAAGGGAGGAGGTTGTGAGGCTGGGATGCTTTTCTGACTCTGTGCTTGGCACTGTTTTATTTTAACTCGGAGCAGAGGAGCAGGGCTGGGTAATTCCCGGCCCAAGGACGCTCAGTGAAAGAATAATGTCTTGTTTTGGTGAATTAAGCTGTTCACAGCCATTCCAGGACAGTGCAGAGTGACAGTGGGAGCAGAATAATTTATTTCCTTTCTTTTCAGAGTGGGATATAATTGACTGTTTGTGTTGCTTGCAGGTAGGATCTTGAATACAGGGTGATGTAGGGAACTTCACAGTAAAAGTCTTTTTTCTGTCTTCTCTTAGGTCTAACAGGTCTGACATATGTAGCTGTAGGATTATTGGCAGCAATTGGTGCTCTCAGTCCAGTGTAACTAAAATAATTCACTGCAAAAATTGATGATGTTTATTTCTCATTTAAGAAATTACCATAATTTCTTTCTAAGCCATATGGATAAGCTTTCTTTAACAAATGTTTCCTTTGGGGATTTAGAATGGACAAAAAATTATTACAATTATTACTATTTCTACTGTTGTTATTATTATTACAATATTTTTAAAAATCTGTGGTGTTTACTGACCTTTGTGTTAGAAGTGCAGTCAGGATTTTGGGCAGTAGTTGGTGCAGGAAATTAATTGCTAGTGATAACTCCTGATTTGTTTTTCATCTTTGCACTTTATTTGTCTCAAAAGCTCAAATTTACCATCTTGCCTTGCTCATCAAATTGTAATAACAACAACTTTTACCCAGTATTTCTGAGGATGCTTCACAGAGCAAAATATTCCTCATTTGAGTAGTTTCGAGCTGCTTTTTAGCATCCAGATGCTCCCAGAATATTAAGGATTCAACAAGGATGCATTAAGGCTGTGGATTGAGCAGAAATTACAAGGAGAGATGATGAAATGTGCCACAGCTAGATGAAATTAGGTACAAAAATGTTCCTTGCAGAGCCTTCTGATCATCAGTTTTGTGCAGCTGATGTGAGAGGCTGTTTGAGCTCCAGTTTTGCCCTGAAATGTTGTGTGAACTAAACCTGAACTGGGGCTTTTATGAGGAGCTGATGCTCATCCTTCCATCCTGATACTGAGCAGAATGGCAAAAAATACAACAAAGAACAACTTCACTTCTCACATGTTATCACCTGGTAACAGAAGCTCTGAGATTTTGCCAAGAAACTCTGGTTTTGCTGGTTTAATTGGGGAGAAAAATGCCCTTTCAAAGAGCAGGCAGCTTCACTGTGGAGTGAGCAGTGTACCTTGGCTTTCCTCAGATTCTCCTAAACTGGGAAGTTTCAGCTGAATCCTCTGATGAGATGCTCTGGGAGGGAAGAGGAGGAGAAGGAAGTAGGAGAGGAAGCAGGAAGGGGGAGAATATTGATAGCAAAATACAAGAGGAGGTTTTTGTGTCAATCTTCGGTTCTTTCCAGAGGAGGTGGATGTTGAACAAGCCCAGATTTGGGAGCCCTGTGGCTGAGACCTCTTTCTTTTTCCTGCTGGAAGGTAAAACCTCCCAACCCCAGGTGTGCTGCGTGAGCTGCTCCACCAGCCAGGAATTATCACATTTCTGATCTCTTTTTGAAAAATCCCACCTCTTGGCTCTTCAGTTCCCCTCGCTGGGAGGGGAAGGAGGAGTGTGTGAGGTTAACATGCCTGGAATAGTTGTGTGAACTCGAAGGGAATGTCAGGAGATTCACACCCTCTGAGCAGCTCCAGCATCCGCAGGGGTGATGCTCGATGCAAACACCCTCATTTCAGGCCACAGGGGTTTCCTGTGCTCTCAGGACACCCAAGCTCCTTCTTGGAATTGCTGGGATCAAGTTTTTGAGGTATTCTCACATTCCTGCATGTGGCTGGAACTTGGAATACAGGGATGTGGAAAGTGGGGGAAAAAGCTTGGCACTGTTTGCTTTCTGTTGTATGAGGTTGGATTTTTTAATCTTGGTTAATGATGGAGCATTGCTTTGTCTTTTTTTTTTTTTTTTTTTTGCCATTCTTAACATAATAAATAGAGGAGAGATGTCTCTGTGGTGGTATCTTAATAATCTAGGCTTTGTGCCAGGCTCCTGAAATTAATTTGGGCAAATCCATTTCTGTCTCATTCCACTGTCTGTAAAATGAGGATGATTAATGCTCCAAACTCTTAAAGATCTTAAAGATTTATATGTAAAATGTGGCGCATTTAGGTTCCACAAGTTTGAAGAGCCTGAAAAAAACTCACAGCAAAATAAAACTTAACAGAATGTGTGAAGGTAAATCATATTCACTGTGCCCCTTCATCAATTTCTATTTGATTTCTTTAAATTCAAGCCTCATTCTTAAATTCTTGGTAACAGGGGAAGAAAATACAGCAGCACCATGACAGGACTCACAAAAATGAGCATTAAGGGTTGCACTCAGACCTGCTCCATTGAGAAAACAAGTGCTAAATTATACCCTGTAATATTAAATTATTAATCTGATTCCTGCTGCCGTTTAGCTGGAACCTCCTCTGTGTCTGCGTGATTTCCCCTCTCCTGCTGCTGCAGGAATCAGCTCCTTCTGGCAGAGGATGCAGGTGGTTGAGCCTTGCAGGGGTGACATTTGCTCTGCTTCCCCTCAGGTTGAGCAGCTCCACGGAGCAGAGCACCTCATCCCGGCTCATCCGGAAGCACAAACGCCGGAGGAGGAAACAAAGGATGCGGCAGATTGACAGGGTAAGGTTGGCACCAGCGTTACCCAGGGAGGTGAGCTGTGATTTTTGAGCGGAGCTGTTGACTCAGGAAGGGTTCCAGGACAGGTCTGTGCCTGCTGAATTCACTGGGAAGGCTCCCTGTGGCTCCAGTCCGAGCTAAATCTCTACATTTGAAGTTTGGCGGATCCAAAGTTGAGTTCTCACCTCTCCCTTTCTCCTTTCACTGTTCAGTGATCCTACTTTGTGTCTTTTCCAAGACCAGTCTCTGGACGAGAAGCTCTTTTATGATGTGGGAAGGGGTATGAGATGCCCTGAGACTGCATTCTGCTGGAAGGAGAAATCCAAGTTTGTAGGAAATCCCAAATCTTTTCCTTTGCCCTTTCCTGTGCCAGTCCTTGGCAGCAGGATGAGGGTGACCCCAAGGACAGACTCCTGAAGTAACTGTTTTGTTCTCCCATAAATCTCACTCTTCACACATTAAAGAATGAGCTGACACACACTTTATCACAGGGTGGTGTTTTAGAAGATCTTTGATAAGCACCTTTGTATTTCATTTTGGAGGCAGGAGTGTGTCTGTCCTCTCACTTCCTGCTGGATCATGTGCTGTTCACTCCTCCCTTTAGGGAGGAGCTGTGGGTGCAATAATTCACACTGCACTGGGCACTTCAGGATTTAAATGTTTGCCTGTCAGTCACAGCCAGGAAGCAGAAATGATTCATGTGCAGTTCAGTTGAGAAACCTCAATCTAGGAACGTGCTCTGTGTGTTTTGTCATCAAACCTTTGGAGAAAGTGCAGACTGTGTTCAGATTTCTCTCCTTAAAGTTTCTAAATTAAGCATGATTTTGAGGAAGACTCAATAATTTCTGGATGCCTTTCAGTTGGAAACCTGTTAATCAGTTCCTGAGGAGTTAATCCTCAATAGTTCTTACTCTGAGCCATTTAAAACCTTGAGACTTTTCTGTTGTGTTTTGCAGTCGTCTTCGTTCAGCAGCATCACTGACTCCACCATGTCCCTAAACATCATCACTGTCACGCTCAACATGGGTAAGAGGACAAGCCACGCTTTTTTTATGATGAATTTCGAGTGGTAGAGATGTGTTTTGTGATGGTGGGGGAGCCTTTGGAGCCAGGAAAGAATTCCTTGGTTTGAAAGGATGCCAGGTGAACAAAGGGAATGGCGACTGAGCATTGCTGCTGTGTTGACAGTGCCTGGATTCCTCATCCAGAACTGGCTAATCCTGGGCCATTTTCACCAACAGAGCAGTGTTCCTTCCAGGGAAGGAGCTGGAACTCCAGGATGTGGAGGGATTAGGGTAGAAGGGCACTGGAGGTTTGCATTTCTGCTGCTCATATGTTTCATTGCTCAGCCAGACAGAAATGTGCAGGGTTGCCGGTGAACTCAGCACCTCTCAGTAGCAGCAAACCCTTCCTGCCTCTCTGACAAGTGGAACCAGAATTGCTTCATGTGATCAGTGCTAATTTCCAGGTGTGGACACGGCTTTTCAGTGCTCTTCCTCTGGCTGTTTTTATTGAATGTAACACTGTCTTGGATGGGAAAATCCTGTCTTTAGCAGCCTTTCCATGAAGGTGCCAGGCAAATACTCATCATTGGAGCAGCCTGAGATCATTGCAAGTCAAACCTGGCCCCGCTGATGTGTTGAGAGATGTTTCAAAGCTGAAGCAGCCTCGCTCTTTGCTATCATTCCAACCACTTTGTCTGCTTTTTTTTTTCCCTCTCCCCACCCTCCACTGTGTGTCCATGTAGAGAAGTACAACTTCCTGGGAATCAGCATCGTGGGACAGAGCAATGACCGGGGGGATGGTGGCATCTACATCGGCTCCATCATGAAGGGAGGGGCGGTGGCAGCGGACGGGCGCATCGAGCCGGGGGACATGCTGCTGCAGGTGGGTCCCTGTCCCCAAATCCTGCTGCTGTGCTCAGCCATCCCACCCCCCGTGGGCTTTAGTAACTGTCTTGCTTTAGAAGACAGGTGACTGCCCGGGGAAACCAGAGCCTCCCTTGGAATAGAGAATGTAAACCCCTCCACCTCCGAATTGCTCTAATTTTGAAATTATGGTGCTTTCAGGCAAAGATATGGGAATAGGCATACCAGTTCTTTACTAAGAATATTACAAACTACAAAGGTAGTGGTACAGAGAAAAAGAACAACAACAAACAAATGATCCCAGAAACTCTGACAGAGTCAGAACACGACCTGACCCCCTGTTGGTCAGGGTGTGGGGAGCAGCCCGAAATAATCCTCCTGGAGTGGCAGCTGTGGCTCCGTTGGAGCAGAGGTGATCCTGCAGAAGGGTCCGGTGGTGACAGGATGGGTCCAGTCTTCCTCAGGGAATCCAGTGGAAAAACCAGCTGCTCTGGTGTCCTGAGCTGCAGATTTTATGCAGGTAGAGAGGCTTTGGCTCCTCCCACTGAGTGGAGCATCTCCCAATGGGATGATGTGATGTTATCAGTCACAAGGAGAGCCTTGAATGGCTCATTCACAGGTGATATCCCCTTGGAGGAGGGTGGGTGGAGGATGAGATAAGGAATGACTGCCCCATCTGGTTTTAGCAATTGATTCATTAACAGAAGGCACCCGCCCTCCTTCCCCTGGAGTTACAAGAGATAAAAAAAATATCTTCCAACCAGTTCAACAGATGAAATTAGAATATTTTTGGTTACATATTGCAACCCAAGACAGTAACCTGGGAACAGAATTCGTTGATACTCAGAGAAATGTGGAACAAAGATCACTGAAGTCGGCGATTCTTTTTGATACGCTCTGAGAAATGACATCTCTGCAGCTGCTCAAAGGAATGGCAACAGTGACCAGGCAGATAAATTGGGGGATTTAATTAAGTGATTAAAACATCTTTAACTTCGCTGCTGCAAAGCCTGACCTCTGCTTTCTGCACGCTTTCAGGTGAACGATGTCAATTTTGAGAACATGAGCAATGACGATGCCGTTCGGGTTTTACGGGAAATAGTCTCCAAACCAGGGTGAGCACATCACAAAACCTCCTCCTATTTATCCTTCATGTTCAGTCGTTGGAGTTGGGAAAACCTCAGAGAAATCAACATTTTGATATCCCGTCAGCATGACTGATCTCAACTGTGAACTTCTCAGTGTAAATAATGAGTAGGTGAGGTTGTTTCTGGCCAAAACCAACACGAATGAGGAGTTGCCTGGTTTCAGCAGCACTGTTTGTTTATGTGATGAACATTTTAATATCGCAAGAGCTGATCATCCAACGGATTTCTCCAACAGTGCTCATCATCTGTGCCAAACCAGGAACAGCCTAATATGCTTCATAGCGAAAATAGGGTAAAGTTTCTCAAAACCAATCTCAGAATGTACTTGGCAGCTCCTGGATAGGAATAAATTTGTTTCAAGTAGTTCTTGTAGCAGTTCCAACTCCGTAGGAAAGTTAAGAGTCCTCCTTACCTGTTTTCTTTCTTCCCAGACCTATCAGCCTAACAGTAGCCAAATGCTGGGACCCTACTCCCAGGAGTTATTTCACCATCCCCAGGGGTGAGTACATGTTTGGGCTCTTTGCTGGGTTCCTGGGGAGCCCTCAAGGTCTGGAATATTTTCACCTATTTTGGCATCTAACCGATTCTACCAGTTCAGTTCTTTTATTTGTTTACTTTTCTTTTGGGAGCCTGGGGTTCAAGATACTTTTTCTGCAATTCCACTGCCCACTGAATTTCCTGGGAGTTTTTCTCTTGGTTCAGATCTTTGGATCAAGCTCCTAACCTTTTGGGAGGTGATACTAACCTTTCAATTGATAAAAGATTTCGAGATAATTATGTAAAAAAGCCTCATTTTCTCACTTGTGAACTTCTTAGAGAGAATTTAAACCAAGTGTTTTGAAAATGTGAGGGGAGCACCAGTGATACACACAAAACACTTTGAAAATGATCTCATTTTCAGTAGCAGTAAAAGATCTGTGCTCATGTGACAAACACAGCTGCCTCCTGCTGGTGAGGGCTGTGCTGGTGATGCTGGAACCAGTTTGTTCCCTGTCCACTGAAGATGAGGGTGGAATAAAAACAATAGACTGGTGCAGACTATGGGAGCTTACTCCCATGAAACCCTTAGGAAAACCAGAGAAACAAGAAGAGAAAACCCCTCAGATTTCTCAAAATCCTGGTGTGTGCTGCAGCTCTGACCCCGTTCTGCTGTCCCTTTGTGGTGGGGCAGACTACAGGACCTTACTCCTGTGAAACCCTTAGGAAAACCAGAGAAAATCCCTCAGACTTTTCAAAATCTTGATGTTTGCTGTAAGTCTGACCCCGTTTTCTGTGCCTTTTGTGGTGGTGCAGACTGTGGGACCTCACTCCCCTGTAACCCATAGGAAAACCATTGAAACAAGAAGAGAACAAGAGAAAATCCCTCAGACTTTTCAAAATCTTGATGTTTGCTGTCAGTCTGACCCCGTTTTTCTGTGCCTTTTGTTCGCAGCTGAGCCGGTGCGGCCGATTGACCCCGCGGCCTGGATCTCTCATACCACGGCCATGACGGGAGCGTACCCCCGTTACGGTATGAGCCCCTCCATGAGCATCACCACATCTACCAGCTCCTCACTAACAAGCTCAATTCCCGAGTCGGAAAGTAAGTCACCCCCTGGCCAGCCCAGGGCAGGGGGCTGCTCGGGGCCAGCAAGGCCCGGCCACGGGCACGGTGACAGCGGCAGCGCCAGCCAGGCCTTGAAGGGTTTCTCACGCTTGGGGAAAGCAGGAAAACTTTTGACCAAGGTTGGAGGTTGATATAGAGGTGTTTGGTCAGGGTTTTGTCGTAGGGAGAAGTGGTTGCTGGTGGCTTTTGAAGATAGGTTCAGGTTTATCCCCTCAGGTGGATGGGAGAGCTGCCTCCTTGCTTTAGTTGGGTTTTAATAAATTTCAGCAGCAATGTTAGTGTTTCATTCAGGAAATCCTTCTCTGGTATTCACATGGCCTTCTTTGATATTTTTTATCCTTTTTTTATGCTTTTTTCTATTTCTAAAATTTATCGAGCAAGCTAAAACCAAGTTTAATATCCCATATGAAATTGTGGTTAGACTTCAACCTTCTTCCTGGTTTGTCAGTCTGTGGCAGCCTAAAAGTCATATCCATGAAACCAAAAGGTTGTCGTGATTCAGAGAGGTTGCTTTAATTCAAAAGCCTCTCAGAGCACTCCAATCACAAGATCTTCTGAATTGGAGGGGACCCACAAGGATCACTGAGTCCAGATCTTCAGTGAATGGCCCAGACAGGGATCAAACCACGGCCTTGGTGTTATTAACACCAGCTCTTTATCTTTGAAAATTTGTTTAAGGAGTATTAACTCCTCTTTTCTTTTACTCAAAATGACACTTTGAGGATTTTAGAAGTGTGGTATTGGTTGTAAAATGTCTCAGGTTTTATAAGCTGGAATTCTACCTCTCCTTGCAGGGAAAGGCCAGATTTTTTTTGTAGGTGTTTTTAGCTATCAGGCAGCACCACTGAGGGGAAATAATCTGCAGCAGGAAGCAAGTGAGCACCTTTCCTGCTGGCTGCTTTATCTTGAGAGTTTTGAGCCTTACAGGTACTGCTGGAATCCAGTGTCTCTGCTGATTGCTGTCAAACGAGTCTGTACTCAGCATTCCTCTTGAACAATTCATGTATCCTGTGCCTTGATTATAGTGCTGGGGTTGGGAAGTGGGGAACAGGCACCCTCTCAGTCATTCTTTGGAAATAAAGGTATTTGGGAGCAGAACCACATTTCTGGAGACAGCTTCTCATTTCTGTGCCATTTCTGACCTGAAATATTTCCTTTCTGGAATGCAAGAGAATAAAGAGTACCCCTGATTTTTATTGTGAGCCCTCAGCCCTGTTACCTGCCCTCACCTGGGCAGCAGCACCTTTTGGGTGAAATTCCCACATCTGACTGAATTCAGACCAAAATGGGAGCATTTCAGATGCATCTTAGTTTTCCATATCTGTACAGCAACTAGAACTTAGAAAATACTGATTTTCTGTTCATATGCGGATCGCAGGTCTCAAAGAAAATACAATTTATTGCTCCCCATGTACTTGGATATTAGTTTGCTGGTTTATTTTTTTTTTCCCCAGACATGTTGCTTTTTGCCACTAACCAAACTAACTTAAAGCAAAAGCAAAGTTTTAGTGTTGATTTGAGGTTTGTAAGTATTGAAGCTGCATGCAGAGCTGGTCTGGGATGTTTTCATGCATATTGGCAGTGCATGTATGCAAAGAAGCATTTTCAGTTTTCATTGTTTCACGCTTGCTGTACCTTTTTTTATCAAAAATTTTGGGTGGCTGGAAAAGGACAAAAGTGGTTCCCTTGTGCTTTTGAAAGGTGGTTGATGTTGGGAACTCGGAGGAGGGAGGGGAGGAGAGTTTCTCAGTTCCTGCTGGAGAAGGGTCTGGGCTACAAACACAGACAGAAATGAATTTCCTAGGGATGGAAGATGGGACAGGAAGGAGGATTTGACAAGATCAACCTCAACCCTGTACTGATTTTATTGTAAAAGTTGCTCAGGAAAGTGTGGAGCCTCTGGGGATCCAGCTCTGCCTGTAATGGTGTGAGCTGGGAATGGCTGTGGAGGCTTTTGGGAGCTTTTTTTAAAGTGTTCCACAAGGAAGATGCAGGGCAGAGTAATCCTGGGAGGAGTGGATTGTGAGGCTGCTGTCTCTGGGACCCTGGGAAGGGTTTTTATGAGGAAATCACTGTCCTTTCTCCTGATGAGGGAAGATTTATCATTTCAATTCTCCTCAAGAATGTCCAGATCTTTAAAAAAACAGCTGGACATGGACTGAGCCATGGGCATCCTCTTTATTCCTGACAATTGACCCAAACCCAAAAGAGCAAACCCCAAAATCTTGTCCCACAGAGTTCTCCATGCAGTGCACTGATCCCTTGGATGGAAAGGGCTCCTCCTGGGGGAACTGAAATGGGAAATGATGGATCACAGAACTCCCTGGATTTCCTTTTCTGCTACTCTTGATGCAGAATGGATCCTGTAGCTGCCCTGGGAAGCCAAGACATGGGGACTCAGCATTTCTGTCACCAAACGGGTGGCACTGAGCCCAAAATCAGAAGAATTCCTACAAATGCTGTAATTTACTCCATGGATGAGGGTGCATTTGGGAACCTTTGTTTCTTTCTTTTCTTTCTTTTTTTGCATCAGTTGCTAAAACTGTATTTTTGTTTCATCCAAACCGGGAGCCGAGAAGTTCTTTCAGACTCAGTTCATTTCAAAGCAGCCTGTGACCTCTCTTCCTTTTAGAATTAGAAGAATCTCCCTTAACTGTGAAGAGTGACATGGCTACTATTGTCAAGGTTATGCAGCTGCCAGACTCAGGCCTTGAAATTCGGGACAGGATGTGGTTAAAAATCACCATCTCCAATGCAGTCATAGGTAAGCACATCCCAGGAGTGCTGGTGGGGGGAAAAAACAGTGAATTAATGGAAATAGGCTCAAGAAATGACCCTTTAATGAGCCTTTTTTTTCATGTGTATGACCTCTTATATTCCATTTATGAACAGCTCAGAGTGTGACAGGAAGTAACTCCTGTTTGAGCCTGGGCAGCCAAAATTGCTGCACATTTCTTGTGCCCACACAGAGCTGGTCCTTAATCCTTTGGTTTTGTATCTCAGGTTTTCAGGTGGCTCTAGAGAGCTGCCCAAATTCAGCAGAGCAGCTGGAATTCCAATTCCAGACAGCCACACAGCCTTAATAAAGCCTCTTAATTAGATTTAAAATCACCACAGCCAGTCTGCCTGTGCTAGCATTCAGTCAGTTCAGGCTGTCGTTGCTTTTTGCTAAGGAAGGGGTTGGAACACACATTTTTGGCAATCCAAAATCCGCCTCTTGAGGAGGGTGACTCCCAGTCACTTGATAAAAGATTTCGAGATAATTATGTAAAAAAGCCTCATTTTCTCACTTGTGAACTTCTTAGAGAGAATTTAAACCAAGTGTTTTGAAAATGTGAGTGGAGCACCAGTGATACACATAAAACACTTTGAAAATGATCTCATTTTCAGTAGCAGTAAAAGATCTGTGCTCATGTGACAAACACAGCTGCCCCCTGCTGGTGAGGGCAGCAGGAAATCTGTTGTGTGTGATTTCTGTGATTGAGAAATCTATCTGATTTCTCTGGAAATCCAGAGAAAAATTCATTTTCACTCCTGCAGCTCAAGGGAGTTGCAGAGTGTGTGTAAATAAGATTTTTGTGTGTGTGTGTTTAGTGTCAGTGTCCATGTGGGTGTTCAGCTGGCACAGTTTGGCTCAGATGATCCCGTGTCTCCTCTTGCTGTCCCCATTTTAGGAGCAGATGTGGTGGACTGGCTTTACACACACGTGGAAGGCTTCAAGGACCGCCGGGAGGCCAGGAAATACGCCAGCAGCATGTTGAAACACGGCTACCTCAGGCACACTGTGAACAAAATCACCTTCTCAGAGCAGTGCTATTACGTCTTTGGAGACCTCTGTGGCAGTAAGTGCCCACCTGGGACGGGCAGAGCTGTCCCTGTGTCACTTTTGTGCCTCGAGGTTGTGCCTCAAGGATGCAGAGAGTCCCCTTATGCATCCTCACCATGAAGAATTTAATGAGGAATTTCCATGAGGGTGGCAGAGCTCTGGAGCAGCTGCCCTGGGAGGAGGTGGAGTCTCTCTGGAGATATTCCAAACATTGCTGTGTCCAGGATTGGACAGGGGGGTTGGACTGGGTGATCTCCAGAGGTCCCTTCCAACCCTGACTCTCCTGGGATTCTGTGGGGTTTCACGAGGGGTGTCCCAGAACAGGTCATTACCCTGAAATTGTGTGATGCTCCCTGTTAGCCCAGGCAAGGGGAGCGCTCGGGGGAGGATGAACCCATCAAGCCAAGCACTGAGGACAGCAGGATTTATTTCTGGTGGTGCCACAGACTCCCTGCTTGTCGGTTCCACTCAGCTTCCAGTCTGGAAAAGAGGGATGTTCTCACCCTGTTTTCACCCTGCTCTCACCTCTCACTGCTGGGTGAGAAGGCCGATTCCAAGGGGTTGCTAAGCTTCAATGCCTCCATAAATGAATTCACAGGGGTTATTTCACCTGCTGCCTAAGAAGTTTCCACCTTTCCTCTCTTTCCCAGATCTGGCTGCGCTGAACCTCAACAATGGTTCCAGCGGCGCCTCGGACCAGGACACCCTGGCTCCACTGCCACACCCCGCTGCTCCCTGGCCCCTGGGCCAAGGATATCCCTACCAGTATCCTCTGCCCCCTCCTTGTTTCCCACCAGCATACCAAGACCCAGGCTTTAGCTATGGCAGCGGCAGCGCGGGCAGCCAGCAAAGTGAAGGTAAGATGGGGCTCACGGGGTGTGAATCCCACAGCTCCCATTACCCCCGGCCATTTGCTTGAGTTCCTTCGTGCAGTCCGTGCCTGTCTCGTGGTTCTGTGTGCTCCCTGCATGGGTTGTGTGCGACAGCACTTTACTCGGAGGTGTTTGTGCCTGTGGAGGAGGGGGTTTGGCTTTCAGCTCTCCATGGGAACCGCCAGGCTTAACCCAGGCAGGAATTGCCAGCGGCGGGGTTGGTGTTGCTGGAAATGAGGCAATTTCTGTGCTGCTGGGACAGGGGTTAGAACCAGGGAGCTCTTGGCTTTCACTTCAGTGCTCGGCACAAAAGGAAAAGCACATTTTTTTGCTGGTTTGAGACAAGTGGGAGGTGGCCAGCCGGGGGTTTCCAGGGCTGGAGCACTGCTCACAGGGAGGAGAGTCTCTGCTGGCATGTGTGACAGGGACAGGAAGAGAATTGTGCATGGATTAAAGACCTGCCCTCCTCCTTTTCTGCCCTAGCATGATGCTGTGATTCATTTTTAACCTTGGTAAATAAAATTATGTCATTTTTGGCTGTACAGATATTCTTTTTAATTATTTTTTTTTTTAAATGACTTCCAGCGTGAGTTTTGCTTTTGGAAACGCTGCCAGTAAAGAAGGGGTGAGGATTCCTTGTGTTTTTACAGTGAACATCCAGTAAATTGGATGTCACTTATCCGTGTTTACCACAACCAGTCAGATTTTGTAAAATGGCACAAAAGGGTTTCAGAACAGGAGCTTGCTCACAAGATTTTAGCCCAGCTGCTTCTCACCTTATCCCAAAATAAGCAGTATCCACGAGGAAGCTCCCAGACGATTTAGAACTGGAAACTGCCCTGGACCGAACGTGGGGGTGTTTTTTTTGGCAGCTGCTTCTGTGAGCAGTGGGAATTCTCTGCCTGCTGCTGGAATAGGAAAGGAATGGTGTTTTATCCATGCTGTGGAGAGCCTCCCAAAAGGTGCCAGGGTGTTCGGGTCTGAGAGGTTTCCACACTTTCCTCGTGGAAAACAACTTCTGTGCTGTTTCTTGTTTTGTAACTGTTATTCCCTTGTTTTGTCCTGAGCAAGCGTTAGACTGAAGGATTCCTAGAGGAATGGCTGACTCTAGGGGATTGGTAAGCTTCAAATGCCTCCATAATGAATTCACAGCATGATCATTTTTAGACTCCTGTGACCCAAATGTTTAGCTGTATTATTTTTTTTTTAATTTTATTTTTATTTTGAATTGTCTTGGACGTTCAACCTGTCTCGGTGCACAGTGGTGTGACATTGGCATGTCAACCTGTCTGGCCCCTGTGGGACTGTGCTGCAGCAGCTCAGAGCGGAGGGAATCAGGTGTGGGAAAACCCTGTCCCCAGGCTCTCCAGAAAATAAATAGTCCAAATTTCATATGGTGTCACCCCTCTGGGTTGGATTTCTCTGCCAGTGCCCTTCCACTGCCCGTTTATTGATGGCCAGGAGGCTCAGGCAGGTGTTGGGAGTGCTGGAACACAAGGCTGCACTGGTCACTCTCAAAGTAGTGTTAGAGTTGGGGGTTTGTGCCCTTTCTCCTTTATCTGCACTATTAGACCATAACAATCAGCAAACACCACCTCAGAGGCCCGGGCCCGGAACACTGACTTAAAATCCTGTGGTTTTATGATCTGTTTTCCATCTCTCTAGCACTCTGCAGGGAATGCAGCCTTTTCCCCCCAAAACCAGCCTGGTTTCCCATCTCCCCAGGCAGCTGGAGCAGCAGAAGCGAGGGGCATCTGTAGCTCAAGAAGGAGCAGCTCAAAATCATTTTGTTTTTCCCATTTCAGTGGCTCATTCGGACTCAAGAGCTGCTCCTCTGTTCTGCTAGCTGGGGATGCTTTTTGGGAGCTCCATCTTGCACTAAGGTGGAATTTCATGGGATATTCCATGGGTTGATTAGTTGGATTTTAAAAGAGATAATTAGCTTGGAACTGTCTCCTAATCTCTCATGGGAAGAGAGCAAGACCCTCCATAAAAAATCAGTTCTTGAAGTTTAGGGTAGCTTGTTTGTAGCGACAGCTCAGCTGATTCTCAGTGGCAATCCTTTGGTTTTCCAAGGTGATTCAGTGGCCTCTCTTGGGAGCAGCATCCTGCGTGTTCCTGATTGATGGTAGAGCAGTTCAGGAGCTGTTTCCTAGGGAATTCTCCAACAGCACAATGCTTTAGTGAGGAATTTTAAAAGAACCTCCCCACTGAAGCCAACAAAACCTCAGGGATTTGAGTGTGCCCAAGGGTGACAGAGAGGGCAAAGGGGTTTCTTTTGGAAAAGGGTACAAATTATCAAAGCAGAGACAATTAGAATTAAACCTCATTTGCTTGAGTCAACCCCCAAATTCCTGCTTTGTCCTCCCGTTCCTGCTCCTCCCCTCTCCTGGCGGGATGGATTTGAGCGAGGAGCTGGAGTTTAGCTGCTGCTTTCACCGTGCGAGCTGCGAGGTGTCTCTGTGTGTCCCCATGCATGGCACAGCCCTCATCGCTGACCCCCACGAGCCACCACCAGCACACGCCCGGCCTGACACGAGGGACTCGCCAGCAGAGCCGAGCTAACCCCGCCGTTTTCTCCTGTTTTCTCCCCCTCCGTGGGGCCGGCAGGGAGCAAAAGCAGCGGCTCGAACCGGAGCACCAGCGAGACCAGCAGGAGAGCCGCGGGCAGGGAGAAGGAGCGCAAGTCCGGGGGCAGCGGCAGCGAGTCGGAGGCCGCGGCGCGGCGCGAGCGGCCGCTCAGCCAGCTC
>WEIT01024102.1:1959007-1972821 GCA_013389985.1 Dryoscopus gambensis
GTTTTTTGGGGGAGGGGGGATGGGCGGGTTGGGCTCGTTGTGGAGCACTCAGTGGAAGAGGCTTGGCTGTCTTGCATGTCACACCTTCCTACTCGCAAGCGTGTCGCGGAGAAAAACCGACAAAACGGAACAAAAAAAGAAAAAAGAACAAAAAAAAGAAAAAAAAAAAAGACAAAAAACCCCACCCCCCCGCCTACAAAAATGAACAACAGCAACAACAAAATCTCCTGGGATTGTTAAATATCAGCGAATCGATGGCATCTTTTCTTTTTCTTTATTTTTTCTCCCCCTCCCCCCTTCCCCATCTTGTTTTGGATTGTGAATGGCTGGTGTATATTCACATCTTAATGAGCTTTGGTCATTGTGGCACCTACTTCAGTGGAATTAGTGTCTGGTTTTGGGCTGATTGGAGGACTGTTATTTCACATGACTTCTAAAGTCCCGACAATGCATAGGAGCACTTTTATTTTTTCCCTGCTTTTTCTCTTGCAAGGACAAAATGACTGCTGGCTGGTATCTGGGATACTGCCTTGGAATGCTGTTTCTTGGATGCATCCATAGCTCTAAGCAGACATGGCACCCTCAAGTGCTTGGAAAGGAGCAGGATCCAACCGATTCCTAGAGGAGAACAAAGTTGTGGCTACCTTCTGCTGAGTAGGGAGTATAAATCAATCTTTCTTGGGTTCTTGGAGGGTTTGTTTTTTTTTTTTTAAAGATATTCTATCAAGGGAGTGCTGGAGTCTTGCTACTGTATGTGTTCATTGTGCAGAACTTGTAAAGTTATTTCCTTCAGTTATTTCCTTATTTTCCAGCTGCAGTCGGTTCCTGGGCATTTCAGTCACATCCCTGCTGACAGGTGTGGCTGTTCCTTCTGGACGTGCACTTGCTTGCAGGTTGGAGGAGTTATTCCCACAGAAATAGGACAATTGCTGCAGTTCTGTCAGCTTTTCCCTTTGGAAGGGGCTGTTTATCCCATTCCAGCAGAGACACCGGGAAATCCTGGCTCCCACTGGGACGTGGCTCCTCATGGTGGTCCTTTCTCCCTTTGTGAGCAGAACCTTTCTCTTTTTTTGTTGAAGCGGAGACCTGGAGATGCCTGATCCCCCAGGGAACATTTCTGAGCACAGGCAGGGCTGGCTGTGGGCAGGGAGCTGTGAGGGTGTCTGGGAACAGATCACAAATGGTACAAAAATAAATCCTTACCCCTGACACCGGGTGAGATCCACCCTGCCGAGGAGCTCTGACTGAAGCAGCGCTGTTGAATATCCCCTAGGTTTAATTTTCTGGATATTTTCTGCTGTGAGGCTCTGGAAAGTAAATTCAGGAACCTTCAGTGATATTTAAGAGCTTTTTTAAGGTGTGGTGAGCACAGCCAACCTCTGCCACAGTGGCTCATTTAATGGGACGTGAGCTGCAGCCACTCAGTGGCATCTGACCATGGGGCCATCCCTCAGTTAAATCCTCTTCTGTGAAATCCCTGCTGCTGGCAGGATTTAGGACAGGTGCTTTAAAATCAGTCTTGACTGTAAAGAAGCATTTTCTTCACTGGTAAGAAGCTTTATTGTGTCTGTGCCATGATTTTTGGGTAAATACCCAAGCTGGATGTGAGAAGAGAACATCTTCCTCTCTATCCACACATAGTTCATTAGTCACCCTGAAAGCTGACTCTTCCAACTGTCCATTTCATTCTGATTTTTCACTTCTTCCCTTTTTCCCACCTCTGTGTGCAAACACCTCCCTTTGTCAGAGATTCCAGATGTTTGTGTTAATGGGAGCCTCAATTTCTCCTTCCACAGGGAGCCAGGCATTTGGGAAGCTGTGTCACTCAGCCCGTTTCTGGGCTTCTCAATAGGTTTTCTTTACAAAAACTTCCCCCCAAAAAGCCAAGATTTCTGAAAGCAGAGCTTTCATCACCATCCATGGATGGCTCCTCCAAAAGAGTGGCCCTGCCTGAAGTCCTGTACAACAGGACCTTGCTTTTCCTTCCCTCCTCCTCCTCCCAGCTGCACAAGGTGCTAACCTGACTTGGTAAATTATTCTGAAAGATTGACCCTTCAAGCAACGAAGCAAATCAGGGTAAAATAGTGGTGGAATTCTGCTCTGTCTCTAGGAGACACTGTTGAGGAGTCTGACTTGACTGACAATCACTCGTGGTTCTACTTTTAAATTAACTGAAACTTTTCTGGCCTCTTATAAATTATGATTTCTCTGGCTCGCTTTGTCTTAAGAACTCAGAGGGCTGGAGGAAAAACAACTCTCCTTTTAATATTTCCAAAAGGGATTAAAGCTGGGGGCTGAGCTTTCCCATGTGTTTAATTTCCTGTGTCTTTCCAAGAGTTGCAGTTTACACACCTGCTGGGGGTTTTGTTTTGTCTCGTGGTTTTGCTGTTGGCAGAAACTGTTCTGTGTCTTGCTGGTCTTTGCTGCTATGTTGAAAAATGAGTGTGTTCTAAACGTGTGTGCTCGTGGGTCACTCTGGAGCGAGGCTGGGAGTCCATAACAGATGTGGGGAAGCGTTTGCTGAGGAAATGAGGCTGGAGGAGCTTCCCCCACTGCAGGAAAAGGATGCTCTGGGTGGTGTTCCAGCTGGACCCTGCTGTTTCCAGAGAGAGTAGGAGGGAGCAGTGCCCCTCTTGAACAGTGCAATATTGAACAGCACCACAAAAAAACCTGCATTTCCCCACTGTGGAGAGGCTGGGCTGAGGCAGCGCGAGGTTGGGCCTGAATCTCTGCCAGGTCTGGATTTCCACAAGGGAACAAAGGCAGGAGATTGCCCAGATCCCATCCTTGGCTTTCAGTGCATGTGCATGTGTCTTTCCAGCCAGGGGGCCTCGGGAGCTCCCTGTGCAGCTTTCCCCTGCTGGGCACAGCATTCCCTGCAGGAACACGTGCCACGGAGGGAATTGTGCCAGGTGGAAGAAAATTTGGAGGCTGGAGTGCTGCAGACCCATGATTTGTCTCCCCCCCAGGGCCCAAAATGCAGTTTTGGTTCGATGGCCCTGGAGTGCTCTGGCTGCAGGCAGAGGTTTGCTGTGCAGGGCATGGAAACGCCCTCACAACAGGAGCCTGAAGTAATTGGACATTTTTATTCTGGAGGTGAGACCCTCGCCGGCAGAGCTCAGTGCTCACACATCCCTGCCTCAGATCCCCAGCAGGGATGCCTGGAGCATCGTGGAAAAGAGGGAGGGAACACCTGGGGATGGAGGCAGGATCTGCAGGGGGAGCGTCTGCACCCAGGATTTTAACTCTGAGGAGTAAATTCTTTGGGAGATAGTCTTAAAAGCGTGCTGGTGTCTTTTACCTCCTGTTAATGAGTCTGCTTTTCCAAGGAAGCAGTCCCCTGGACACTTTATCCAAAGGTTTTATTGGATGGCAAGCAATGATGCACAGACGTTGACTTTTGCTATGATTTTTGTTCTCTCCAAATGGGCAGTCCCCTCCTGAGATTCGACAGCTCATGGGTTGATGTAATTGTTTGGTTTGTTTTTTTTTTTGTTTTGTTTTGCATTTAACTGGATTGTAATAAGATTGACTTAAAATTATTAATTCTAATCAGTGATTAGAAATACATGTAAAGAATTTTATGTACAGTAGAGGAACAAAGTTACATGATTTTAAATAATGAAAAAACCCAGACTATCACCTATCCTAGAATTGGTTCTACTCAAAGAGTGACCTCTTATTAGCATGGACTGCACTGTTCCTGTTTAAATGTCTATTGCATAATTGAATTCTTTTTTGTAGATATTGTATTAAAACCCAAGTGTCTGTATAGTTAATATATAGCTGCTTATGTGTAAATGCTATTTTAAACACTAAAAAGCTTTTAATTTTATGTGATAACCGCAGTGTACGTGTTCAGTTCTTTGCAGTATTGCATTACCCTTTAGTCAAGATTGAGGAAATATTGGTTAAATCTTATTTTTCCCCTGCCACTGAAGCTCATTGATGATTATTCAGGTACGGGAGGGTTCTGTGGGAGCTCCCAAATCCAGAGTTTTCCTCCTGCAGCCCCAGGGGATGAATGTGCTGGGAGAACCCCTCCGTTTGTTCAGCTGTTCCACATAAAAATTCCCCATTTTTGGACTCTCCAGCAGAAACAAGGATCACTGGGACACCCTGTGCACGTTCCAGTGAGCCTCGTGTTTGTCAGGGCACCCAGGCTCCCTGGAGGGTCTGAGGGGCTCAGCTGGACTCGAGATGGAAAGGTCTTCTCCAGCCTAAATAATTCTATTTTTCCAGCCTAAAGAAGAAGAACAAGCAGAGCTTGGTGAGGCAGATTCCCTGATCCCAGCTGATAAAAATCAAACAGAAAAGGGAGAATCAAGCATTGTTTAAATGCCGTAAATCCCAGCATTTCCCATTTAGGTGGACATTAAATTATCAGAATTTGGGTGAATATTAAACTACCATAATTTTGGACAGCCTTTTCCTGCAGGCCCTGGTGGAGTTAAATCAGATTTTTTTTCCTTCCCTCATTCTGGAATGATGATCAAAAGTTCTTTAATGCTTCTCTGCTGTGGAACCACAGCCCTGGAGCAAGGAATACTGAGAATCTCAGGTGCACCAGCGTGGTTGTGAAGATTCCCTGCAGGCCCCAGGAACAAGGACTCCAAGGCTCCAGGTCAGAGTTTTGTTTTTTTTAACCACACTTAGGAATAATTTTGGATGCAGGTGATCACAAAAATCTGGGAGAAGTAACTTTGCAGTGTGCTAGAAAGGTTCTTTACTTTTTTTTCAAGAATGAAAATATTCACTGGTTTAGATTAACTTGCAAATTCTTTAATTGAGCTGGACTGATTAAATTCCAATAACACATTGTGGAGAGATGAAAAAATTTTAATGTAGGGAATAAAAGAGCAGAAATGGAAAACTTTTAAGGAATAAAAGAGCAGAATAGTTACTTGTCAGTGTGGGTGGGGAAAAGAAAAGATCTTGGTGATGTGACTGGATACGTACTTGGTGCTGTTTGGCAGCAGTGTGAAGTGTTTGGTGATCTTTGCGGGGTTTTTCGGGATGGAGGAACCTCCTGCTGTGCCTCTGGAGAGTGGGATTTGCACACTGCTCATTTCCATGGGTCTTCCCCTGGTTTCCGTGGAACACAAATTGAGTGAGCTGGAATTTGAATGGGAAATGCCCCCTTTGTTTCACACACAGAGCTGCTGTGACCTGTCAGGATGTTCTTTTTCCTTCTCTTTTATTGCATATGTTTGAAAATTCTTACAAGGCTTGGAAAAGGATTCCTGGATTATCTCTGGAGCTGTTACCTGGTTAATTATAAGAGGAAATTACCAGCAGTGGTTTCAGGGAAGTGGTGTGGGTGAGGCTTCTGGCTCACATTGCCAGACTTGAGAGTGATGTCAAATACAACATCTGGAGGTTGTTTCATTAACTGGACCTATTTTTGGCTCCTTTTGAGGGCTGGAAGGTGTTTCCAGAGAGGATGGAGGCTGCTCCTCTGGACTTAACTGCTGAGCCCCGTGCTTTCACAGCTCAGTTCATGTGCTGATTGTGCCCGGGGCCAGAGAGTGCTCAGAAACAGGATTATCTCCTTAAAAACAGCTTCTGCCGAGGAGCGGGTGACAGAGGACGTGGTTTATTGTCTGTTCACCGAGTCCTCCTCTGCCTCCTCTTCAGTGGGATTCTGGAAATAATCCTCCGTGTTCAGATCAGGCCTGAACACCATGATGTAGCACTTGGGGATGAAGTAGCTCACCAAGATCCCCAGAGTGGTGGCCAGGACGGTGCAAATCTGAGTGACAGCCCTGAGGACCGTCCTCAGCGTGGCAAAAATGATGATGAAGAAGATCCAGATGACGAAACAGATGAGGGTGGCAAAGGTGATGCCCCTGGCCACGTTGTACCTCCGGCCAGGCGTTTGCACCATGAAGGTGCACAGGAAGCAGGCGAAGGCCAGGCAGCTGTTGTAGCCGTGCAGGAGGGCAAAGGCAGCCCAGGACTTGGTGCCACACACCAGCAGCACCTCGCTGGGCAGCGTCTGGTAGTCGGCCACCAGGAAATCGGGGCCCAGCTGCAGGTGGCAGAAGCAGAGCAAGCCCTCGGCGAGGAGGGACGCGGCCACCAGGAGCCAGGCCCTGCCGTGGGTCACCCAGCGCAGGAGCCTGGGGGCGCAGCGGGGGAACTCCGTCACCAGGGCGATCTGCAGGGCCGTGGGGACGAAGGTGGAGAAGCAGCCGTTGAGGGCCAGCGCGTAGGAGAGCTGCTGGGCCGCGCACAGCGCGTCGCTGGGCTTGCCCACGTACAGGCAGCAGCTGAGGCTCAGCAGCGCCAGGGAGAGCAGGGCAAAGAGGCTCCTGCCCCCGCCAGAAACCTGCACCAGCGGGGTGTGCAGGTGCTTCAGGAAGAGCAGCGCCGTCCCACAGCTCAGGGCCGTGCTGAGGGCCATCGCTGTCACCAAGGCCTGGGCCAGGGGCTCGTCCCAGAACAGGAACCTCTCGCTGCGGTCGAGGCACCGCGTGCTGCGGGCGGGGGCCCACTGGTGCTGCGGGCACGGGGAGCAGCTGGTGCTGTCTGCAAAGAGAGCCTGGTGACCACCCTGCAGGCCTTGGGGACTCGCCACCCCTGGCAGGCCTTGGGGGCGGAGCACAGACAGGGATTAGGTGGTGGTTTGGATGGTGTTTTGCCTCTTTCCCTCCCTCCGAGGTGTGTTGGATCTCCAAAGCCTGTGAAGGTTCACCCTCTGCTTTTCCACCCTCCTCCCTGAAGGATCCTTGTATTTCTCGCCTCTGTTTCCCTTCCCCAGCAATCCCAGAATTTTATCCTATTCTTTTCTTCTACCCACAACTCCAGAATTGCATCACACCCCTCTCTCCTGCCTCTGGAGATAAAACATAAATGTTGTCCTCATTCCTTCCCTCTGGGCCCAACAGGGGCAGGTCCCCAGTGAAGAGCAGAGCAGGGAGGGGAACACCTGGCAGTGCTTCTGGAGGAGAGCTCCCAGCTCATCATTACCTCAACCAGTAGAGACAATAATCCAGTTAAAGCCCTTAAATCCCCCCGACCTCACCTGTGCTGCTCCAGAAGGTGTTTTCTGGGCAGTCTGTGCAGTCATAGCAGCAGAGGTTGAATCCTTTTATTCGTTTGAATTGTCCTGGTTGGCAGCGCCTGAAGCACTCGGACGTGGGCTCCTGGCAAAGTGAGCAAGGAACATCAGCCAGGCGCCTTCAGGAGAATTGTAATCTCCAGCAGATCAGAATGAATTGTGCCATTTTTACCTTTTGATCTGCAGTGTGGAACTGGATCTGGGATTTACGGATGTACAGGGACTGGTCGTAGTGCCCCACGGGCAGGTAGGTCAGGGTGCCGTTCCTCCAGGCCCAGAGGATGAGTTTGTACCCAGTGTTTGTGCCGTGGGATTGATCAAACCTGAAGCTCTGGCCGTTCACCTCGAATGGGAGGGTGTTCATGAAGTGCAGCAGCTGGGGAGGGAATTAAATGAAAATCGATTTTTGTTCTTGTTTGGAGGATGATGATTCTGCAAGCTAATTCCTGTCTGAAATCAGCTGTCCCTTAGGAGGGCAGAGACTGGGACAATCTGACCGTGACGTGACAAAAACCGGCTGTTTGCCCCTCAGATCTTTCCTCACCTGCCAGGACCTGATGGGTGTTTTGGGACAGGCTTTGGGGGTGCAGCCCAGGGCTCTGTGCAGGGCGTGGGCCACGCTGTACACGGCCACGTGCACCGGCTGCACCGTGGTCACCCTGAGCATGGGCTGGATGTCCCCGAGGGTGACGTGGCCGCACCGCTGGCACTGCGTGTCCAGCACCTCGGCGTTCACGAGGCGGCTGAGCTCCCTGGACTCGCGGCAGAATTGCTCCTGCTCAACAGAGCTGAAGAGTTCAGCCACGTACTCCTGGAAGCCAGGGACTGTTGCTGTTCTCATGATAAAGCCCAGCACGGTCCCGATGCTCTGGATGTTGGGGGTGGAGGCGGCGATGTCAGACAGCATCCAGGCTTCCGTGCCGATCCAGACCTTCTTGCCCAGCCCCATCCTGATGCTGTGCTCCAGCAGGGCCTGGGCTGGCAGGCTGAAGGCAAACAGCACAATGACGTTGACTTTGGTGCTGTTAATTAATTTAACCGTGTCTTCCAGCTGCCTTCGGGCGTTGGGCTCGGCCAGGTCTGTGGGGATGAGCCCCTCGAAGGCGATGCAGATGTCGTCGTTGCCAGCCATGCTCAGGAAGAGAGCCTGGGCTCCTCGGCCATACTCATCATCGCTGCCGACGGTGGCGATCCAGTTCCAGCCGAACTGGTTGAGCAGCAGCACCACGGCTTCCACCAGGTTCTTGTCACTGGGGACGGTGCGGTAGAAGGACGGGTACAGCTCCGTGTTGCTGAGGGTCTCACTGCTGGCTCCGTAGCTGACCTGTGTGTGGAGCAGAGAGGGAAAAGAGGGACATGGCCATAGTCCAGGTCCCTCGCCCCTTTTTCTCTTCAGTTTTAGCGTATTAACTTTGAAAAACAATGGGATGGTGGTAAAAGCTCATCCTAAGGGGTGGGTCTGTCATGGCTGCATTCACCAAGAGAGTCATAAACTGTCTCCTTTGTGTCCCTTATCGCAGCCCCAGCCCTTATCACTAATGAAGTGGTAATTAACGACTTTCTACACAGGGTGACACACCCAGGGTGCTGTTATTTCTTAGCCCGGGGCTAAATTTCCCTGACCATTAGAGCTCTCTGTTGTGGTAACTCAGTGTTTAATCCCAGATGGATTGTCATGGGATCCTCCAGGAGCTCTGTTATTCCCATTTTACCTGGATCAGAGTGCTTTGAGCTTTGTTCTCTCAGGGAAATTAAACACTCGAGCGTGTGACCCACCCAAGAACACTCAGGAAATCTGTGGCAGAGACCGAAATCTGTGCCTTAACCACCAAACCCCACCAAGAGGCAAGCATTCCTGCTTCTCCAGAGAGCTTCTTTACCTGTGGGATCAAGAAGGAGCTGAAGAGCTTGGCTGTCACCAGGCAGAGATCTGACTTGTGGGGCCCAATGACGGCGGTGACGCGGGGCTGGTACTCGGTGTAGTTGCAGAGAACCCCGATGCCCGTGGTGCCGTTGCGGGTCAGGAACAGCAGGCTGGGCTGCAGGGCCACCAGGGCCTCGAAGCAGGTGTCGTACATGTCATATCCCAGCGTTATTCCCGGGAGCAGGGAGCTGGAGTTGTTGATCTGATCGATGGTGAACCTCATCCCCAGAGCCCAGATGAGCCCATCCGCGTATAACCTGAGGGAAGAGGAGATGGGAATTGTGTGGCCAGGCAGTGCTGTCACAAAAGGATCAGCTTATCCCACCTTCTTTGGCATCTTGGCATCCTTGTGGGCATCCCTGGACTCGCTTGGGAGTTTTCTACTCTGAGTGTGAGCACCTTTCCAATTAAATTAATCTTGTCTGCCAGCAAAAATATCCTTGGAGCTTCCCAGGAGAAGGAACAGAGGTAGAGACCAATTTAGCTGTGAAGGTCAAGACTTTGTGTCCTTCACCCATGAACCAGTGATTCCCAAAGTGCTAATTCAGGAGAGATGCGGGATTTTTTCCTGGGGTTTTACTCCCATGTATATCCCAGCACACTGAGCACATTCCCTGCCCCAGGGGCTGTGAAGATGGAAGGATTTTGGACCCTGCTTTGCTCCTGCCAGAGCAGGAGGAGGGACAAAGGACAGCCAGCGTGGCTTTTCATTCTCCTCACAAAGAGCTGCAGGTAGGTGGTGATGTGGTGGTGGGAACCAACCTGGTGTAACTGAGGAGGAAATGCTGCTCACACCTTCAAGCCAGCAGATTTTGTCTCCTGCTTTGCCCTGCGCCTGGTGCTCAGTGTCCTTTTACCCCCTAACAGGCAACAGCACCATCCCAAAGTGGGATCTGCCCATGGGGAGCAGTGTGTGGAACCAAAAATAACATTTACAATCTGTTCAAGTGTTTGATTCAAGCCCTGAGGACGCCAGTGCTGCTAAAAGCTTCCATCAGAATGGGCTTGGCTGCGTCTGAAGTTTGACAGCACCACGAAAACACAAACACATTTCCATTTTGGGATCAGTCGATGTCCCAGTGCTCCACCCCTCAAAGCTCTTCTCTGTCCCATCCCACCACCACCACAATCTTCCTGCTGAGCCCAGCCCGGCTCTTACCTCTCGCACAGCAGCAGGGTGGGCTCCGAGCGAGCCGTCAGGTTCACGGTGTCCTGCCCAAAGGGGAACAGCCCCCCCAGGATGAAATCCCCCGGCCGGCGGAACTGAGCCCACAGGCACGAGGGGCCCAGGGAGGCGGCACAGCCAAAGCTCAGGCACAGCCAAAGCTCTGGCACCTTCATCTCGGGGGGGAAAGGAATCTGGGAGAGGGGAGAAGAGCAGGGAGTCCAGGCTCAGCACTTCCTGAGAAGCCTCTTTAAACAGAGCTCGGGGGGATGAAAGGGACGGGGAGGAATTTGTTTAGCAAAATGCATTAAGTTTAATTTGGTGGGGAATAATCAAATGCCCTCTGAGGGCACTTGGGTGCAAACCACTGCCCTCGTCCTGCCTGCCTTTACGCAGTGAGCAGCCCGTGCTCAGAGCGATTCACAAATTTGTTGTCACAGCTGTGGAAATTTGGGGTCCTCTGGCAGAGCTGATAAAACTCAGGGGCCCCACTCCGATTCTGGTAAAAGGCTAACACAGCAGTAATTTTTACTTACTTACCACTTAAATTCGAGGTCACCTCATCACGGAAATAACCAAATCTTCCTCAGGGCACGGCAGGAATTTGCCTGCAGAGGCCATGCCTAGGGCACAAGGTTGGTGAGCTGCCACTCAGCTGTACCGATGTTTTTTTAGGAATTTGTTCCTGGCTGATCTAATTTTTTTTCCTCACATGAGCTGGGATAGTCATTTCAGTTCAAACCCAAGTTCACAGCACGGTAATTTAGGTTGCATCGCTGTATTTTTTCTGTCCAGGGTTTAGATCTTAGGACAGCTCTGAATGAAAAGTTCAATTTCCTGCATTTTTTACCGTACCATAAAACATCTTTTGCTGCCAAAGTGATGCTCCAAGGCTGGAATATTTTCTTTGCAGGAAGAGAAGGAGATAAAGAGAGCTAAACACAGGAATACTTCAGGCAAACACCAGTTCCAGCTGTGTTTTCCAGGTGTGTTCCTACTGACATTTTTTAAGGATACTTTCCCTTTTATTTAAGTGTCAGCTTTAACTGTAAGGCTTCCAAAAAATAAGTTCCAAACACAATCCTGAATTTTGGGCAAGTTCATCTTCAATATTAATATTTATCTCCTAGAATAGTTGAGAATGAATGTGACAAGGGAGAAGAAGTATTTTTCTTGTGGCCATGCCACCATTTCAAGAGCTCTAAGCCCATTTTTTCCCTTGATACACATTATTTGATTTAATTTAAGGCATTTCATTCACTGCACAGGTGAAATACCAGCTGATCTCCAGGGAAATGAAACAGATTTTTTCAGGAGAGAAACTGTGAGTAGGTCACACTGTAAATCATTTCCCTTCCACCACCACACCCCCAGAGTGTGATCCCACAAAGGAAACGCCTCAGAAACACATTCTTCACATCATTTAATGTCCAGTTAGTCCAGGCTCCATGAGGTAATAGTGATTTCCTGAATTTTTCAGTGTTACATTAGGCCAAAAAGAGACAATCACCCTGTGCGATTCCCCCGACTGTTCCTGTCATCCTGGACTAACCCTGGGCTGCTCTTACAGCTTTCCAAAAGCTCAATAAATCCCATTTGATATCCTTTGGCTCTTCCAGTGATTTGCAGTGGAAGCCAGAAGCCTCACAAAGGAGTGATTTACAGTACAAGTGTGGATTTCCCCCCAGAGAGGCAGAGAAACCGTTTTTTGTAGGCATTTGACACATTCATAAATAAAACAAATACAATTCAGAGGCATGGCTGGCAAACAGCTCCAGACTGCAGCCTGGGCTGGATAAAGGGGATTGTGCAGTACAGATTAAAATCTGCTGCACATCCCAAGTGCAAAAAGCATGGATTCAATGGGCAGGGAAGTGACCCAGAGGGAAGGTGCTGCTGGATGGATCCCTGCTCCAGGAACACTTTTCTCTTAAGGTAACAACATCCAGCCCTGCTTCCTTCAGCTGCTGGGGCCCCAGAAGGAGCAGCAGTGATGGGGTGGCTGGGACAGGGAAAGGAGCTTCCTGTCCCACGTGCATTCCTCAGCATTATATTCTCCAGCAAAGCCCTCAGGTGGATTTTTTTGTATGAACCAAAGTGGCCAGGTGAGCTCACGTGGGGTATAAATGTATTCAGACACCACAGCTCAAATCTGTGCCATCACAGGAGGCCACAACTATTGCTGTAAATGCACACAAGCAGCTGAAGTTTGGCTTGAAAAGGAAAACGCCCCCCTCCCAGCCTTGCTGGGAACAAAATAAATAAACCCCTTAGCTCCTCATCCTAACATGGATTTTTTTTTCTAACTGTACAGCTCTACACACAAACAGACAGATGTAAAAAAAAAAGAACTGGTCCACATTTTTCTCTTATAAAGTGAGGCACCCTGAACAGTTTGGTCAACTCCTCAGCTCCAGGCTGGAAAAGAAAAAGTGGAAATAACCACGGACAGAGAACCGGAGGGGTTGTGCTTCTGCAAAAATGTGATTTTCACCCCGGGCTCATCCCGGTCCCGCTGGAACATGGCCCGGCGGCCACCCCCGCCGTCAGGGCAGGTCGAGCAGCTTGTGCTGTGCGAAGAGCTCCTGGGTGATGCTGTAAACATCGTCGATGTAAGGGACGGCCTCTCCCAGCATGGCCACGGCCTCCTCGCGCGGGCCCACGTTCATGATCTCCAGGAAGGCGTCGCGGGACGGCAGCGCGCAGAACGCCACGGTGGCGGCCTTGCGGACGACCCAGGGGTGGTAGGCGGCCAGCGAGGCGTTGTAGGCGTCGGTGCAGACCACGGAGGTGCGGGCATCGCCGGAGCGCAGCCCCTCGAGGAAGAGCTGNACCATGGCCTGCAGCGACACGTACTGCTGCGCCTGGCCGCCCCCGCTGAGCCTCTCCAGCAGCGACACCTTGGCCACCGCGTCCTTGGAGATGAACGAGAAGACGGCGCCGAGGCTCTGGAGGAACCTGCGGGGGGGAGCGAGGGGGTTACAGAAGGGTTGGGGCAGGTGGGCAAGGTCACCTTCCGCGGCACCGGGCTGCTCCAAACTGGCCTGTGGACGCTTCCAGGCGTGGGACAGCCTCAGTTTTCCCGCACAACCTGTGCCAGGGCGTCCCCACCCTCACAGCAAAGAATTCCTTCCCAATATCCCACCTAACTCTGCCAGTCTGAAGCCATCCCCCCTTGTTCTGTCACTCCAGGCTCTTGTAAATAGTCTCTCTCCGTCTTTCCTGCGGCTGGAAAAAGCCACAGCTCGTTTTGATGAGTTAAACTGGGGAAACTGCCCTAAACTCCTGGAAATATGCCAGTGTACGATCTGACGCGGCCTAAAGCAGATGGGATATTAGGAAGAAATACCAGTCACTCTCTAAGGGAGAGCTCCCCTCTGTCAGCGTGAAGCCGCTCCTGTCCTGTCACTCCATCCTTCTGCCCACAGCTCGCCTCCAAGGGGAACAGCCGCTCGCTCCCGGACACTCACCGGATGAGGCCCCGCCAGCCGCTCAGGTAGGGCTCCAGCAGCACCTCCCGCTGCTCCGTCACGCACCTCTTGAAAGCCTCGAGAACCTCCCGCAGGCTGAACGCGCCCGCGGCCGCCGCCGCCATCGCTCTTCCTCCTCCTTCTCGCATCCCCCGCCTCGGCCAATCAGCGCCGCGTCCGTCACCCGCCGCG
>WEIT01024102.1:1972885-2009756 GCA_013389985.1 Dryoscopus gambensis
GGGCCGCGCAGGCGCGGAGGAGGCGCCGGGCGCTGTGAGGGGCTGCGGGCCGGGCTTGGGTGAGTTTGCGGGATCTGGGGGGTTTTATGGCGGTTTTATGGGGGTTTTGTGTGTTTTTGTGGTTTTTTTGGTGTGTTTTTGTGCGTTTCTACTTGTGTTTTCCCGGCTCTCAGCAGTGATGTGGATATCGAAGGGCCGATTTCCCACAAGTTGTTGTTTATCATCTCACCCGTGTTTTCTGGCTCTTCTCAGGAAGGAATTTGGCCGCTGCTCGAGTCTTCGGCCAGATACTGGAAAGCAGCTGGAATGGCGCCTGTAAAACCAGCGAAATCTTCTCTTTCTGTGGCCCCCACGAATCTGCTTCTGGAGTAATTTTCTGTGTGGGTTTGGGACCCGGAGTGCGGTAAAATGCCTGAGATCAAAGTCACTCCCTTGGGTAAGTCCAGCCTAAAATCGTCTCGAGATACAAACACCGAAAACCTGTGGAATTTGGAATTCAGGGTAATGTTGGCCCAGCTTCTGGGGCAGTGCCATAGAATGTGGCCATGGTGGCACCTGCAGTGTGCAGTGCCCTGATGTGATTCCTGTCAGCATCTCCCTGCCCTCCCTTCCTCTTCTAGTGACAGTCATAACTGTTTTGATTAATTAATCAGGATTAATTAATATGTTCTGGTAAGGATATTAGTGACAAAGACCCTGTGGTATTGTGGTAGAGCATTAATCCACCTACAGTGCTAAAGAGCCGCAGAAAGAAAATATTTCTCTTTTGTCCTTGTTTAATCTTTTTCAATGGGTTCTGTACTGAGAGGGCAGAGGATGTGCTGAGCAGGAGAACTGCTTTACCCTCACAGATAATTTTCAGGCTTGGTGTGGACTTAATTGGAGCTTAATGAAGCTTAATGAGAGTAGAGCTGCTGGGGAGGTACAGAGGAAACAGAGTTCTAACCCTGGCCAGATAAAGGATTCTTTTCTCTTCCTTGAAACAGCAGTGGCAGGAAGTTTGTGCAGCCCTTTCCCTGCTTCTCCTCTGAAGGAGCTGCAGCTGCTCGCAGAGGTGTTTCACTGTGTTTTGCTGCTGTGCAGGTGCTGGGCAGGACGTGGGCAGGAGCTGCATCCTGGTGTCCATCGCCGGGAAGAACGTGATGCTGGACTGTGGGATGCACATGGGCTACAACGATGATGTGAGTGCAGTGCTCCCCTCTGTGCCCTGACGCGGCTCCCGCCGTCCCCTCATGTCCCCTGAGCGTTTCTGGGCATCTCTGTCAGCCACTGCTGGGGCTGGAGTAGGGCACAGCTGCTCTTTCCCTTTCACAAATCTGCCTTCCTGCCTGAAATGTCCCTCCCCACAAGTATTCAAGTCTGGGAAATGCCACCATCCTTTCTCTGGCTCGTGGACTTTGGGAAAATATTCATGAAGGAGCTGCAAATGCAAATTCCAGGTGGTTTTGGCCCCTCTGTGGGCAGGAATCCTGTCCTTAGCTCCGCTGCTTTGGGGCCCTTCACTCCTTGTGGGATCCTCACCACGCATCTCTGATGCTCCAGGGAGAGAGGGAAACTCTCCTGATCTTGGGTCCCCTGACACCTGGCAGGAAAGCAATAAAGCACAAATATCCTGCAGGATTCAGAGTTCAAGCAGCAGACGTGCTGCGACAGGAAAGCTTTTGGGCCTTTGTGCCTCAGAGCCAGGAGGTGCTGGGCACCTGTTTCACTCGGAAGGTAAAATAATTTATTTGTTGAAGGGTCAGTTCTCTGGGTGTGCCCCCCTTTGTGCCTCTCCCTGCACACAAAAGCTGCTGGGAGTTGCCTGGAGAGGGAGCAGCACGTTCCCAGTGTTCCAGGCCCTTCAGCCCCTGGTTTTGGTGGGTCACTGGTGCATTCCTGATGGATTGCCTGTTTTCCCCTGGCTGCAGAGGCGCTTCCCTGACTTCTCCTACATCACCCAGAACGGGAGGCTGACAGATTTCCTGGACTGCGTCATCATCAGGTGAGGCGCTCTCCTTCTCCCAGCTCTGGGGGGAAATGGGAATACTTCTGTGCTGTCCCTAACATCCCAAACACTCTCCCAAGCCCATCCTTCATATTTTGGGTGTTTTCCCATGTCCTGCAGCGCTTTAAAAGGTGTGGGAGCCACCCCAGCTGAGCTCTGTGCAACCAGTGTGGGGTTTTTTTGCAGCCACTTCCACCTGGACCACTGTGGGGCTCTGCCCTATTTCAGTGAGATGGTTGGGTACGACGGCCCCATTTACATGACCCACCCCACCAAGGCCATCTGCCCCATCCTGCTGGAGGACTACAGGAAAATCACCGTGGACAAGAAAGGGGAAACCAACTTCTTCACCTCCCAGATGATCAAAGACTGCATGAAGAAGGTGGTGGCTGTGCACCTTCACCAGACAGTGCAGGTGAAGGGGCTTTGCTGGTGTTGCAGGAGGCAGAAATACCCCCAGTTTTAATTAAAAATATTGGCATTAATGAGGTGTTTGGCTGTTGGGGCAGGTGGATGAGGAGCTGGAGATCAAGGCCTACTATGCAGGCCACGTGCTGGGAGCTGCCATGTTCCAGATCAAGGTTGGCTGTGAGTCCGTGGTTTACACCGTGAGTATGCCCAGATTTAGAATTATTCCCCTTCTATTTCCTACAGATATTCCCAGATATTTACAGATCCCTGCATTGCCCCAGAAATATCACTGGGTTTCTCTTCTCCCCTCAGGGTGATTATAACATGACACCAGACAGACACTTGGGGTGAGTAAAAAGCTGAATTTCTGTGAGTTTTGAGTGTTTCTGACTGGGAGATTTCAGCACAGCTGCTGTTCACAGCTTTGATTCTTTGGGATATTTAAAGATGTCTTTGCTGGAAATATAAATGCAATTTTGAATTGTGACAGGGAAGAGATTTGCATTAAACCTGCCAGACAGACCTTCATGTAATCCCAATACTCACATTTTATTTTCTGAATACTCACATCAATCTGTTTTTAGGGCTGTGTAAAAATTGGACTTCAATGTTTGAAATGTTTTTCCATGGTGTTTTTACATTCTAAGGGAGTATTAATCACAAACTTTAACCCTCAGTGTATTTTCTCTGGCGTGTAGGAAAGATTTATAACATTCCTGCTATTCAGGTGAATATTTTAATGCATTTAAAACTGGTAATAGACTGGATAAATATTCCTTTTCAAGGTCCGTAATTTCAGTTTTGAGCTGGATTTACTTAAATGAACTGAAGCCACCAGAGAATTCCCAAGGCACACCTTTATTCCTGTTTCCTATGGCCACAGTGACATTCCTTAGCCAGCAAAAGTGGCAGAAACCATCTCCTGATTTGCGTTTTGGTTTGGATTCCCCATGTTCAGAGCTGCCTGGATCGATAAGTGCCGCCCTGACCTGCTGATCAGCGAATCCACCTACGCCACCACCATCAGGGATTCCAAACGCTGCCGGGAGAGGGATTTCCTGAAGAAAGTTCACGAGACCGTGGAACGAGGAGGGAAGGTACCGTGGCCTTCCCCACAGATTTGTTGCTCTTAAAACCTTGGTTTCAAATCATCCAGGAGGGACCAGAAATCCCCCTCGGTGCAGGGAGAGCTGTGCCTGCTGTTCCAAAGTGCACAGCACGGCCCTGGGAACTGAAGGAACAGCAGGAAGCAAGAGGGAACGGAGGGATTTGTTCAGAAATAATAACCACAGTGCGTTTGATGCTGTTTGGCTTCCACAAATTCCACCTCAATTCCTAAACTCCGCCTCCGTTGCAGGTTCTCATCCCGGTTTTCGCCCTCGGACGCGCCCAGGAGCTTTGTATTTTATTGGAAACTTTCTGGTGAGTGCAGCCCGGGCATGTCCCACCTGCTTTTTGTCCTCCTTTGTGCTCCCTCTGTGTCTGATGAATGTTGAAAGTGGCAGGAATTTGGCTGTAGTGAGAAGGAGAAGGGCACTAAAGCCTACATTGTTAAAATGATTTATAATGATTTAGAGCTCCTGAAAATAGAGAAACACCAAAAAACCCTTGGGAGGCTCCCCAGCTTTATGGACTCCCAGCTTGGATAGCCAGGAAATCCTTTGCCCCTCACGGGTCACTTCTTTTCCAGGGAAAGGATGAACCTGAAGGCTCCAATTTACTTTTCCACGGGCCTGACAGAGAAGGCCAATCATTATTACAAACTCTTCATCACCTGGACGAACCAGAAAATCCGGAAAACCTTCGTGCAGAGGAACATGTTTGAGTTCAAACACATCAAAGCCTTCGACAGAGCCTTTGCAGACAACCCAGGGCCCATGGTAGGTGGGTGTTGGTGAGGGACCAGAGCAGGCCTGGGGGTCTGGGAGCTCTTTTATCCCAGTGTGGTCCCAAATCTTGGTGGGAAAAGCACCCTGAGCATCCCCCACCCCACCAACCCCACCCAAAACCCTCTCGTGGCCACGCCATCTCTACAAATGTTAAACCTCTTCCTATTTTTATTTCACTGAAGGTGAAACACTCAGAGAAAATTAAAATTTTGCACGTTTGTATCATCTACAGATCCTGATTCAAACCAGGACTTTCTTTTCCACACAAAATTTTTTATTGCTGCTTTAATTCTGGCTGCTTTATTTGGTACCACTATAAAACCACTCAGGTGCTCACAAATATTTCCTATAACAGTGGCTCAGCTTCTGGGAATTTTCGGGTGGGAAGAAAATCAAATAGCAAAAATCCCTATTTGTGCAGTGTTGGTGATGGGTGTTGGTGGATGCTCTGCACAGATTTAGGATATTTATATAAATAATGGAAAAAGTTGTTTTCCATGGTGATTTATGGCACATCTTTGACTTCCAGGTGGTGTTTGCTACCCCTGGAATGCTCCATGCAGGACAGTCCCTTCAGATCTTCAGGAAGTGGGCGGGGAATGAGAAGAATATGGTAAGAAATTGGGGTTTTGGGTGATGTGAGTCCGCAGGACTGAGGCTGTCGGGAAGCTTTTCCTGAGGAGCTGGAATGAAAGGACACGAATCCTCTTTGAACCAGGGCAGAGCTCTCCAAGCTCTCAGTTTGTGGCTGTTTTGGTGTTCACCAGCCCTGCCAGGCCCAGGCCGTGGAATTGCTGATTTTCCTGGTTTTCCCCCAGGTGATCATGCCCGGCTACTGCGTCCAGGGAACCGTGGGCCACAAGATCCTCAGCGGGCAAAGGAAGCTGGAGATGGAAGGAAGACAAATCGTGAGTTTGATTTTCAATTTGGGGCGAGTTCTTGTCCTTGGAATAGGATGAATCCAACACTAAAAATACCTCAAAATGTTTGGATTTGGAGGTGGACTTGGTTTTTTTTTCCCCTTTTGCAGTAGCAAAGTTGGACTTGGTTTTTTCCCCCCTTGTATTAATTTCTGCCTTAAAACTTTGAGGGGCCCTTTGCTTCTACCATAAAACTTTTAGGGGCACTTTATAATGTTTAATAACGAGGCCCCATCAGGCAAACGGGTAAAAATTACATATATTTAAGTAGATTTGGATTATAAAACATCAGCTGACCTGAAATATTTGGGGGTTTTTATGTGACAAATATTGTCTGACATGGGGCAGGGCGAGCCTTTAAAGTTATGAAAGCTTTTTGTAGAGACAATTTAGGTTTTCTCCTTCCTCCTGTCAATGAAGTCCAGAGGGATCTGGGTCTGTCTGTGTGTGTTCCAAAGGAATTCCCAGTTTTTCTGTGCTCTGCTTCTCCCAGCTGGAGGTGAAGATGCAGGTGGAGTACATGTCCTTCAGCGCCCACGCCGATGCCAAGGGCATCATGCAGCTGATCCGCCAGGCCGAGCCCCGGAATGTGCTCCTGGTGCACGGGGAGGCCAAGAAAATGGAGTTCCTGAAGCAGAAGATCGAGCAGGAATTCCGTAGGTGGCCACGGGAGGGGAGGGAACGGCAGCAAAGCTTCGCAGTCACGTGGGAGATCCGCTGGCCCTCAGCGCGGTCGGGTGGGGTGGCACTTACAGCTCCCCTCAGGGAGCTGACACCTCTGACACCTTAATGAGCGTTAATTAAGCCCAGCTAAGCGCAGTGACATGGATTAGGAGTGCTCTGAGCGTTTCCAGCTGCCCCAGGGGGGCTGACAGGAGCTGTTCCCTTTGCAGATGTCAGCTGCTACATGCCAGCCAACGGAGAGACCACCACCATCCTCACCAACCCCTGCATCCCCGTGGACATCTCCCTGGGCCTCCTCAAGAGGGAAGCAGCCATAGGTGACACTTCCCACCCCGATTTTCCTCCCTGCTGCTGTTTTTTATAGTGTTGGTGTGGGTATAAAGCTGTAAATTTGTATTTGAGAACGTTTGAAATCAATGTGCACACCGTGCCTGGTCTGCTACCTGTGTGTGCTTGTGCCAGCTGGGTTTGGGAAAGCTGGAATGACTTACATAAAACTCAGTTTTAGTAAAACAATCTAATTCTCACATCAGGAAGTGCTCTGGGAAGAGAGGGAGTTGCTCTGGGTCACTAAACATTATTTCTTAGGTGTCAATATTTCTCCCAGTGGTTAAACACCACTGATGCCTTGAACAACTAAGAGAGAAAAGCTGTAAAATTTTAATGTCTGAACCTCAGCAGGGCCTCAGAGCTCCAACCTCAGTCCCAGAGCAGCAGTTTGGGGTGAAAAACCAGCACCTCAGGTTGTGTTTTTCTCCCCCTGGCCTTGCTTTAGGTCCTTTACCAGATGCCAAGAAGCCAAAGCTCATGCACGGCACGTTACTCATGAAGGACAATGTGAGTGAGAGTTCCTGTGCTGGTCTTGTGTCTTCTGACGGTGTTTTCTGTCCTCTGAAGGTGGTTTTTTGTGTCCTCTGAGGGTGTTTTGTGTCCTCTGAAAGTGTTTTGTGTCCTCTGAGGGTGGTGTCACGTTCTGGGTGCACGAGGAACCCAAATCATGATGAGTGGTTCTGCTTCCTCACAAAGAAGATGCCTCATCTTCAACCTCACCTTTATTTTTAACCATCATTCCCCTGCTAGAAGTCAAACCAACTTCCAGAGAGCAGCTTTATTTTGTTAAATGTTTATTTATGTATTATTACTGAGGTGGATGTTTAGTCCCAGGGTCAGTCACCTCTCCCTTTGCTGCAGCGACAATCACGCGGCGATGTTTCAGCACGGAAGGGGAACAGCCTTCCCTGCTTCCCCCAGGGCAGCCACATACCTCCCCAAGGCTCAGAGGAGTGGTTTTTTCCATGGATTTCTCCCTCCTCCCCTCAGAGTTTCCGGCTGGTTTCCTCTGAGCAGGCCCTGAAGGAGCTGGGGCTGGCGGAGCATCAGCTGCGCTTCACCTGCCGCGTGCACATCCAGGACCCGCGCAAGGAGCACGAGACCGTGCTCAGGGTCTACAACCACCTCAAGGGGTGAGCCCTGCTTTCCTGGGAAGGGTTTGTAATCCCCAGGGACGGAGTTGAGCTAATTCCCAGGCCAGGTGTAGCACAGGTCCCCCTCCTTTGAGCTGGCAACAGCAGAACCTTCAAAACGTTGTTTTTCCTGACGTGCAGCTGCTGCAGCCTCAGAGTTCTTTCCTCGGGAGAACAGAGCTCAGGTTGGAGCTGTAGAGCCTGGGATAAACTCTGCAGGAATAATTTCTGTCGGAAATCCTCCCTGATTACCACAAGCACCAGAATAAGCTGTGGATCAGCCCTGTTCTCCCTGCCTCGGGCAGAGGGTGCTGCCTCAGACACAGCCAAGACGGGGACCAGGCTGGGATTTGGGATAAAGATCCAGGGGTGACCCAGCACCCCCAGTAACCCCCCTCCCTCTCCAGGATCCTGAAGGATTACTCCGTGCAGCATCTCCCTGATGGCTCCATCACCGTGGAGTCCATCCTGATCCAGGCCACGGCGCACTCGGAGGACCAAGGCACCAAAGTCCTGCTCGTGTCCTGGACGTACCAGGTGGGAGCTGCTGCAGCCTGACCCGAGTTCCTTCCGTCCCAAACCTTTCCTGCACCGGGGGTGGCTGTGAGGGGTGAATCTTCCTCCCTCTGGCTTTTTGAGTTTCCCTGGAAGGTGAGGGGAGTCCCTGCTGTTTTCTGACCATTGAAGTTGAGCAGAAATGGTTTTTACAGGAGCTCTCAGGGCCCGCTGAAGGAGAGGCAATTTCTGGGTTCATTGCACTTAATTACTGTTAATTCAGTTCTCTCTGTGTTTCGAGCACTGCTGAGTATTTCACGTTGTATTTCTTACTGGGAAAATGTAAAACAAGTAGAAAATTGTGTCTGATCTTAACATAATTTTATTTGACAGTCGTTCCATCATCTTCACTTTCTGGGGCTGGATTATGAAATCCTTTCTTGACAGCAAGGAAATGCCTTTGGAGGGCAAAGCAATAAAATCAGTTTATTCCTTGATTTCAAGCAAAAATGGGGCTTTTCCTCAGAGGAATCCCCTCAGCTCCTTTGAGAAATGGGAGTTTCACACCAATATTCTGTAAGAACACCCAGCAGTGCATTTGTGGATTGTTGCAATTTCTGAACACAGCTCAGATTAGATCTTGCAGGGTCAGGAATTCTCTCAGTCCATTTCTAGGTACCAGAATTAAATTTACTGCCCCAAGTGGGACAGTCAAGGGGAAGATTTTGCTCTCATCCCATTTCTCTTTATCTTTTTAGGATGAAGAGCTGGGCAGTTATCTCACATCCCTGCTGAAGAAAGGCCTGCCCCAGAGCACCCCCTGAGAGTAGAGCCCAGCCCGGGGTGGGTCACAGAGTCAGATTCTATTTTGTTTACATTGTCAGTGCTTTTTTCTGCTTGGTTTTAATAAAAGAATTCCAGTGTTTGTCCAATTCCTGCAGTGCCACCTTCTCCCCTTTGGAAAAACCTATCCAGGGAGTCAAGAACCTGTTCTGAAACAGAGCTGAGGAACAATTTCTGAGTTGCTTACACAGTGAAGTAAAAATGATTCTGTGTTTTCTCCTCCCACAGCTCATTTCCCTTCAGATCCCAGCAGTGCTGACTGAAACAATTAAAATTCCAAGTGTAAAAGCATAACAGAGCCCAGAGAAGGTGTAAAGCCCTAAATGTGCTGATCACCAAGCAGCAAAACTTCTGTAATTCCCCCTCCTTCCCTCAGGGACAGCTGCAAGGAGCCTCCAATCCTTTTTTTTTACCTTTATCCACAGCATAAAGATTGTGCTTGGCTGATAAAAGCAGTCTCCCTCCAGTGCTGGGAGCATTTTCCACAGCCTATAAATGGGATAAAACCAGCAATTTCTGCTAAAGGTGAAGGATTCTTTTGGGTTCCTGCTCCCTCTGAGGCTCTCACAGTGCCAGGATTTTCAGCAGAGCCACACAGGGAACACTGGGATCATCATTTTCCAGAGTCTAGGCAAGGTGGTGCTGATTTTCTCACCAGTATTTAAAAAATATTGGCAATATACAGGAAGGGAGAGGCCTGAGGCCAAGCTGGTGTTTCAGCAGTAATTAATAAGGGGTGTCCAATCAAGAACAACACCACCCAACTCTGCACCCCAAAAATCAGGGCAGAGCTTTGGCTCTGTTTTCATCAATCCCAGCTCCTGCTTTGCTCCCTGCCCAGCTCAGGGGGGTTGGGGAGCAGCCCAGAGCAGCCCCCAGAGCCAAAACCCCATCAGAACCCTGGGATTTCCCCCAAACCTGCAGCCCCACTGCTCATTTTCCCCCTCTTTCCCTCCTGTCCCTGCCCCAAGAGCACCAAAACTCGGCTGACTCCGGGCAGAAGCTGCAGCAGCCTCTGCTGAGCAAAGAGAAACAGAAATCCTCAAGTGACACAAATACTGATCCCCAAACCATCCTGCCACAAAAATCCTGCTCCAGTCCAAGTCCAGGGACAGCACAACGGGGGGAACCCAGCACCTGGGCACAGGGTGGAGTTTAGGCTGCATTTGGAATTTCAAATCCTGATTTTTTTTGTTGATCTGCTGCTCTCAGCTGCTCCCAGTCCCTTTCCAGAGTTCTGGGGTGGTGTTTGAAGGAGCAGAACTGAGCCTGTGCCTCTGTTACACCAAAACCCCACATCCTCTGGAGTAAACTCGGGTCTAAGCAGGTTTTAAGCCAGGCCTGTGGTTTCCTGGTGCCTCAGAAATCGCCCACAAATGACAAAAGCCTCTCCAGAGCCTCACGTTTCACGGGGGATGGAAACGCAGCAGTTCTCAGAAGCCACGTGGGGTCTGTTAGTACGAGAAAAGGGGTGAGGAAAGGTCAGAAAATTGTGTTTACATCACCAAAAGTGAGTGGAAAAAAGAACTTTTTGACATTTCAAGAGGACCACACAGCACAAAGAGCTGGGCCAGCTCCTGCAGGAACTCCCAGAGTGTGTGGGGAGAGGAGCTTGTTTACCCCTGACTGATAAATCCTGGGATTTATCAAATATCTGCTCCCTTCTAAACTCCCATTAATCAGTGTCCAGCTTGGATCCAGAGGCACTCGAGGCTGGAAACCCGGGAATATTCCTCAGGAAGCCAAGGGAGGATGAGAAGCCCCTATTTGGCTGTGGAATGTGGGCAGCAGCCTGGGAGGGAACAGGAGCCCTCCAAAACAGGGAGAAGCCCAGCCAGGGCTGCCTGGATCCTTCCAATCTGCCCTCCCTGGGATGTGCTGCTTCCCAGGAAACCGCCCTGGCTTCTACCAACCCCAAACTTAAACAGATTGAGCCCAAAACACCACTGAACACCAAACCAGGAGGTGCTCTGGAGGCCCGCCCGAGGATCCAGCTCCCCAAGGATTGTCCCAGTTCTCTGATCAAATCCCCAGCTGCTTTAACAGCCACTACATGGAAAAAAAAACATTTAAAAAAAGGTTTTTGGGGCTTGTTTTTAAGGAATAGTTGGAAAGATGAGCTCTGTGTGTACCTGGAGTGCATCAGTTGATCCCATCCCCGTGGTTTTTCCTTCCGCGCCTCTGCCCGGGTTTGTAGTCCCAGGAGGGGTCCCCGAAATTCTGGTCACAGATGGTGAACACCCTCTTAGACCTGAGCCTGAGCCTGCAGGGGCAGTGCCAGGGCCTGCTGGAGGAGTGGAAATAGTACAGCAGGGGGTTCAGGCAGCAGCTGCAGCTCGCCAGGGCCGAGGTCACTCTCTGGAGCTCGGGGATCAGGCTGGGGAAGGGCTCCCTCTGGATGGCCCGGAGCCCCAGCAGGAAGTGCAGCAGCTGGGCGAGGTGCTGGGGCAGGAAGCAGAGGGCACAGATGCCCAGGATGATGGAGATGGTGCCCAGGGCCTTCCTCTTGGCCGCTCTGCGCCGGCTCTGCCAGATGCTCCTGGCCACCAGCGGGAAGCCGAGCAGGATGGCGGAGAACGGAACAAGCACCCCGAAAATGAAAGCCAGGACGGTGCCGGGGGCTGTGGGGTGAGCCCAGCTCCCAGGGAAGCCCCCGAAGCAGGCTGTGCCGCTCCTCGCCCCGCTGCTGCGGAGCGCCAGGGGCACAGTGCCAGCCAGGGCCACCACCCACAGGGCTGTGGCCACCAGCACGTAGTGGGTGGCCCTGAGCTGGATGGAGGTGAAGGGGTGCAGCACCGCCAGCCACAGATCCGCGCAGAGGCAGCTGAAAAAGGCCACGCTCAGGGAGAGGTGGAGGCAGAACAGAGCCCCGGTGACCCTGCAGGCCGTGTCCCCAAAGGCCCAGGCGTCCCCCCGCAGCTGGGAATGGATCTGCAGGGGCAGCGCGCAAAGGAACAGAGTGTCCAGCAGGGCCAGCTGGAGCAGGAGGATGTAGGAGTGGGACAAGGGCTTCACTCTGCAGGACAGCAGGGACAGGGCCAGGGCATTGCCCAGCAGCCCCAGCAGCAGCACGGCGCTGTAGGTGACAGCGAGCAGGGAATGCTGCAGATCCGCTCCCACGCCGGCTCCTGAGCTGGCGTTTGTCCCGTTGGAACTCAGGGAATTTGTCCCACTGGAGGCTCCCTCGGCCCAGGAGATCCCTGCCATGGGTCCCCCCGGAGAGCAGGAGTTACTCCCTTCACACAGGGTGAAGTTTAAGCCATCCCTCACTCCTGGAGTTTTCTCTCACCCCCGGCGGGTCAGAGCTGAGGTTTCAGCCCCGTGCGATGCTCAGCCCGGTCTGGTCTGTGGGGCAGAGGCTTGGGGGGAAGCAGCGTCCCTAAAAAGGAACAAAGAAACCATTTAAACCACAAGCACTTGACTTTTCCCAGTGGACAGAGCCTTTAGTGGCATTAAAATCATGCCCCGGTGACAACGCTGCAGCACCCGGGGGGCTGAGGGAAGGGAACGAGGGGAAATGTCCACACTGGGTGAATTTTCAGCACCCTAAACCTCCTCTGCAGGGGGAAACCACCACTCACCTGCCCCAAAAGCAGCCTAAAGGACTGGGGGTTGTGTCTGAAACAGGGGACAGAGGCACTGCACAAGCAGGACTCTCACCCAGGCCATAAATTGCACCCCAACAGTGCAGCTCCCATCAAACAAAAAAGAAATTTGGGTAAATAAATTCAAATCGTGGCACCCTGAACAGAACTCCCTGCGGGCAGTGTGGAATTAAATTAAAGTCACCTAAAATGTGCAGAGTGTGCCCAAAAGTGAGGCACTGAAAGCACCAAAGGCTGGTGGGTGCTTTCCAAAGGAAACTCTGAATTCACACTTCCTGCCAAGAGTTGTTTATCTCCCGGAGTCAGAACTGCCCCAGATAACACGAAACGTGAGAAAAGACACAACAAGCATGACAAAAACATGAGAAAAGAGACAAAAACATGAGAAAAACATGAGAAAAACATGAGAAAAACATGAGAAAAACATGAGAAAAACATGAGAAAAACATGAGAAAAACATGAGAAAAACATGAGAAAAGAACATGAGAAAAGAACATGAGAAAAACATGAGAAAAACATGAGAAAAACATGAGAAAAACATGAGAAAAACATGAGAAAAACATGAGAAAAACATGAGAAAAACATGAGAAAAACATGAGAAAAACATGAGAAAAACATGAGAAAAACATGAGAAAAACATGAGAAAAACATGAGAAAAACATGAGAAAAACATGAGAAAAACATGAGAAAAACATGAGAAAAACATGAGAAAAACATGAGAAAAACATGAGAAAAACATGAGAAAAACATGAGAAAAACATGAGAAAAACATGAGAAAAACATGAGAAAAACATGAGAAAAACATGAGAAAAACATGAGAAAAACATGAGAAAAACATGAGAAAAACATGAGAAAAACATGAGAAAAACATGAGAAAAACATGAGAAAAACATGAGAAAAACATGAGAAAAACATGAGAAAAACATGAGAAAAACATGAGAAAAACATGAGAAAAACATGAGAAAAACATGAGAAAAACATGAGAAAAACATGAGAAAAACATGAGAAAAACATGAGAAAAACATGAGAAAAACATGAGAAAAACATGAGAAAAACATGAGAAAAACATGAGAAAAACATGAGAAAAACATGAGAAAAACATGAGAAAAACATGAGAAAAGAACATGAGAAAAGAACATGAGAAAAGAACATGAGAAAAGAACATGAGAAAAGAGACAAAAAACCATGAGAAAAACATGAGAAAAGAACATGAGAAAAGAACATGAGAAAAGAACATGAGAAAAGAGACAAAAAACCATGAGAAAAACATGAGAAAAGAACATGAGAAAAGAACATGAGAAAAGAACATGAGAAAAGAACATGAGAAAAGAGACAAAAAACCATGATAAAAATATGAGAAAAGAGACAAAAGACATGAGAAAAGAACATGAGAAAAGAGACAAAAAACATGAGAAAAAATGAGAAAAGGCACAAAAAAAAAAAAAATATAAGGAGACAAAACATGAGAAAATAGACCAAAAAAGTGATAAAAGCATGAGAAAAGAGACTAAAAACATGATAAAAACATGATAAAAGAGACCAAAAAAAAGAGGTTTCACTTTCAGCAGGCAAACACAGGTATCTTACACAGGTTTTGCACCCAGTAGCAAAGTGGGTTGTGAACACAGAGCAAAATTAACACCAAACCACGGCTGAGAGATGAATTTAGGAGTTGAAATGTTCTTTATCTCAGGGTTTTGGCCCCGAGCAGCTGAGGAGGGGTAAAATCCTCACGAGCTCCTGCTTCCCACCAGAGAAATCCCCCAAATCCTTCCCCTCTAACAGGATCCCCCTCACACCTTCCAGCCTGAGAGTTGTTTTAAAAACACGGGGTCTGACCAAATCCCAAATTCACTTTTACTTCCCCAGAATTGTTTCATTGGTTTGGTTCTGGGTAGGTTTTTCGGGCCCCCCTGCCCCAAGCTGTTTTTGGGCAATAATTTCATTTACGAGCCCACAGAAAGGCAGCAAAGTTCCCACTGGACTTGGAGTTCATGAAATTATTCCATTTTTCCATGCAAACCCGAGGTTGAGCCTCTGAATTTTGGTCAGTTTGGGGTTATTTTTTCTGATTTTAAGGCATCGCTGTCAAACAATCTCCCCATGGAGGGGGTGCCCAAATTGAATCAGCTGAAGAGACCCAGTAATGCCACAAAATAAACAGGAAAAGAATGGAAAATCCCCCTGATAATGAGCATTCATGAAGGACAGAAAAACTATTTGGACTTGGAGTTTGTGCAGAAATTCTCTGCTGAGGGTACAAAGAGCATCTCCTTTCATTCAGTGACTTTAGATTATTTTTAACAGCTGCTCTGGGATGCAAAAAACCAAAATAAAACCCCTCAATAGTTCTTTTTGCAGAGTTTGCCATGTAGTTTACTCCTGAACTCCTGCCTGGGCAGATGCTCAGCCACTAAATTTGGGGTTTTATTGGGCCTGAAGTTGGGAAACAAGTGCAGAAATCTCAATTTCAGATACTTCTGCACCGTGGCTGTTGTTAAAAAGGGGAGGCACCTGAGCCTGCAGCTTGATGAACACCCAAACAGGATGAATATTTAGTACTTCTATGCCATGTGAAGACTGAAATAGAGAATTTAGACAGAAACTGGACTTACCAGAGCTCAGATCTGATGCAGGAGCTGTGAGGTCCCTGCTCAGCTGCTCTGGGGATCTGCCACTGCAGCTCTGCACAGAAACCACAGGAAGCCACCACCAAGAGCTGTCACTGGGACGTCCCCCAGAGCTGGGGAGGGAGCTCCAGCGGGGCTTTGGTGCTCCCCAAAAATCCCCTGCACGAGGGAGGCACAAAAATCCCACCCAAAGGCAGCCCCGATGCCCTCCTGCCCCTCCGGGCCAGCCCCGACCCTCTCCCCGCCGGGCCTGGAGCTGCAGCCCCACTTCCTCACAGGGAGGCACAGCCAGACAATGCTGCCCTTCCATTTTTCGGGCAAACCCCTGGCTGGAAACACAAATTAAGGTTTGGAACAGCTGGAAAATCCCAGATTCCCCAGGCTGAGCCAGCAAGGCTGGAGCAGGGAGCACAAACAGGCCCCAAACAGCTCCAACTCCCCACGGCAGAGACCAGAACTCCTCCAAAGCTGTGCTGGGATTGTTCCCTGAGGGAATAAAGAGCTCCAAAGGGATCCAGGAACCTCCTCTCCCCTTTCCTTCCCTTTCCAAAGGATCCCCCCTGCAAAACTGCTGCCTGGGGCAGAGTGGGGAAGGGAGGCACCGCTGACCCCCAGATCTGGGCCATTCCCGTGTCCTGTCAGGGTCACTCACTTGATCCCCATCCCAAATCCAGGGTGGCCCTCAGAGGGGTCAGGAAGAGCTGCTGCTCCCTCCAGCACAAAAACTGGGAATTCCGGGGCCCTCAGGAGCTCTGACCTATTCTGTCTCTGCAATTTTTTCCCTCATAAAGGGGAGATTGCTCTGGAGGTCCCAGATACCCCAAATGCTTCCACTGCAGGAGGGTTTAACTTCAGAACTCGACATTTTCCTCTTTTCTGTATTCCTGCCACTCTTTAACAGTCATTTTCTAACCAAAACACGCAGAGGTTCTGGTGTCATTCCTGAGGAAAAACCCCACAAGTTGCCCAATGTTTATTTTACTGCTTGGGCAAGCAGGCAGAACTGAGTGGTTAAATAAAATAAAGGCAAATATGAGCTCCCTGCTCCCCGCCCCGGGAGAGTGACAGCACCACAAGGAGCTGAAGGATGAAGTAAAAGCTGCTGGGAGATGGGGAGAGGAAAAACCTGAGCACTTCCAAAGGCTGTTTCTGTAAATCCCTCCTCAAACAAAAGCAGCTCACAAAGGGAGGAGAGGAAATGCTGCATCTTCTCCTCTCTCTCAGCCTGCCTTCCTCCCACACACCCCACAGCAGGAAAAAACACCCCAAAATATACAAAATCCTCCTTCCTCCTCCTGAGGCAGGCAGCAGAACCTCTGAGAGAGGCGAAAAGGAAGAGAGCAGCACAAAGTTGTCCTTCCTTCTCCCCTGGCAGCGACAAAGGCCAGGCAGCTCCTGCAGCCACAGTCAATGGTTTTTATTGAGATCACTTGGCCAACCTCCACCCCACAGCCACAAGAGTCCTTTCAGCTCAGCCCACAGAGCTCCTCTTCTGCTGGGGCACTCGGAGCGGCCAGATCTGAGGGGAGAGGAAAAAGAAAACATTGACTGAGGGGAAAAGATGGCTCTGAAACCACCTGAAAGCACTCGAGATCTGCTTCACTTCCCCCTGGCTCCCTCCCCACTGGCAAGGAGAGGGACAAAACCAGCAGCTGCCCTTGCAGGCCGAGCTCAGAGCTCCCTGCACTGCTCTTTGTTCCTTCCCTTTCCCTTCTGGCTTCCTCCATCCCACCTGGATGTCTGAGCCTGGGGAAGCTCTGAGGGCGGTGAAAAGCCCTCTGTACCCCCATTTCCTGGGCTCTGGATGAACCACAGGCAGCTCAGTCTGTGCAGTTTGAACTCCTGCTGTCCCCGTCAGGGATGTCCAACTTCCATTTGCTGTTCCTGCAAATCTGCCCCGCTTTTTTAGGCTAAAACACTCAAATGGTTCATCATGAAAAGGTTTGGGTTGGGAGGGACCTTAAATCCCATCTCATTCCACCCCTGCCATGGGCTGGGACACTTCCACTATCTGAGGTTGCTCCAAGCCCATCCAGCCTGGCCTTGGACACTTGCAGATCAGCTGCTGTTAAATTAGGAGAATTTTTACATTAATATAAACAAAAGGATGCTCTGCTCTGCCCTCCAGCCTGCACAATCCTCTCCTGAATTCCACGGGAGAGGCGAGAGAACAGAACTGGAGCTGCAGATCCCACAGGAGATTTGGGTTCGACGTGCCCTGGGACAGAACAACAATTTGAAGTATCATTCAAAGTCGTTGACAAGAGAAATTTTCTCTCATTTACCTACAAGGAAGAGGGGGAAAATCCCCTGTTTTTCCACATCAACTGCTGCAAACACCTCTCCAACCCCTCACGTTCCTGCGCTCTTTAGTGGGTGATTTTTGAGGTCCCTCCCAGCTCTCCGTGGGTGTCAGCACAGCCCCGGGGGTGTCGCTGCTCCCTCGGATCTGCTTCCAACAGAAGCCATTCCCTGCTTCCCCCAGAAGCCATTCCCTGCTTTCACCCACCTGCCGGGCTGTACTCCACGCACTTCAGGAAGAGCCCCGAGGGTGGGGCCATGGCGTGAGGGGGGAAAGCCCGGGCGTCCTTCACCTCCAGCAGCTCCTGGATGTCCTGAGGGGCCAACTTCCCCTGGCCCACGGCAACCAGAGCCCCGACCATCCTCCGCACCTGGGGGAACCACAGCACGCGGTCTGGGAGCTGCCCTCGGAACGCGGAGGAGGTAATTCTGTTTTCAATCAGCCCTGACCCGTGTTTTAGGTCAGCCCCAGTCACAGCCTGGACTCGCCCACCGCAGTCCTGGCTGCTCCTGGTGTGCCTTTGGCATCCAACACCTCATCCAGGGAGCATTTTAGCCCCTCAGCCACCCCAAAATCAGCAAGAAAAGCTGTTTTTGCCCTTCCAGCAGGGACTGCAGGGCTGGGGTGACATTCTCAGCCTGCCTGCCACGTGCAGTGGCATCTTCTACTGACCAGAGCTGGTGGAAAGGGAGAAGAAACTGCAAAGTGACCCCATTTCCTTTTTTCCTCCTTAGAAATAAAGCCATTAAAAAGGTCTGTAAATTGTCTCCAGCTGCACTGAACTGCCTCGGAGCAAGTTCTGTCCTCACCTGTGGGAAGGAGCTGAGCTCAGGGTGGGTTTTGTTTCAGAAACAGCAGCACTGAGGCAGCTCCTGTGCTCCCCGCAGGCTCCTCACACAGCAGCAGTGCTGATTTCAGCCGGGGGCTGTGTGGGAGCTTGGCTTTGTTTGGCTTTTCTCTCAGAAAGCCCAAAAAAAGAGGGGGGGAAAAAAAATTCCCCCAAGAAGGGCGGCCCACCAGCAATGTGGGATTTCACAGCTTCACGCCCCTCTGCTGTCCCAGCTTCCCCTCCCGCCCTCCACACGCAGCAATTCCAGGCCTGCTGGGTGGGCAGCGATCTCACACTCAGTGCTCACCTCCTGCACAAACACCTCTCACTGCTCAGCATCCTCCTGGCTAAAAAAAAAAAATCCCCCCTGGATCCTCAGGAGCTGCTGCCTGAGGGCCAGGACTTGGGGCTGCCAGTGCCACCTGCACCCCAATGAGTTTCTTTGTCCCTAATTCTCCATTCCCGACTCTCCATCCCCAATTCTCCATCCTGAGTTCTCCCCCTCCAATTCTCCATCCCCCATTCTCCGTTCCCAATTTTCTGCCTCCAATTCTCCACCCCCAATTTTCTACCTCCAATTCTCCACCCCCAATTCTCCCCCTCCAATCCTCCACCTCCAACCCCCCATCCCCAATTTTCCACCTCCAATCCTCCATTTCCAATTCCCCATTTCAAACTCTCCTCCTCCAATCCACCAGCTCCAATTCTCCATTCCCAATTTTCCACCTCCAATCCTCCCCCTCCAATCCTCCACCCCCAATTTTCCACCTCCAGTCCTCCATCCCCAACTCTCCCTGTGTGGTGACCACATCCAGCCCTCATTTGGACTAAACAAACATTCGTTCCATTCCTGACCTTTCTAAACTCTCCAAAATCCTCACTGTAGTACTGGAATTAATCCCTGGGCTGAGTTTGTGACTCTTTAACATTTAAAGAAGAATAAACCAAAGCCCACTGAGCAACCTGGTTGTGTTTATCACTTAAAAAAGGTCCAACAATCCAAGGTGGTTTTATCCAGAGGGAAATTCTGGGATCTTGGAGTGCCCAGAGCACTCAAATCCTCCTCCTCTGTTATTTTATCCACCCTCACTAGAGGTCATTGCATGCCACGACTTCAGCTTTGATGCCTCCACGCTGAGAACCAGCCAGGAAAAAGCAAATTGATGGCACCCATCCCAAATATCCACAGGCTTGGTGCCTCCCCACTTCAGCAAAAAAATATCCAGTCAGCTTTTGGGGTGGTTTCACCTTTTTCTCCAATAAAAACGCCCAGGTTGAGGTGGGATCAGGGGTTCGCCTGGGTGGGATGGAGGGCAGGAGATTCTGATCCCATTCCTGCCCCAGTTCCCTGTGAGGCACCTGAGGGGAGGATCAGGGGCACCTGCTCCCCCTGCAGTGCCATTAATTAGCATTTCCCTTCTAATTCTTCCCTTTTAATGCTCTAAATGCTTCCCAGCAATATTTTCTTGTCGTCTTGTCACCAAATCCCTGCCCATCAATCCCTCCTCAGATCTGCTGTCCTTCCCTCGCTCCCCTGCCACAGCTTTGCTTGGCACAGGATAAAAACCCACAAATTTGGGTTGTCAAAACAGAATTAAAAAATAGCTGCTTGCTGTTCCCACAAAAACACCTCCCTCTCCTCCAAAAAAACCCCAAACCCTTCTCCTGCCTTTCCCTGCCTCCAAGGCCAGGAGAGCAGGGAATGATTCCTCAGTTTGGGAAGAGCTGAGGGCACAGCAAACCTGCAGGGGGATAATTCCCAAGAGAATCCAGCAGGGAGGGATCCATGGAAGAGGGAGAATTCCTGCAGTTTGTGCAGCGCAGCTGGATCAGCCCTTCCCAAAAAAACAAAAGCCAGGAAGTGAAATTCCAGGCAGCTTTTCCTGGGCCCAGAGCCACTGAGCAGAGCAAGAACACCAAAAAGACGTTTTGCCACTGCAAAGGACAGAGATCGTGGAAAACAAAACTTTTTCCATCCTCCCACATGATTTTGTGGGGGTTTTAGGCACAAATTTAGGAGATTTTGATTTTAATGGATCAAACGAAGAGCCCAGATCCTCACTCCTGGAATTCCAGGTCCCTGTGAGCGTCATACAGCTGGAACATTGCTAAGATAATCAATTTTTAGGGTGGCAGCACCAAAATTTGGGTCTTTCAGCAGCTGGAGGCTGTACCTGTCGGTAAAGGAAGGCTCTGCTCTTGAACTTCACCTCCCAGAACTCCAGTCCCCTAAAAAAAAAGCCAGAAAAAAGACATTTAAATCAAATTTCAAGTGGTTCTTTCACCCACAAGTCACAGGAGGATGTGAGTAATTAACCTGCACTGCCCTAATTAAGCCGAAACAGCACCTGGGAACACCTGAGAGCTCCTTTTCTGGGACACAATTCCTTCCTACAGGTGAAAGAAAATCTGATATTCACATTAAATATATAAAAAACTCCCCACAAATCGAGATGTCACACATCAGAGGGGTCCAAACAGCCCGGGAATGAGCGGTGCCTGCACCCCAAAATTCCATCCCACCCAGAAGCCACTTTTAATAAAGGGAAGGGTAAGAGAGACACTGAAAAATCAGTGTAGGAAGCTGTTTCCTCCCAGATTTACAAATAAATCCCTGATGCTGGACATCCCTGGAGTGAATGCTGGCAGCTCCTGCCCCCAGATCCCCCGAAATGAGGAGTTTCCATCACTTCCATCCCATCAAACTCCCCACACACCGCGGCCATGGCTCAACTCAGAGCTGGTGTTCGGATAAAAAGACTTTTTTTTCCCAAAAAAGGCCAAATTCTCCCTCTCTCCACCTCCTTTATCCCAGATTTTCCTGCCCCTGTTGCCTTAAAATCTCTTAAGCTCCACAAGAAGGGTCAAAATCCTTAGGAAAAATACCCTGTAGGCTTTGCAAGAGAACAAAACCCTTTTTTTCAAGGGGGAAACTTCATTTTTCCTGTCAGTCTCACGGATTAAAACCTTCCCAGCTGTGTCTTTTTCCCAGCTGGCAGCAGAACCCAGCACCTGGCAGGGAATAAAAGCTGTCCTGCCCCAAGCCAGGTGACAGCGTGGGCACATCCTGAGCATTCCAAAGCATTTTTGGGACACTCCACTTCCAGCGTTGCTCAGCAACTGGGGTTGATGGGAGGAATGGTCTTCACATTTCACAGTGGTCAATTCAAAAAAAGGAAGGAATCGGGAAGGAAAGCTGCTTTATGTGACAAAGAAACTGTGGTTTGTCCTTTTGTGATTCCTCCTCTGGGACAGAAAATAAACCTCCTTAGATTAAGCTAAAAAAAAAAAGTTAAAAATTCTATTTATGAGCTTTTCCCACTGTTCCAACCCTTTAGGAACAGTTTATTCTCCTCCTGCAGTGAAAAAAAATCCAAGTATTTGATAAAAATCAAAGTATTTGAGGGATATTTGCTGTTTTATTTGCAAACAAACCCTGCACCCCATCGCTGCAAATGCTCTCACAGGCACATTTTTACAGATTAAAAGGAATCAAGACACTGGAATTAAAAAAAAAAAACCTGAACAAAGGAACAAAAGAGCCCTCACAACATTTAAATCTGACACAAAGCCCCAAACCCCACAATTTTATTCCTTTTAAATCAGAAAACTCAGGATTGTGGTTATCACTGAAGTCTTCTGAGAGAGTTAGATGTCATCCCCTTCAGCCTAAACATTCATTAAGTGAATTTATATCAATATATTACAAAAATGACTCACTATAAAACACAGGCTTGGCTTCATGTGTCACCAAAACCAAAAATACCCCAGCAGGAAGGAGCTGGGTGGGTTTATCCCCATTTTTTTTTAGGGTTGCTTCCTCTCCCTGAGCTGTTCCCGGCCTCGTGTGGGATGGGTTTGTGCAGCAAGTTATGCAAAGCATGGCAATTTCCCTGTTTTCCATGAAAACTGAGGAATTAAAATGTGTTTTAAATCTCAGAGGAGCCAACCGGGCTGGGTTGGAAGGTCCCCAGGGGCTCCCAGGGCATCTCCACACGCAGATTCCAGGGGAGCTCTGGGTGCCACTTCCTGAAGGACAAAAAAATCCTGTGGGTGAGGGGTTTCACTGTCCCCTGTGTGGCTGAGCATCGTCCTTTTCCCATGGGAATGCTGTTTTCCAGCTCCAAGCAACAGGGAAACCTTTCCAACCGCCCGCTCCCACCTGGAATTACCAAAATGACCTCAATTAATTCTGTGTTTTGGCACCAACACGAGCAGGAAAAGCAGGGATTGGAGGAGATGGAAGGAGCTGGGAGGAAGTGAAAGACCAGGAGAACTCAGGGCATACAGATCTCTGTGTTTTTCCAAATCTCTTCCAGTTTTGAGCTGAAAAATGGCAAAACAGGGGAAAGGAGCAGTGTTTGCCAACCACTTTTGAGGTTTGAGGTTCTGGAGCGTGGCTCTTGCTGCTCCAGCTCATGAATATCCAAATTTAATAGAGGATCCTTGGGAAAACTATCTCCAAAAAAGGGGTTTTTTCCCAATTAAAAAGCACAAAAATGCAGTTTGAGACAGGTTTGCTTTCAAGCTGAGACACAACAGAGAGAGAGAAGGCAGCAGGAAAGCAAAATCATGTTCAGGTGATAAATATCCATGAACTTTCTGGGAGAAAACTCCAGTTTCTGCTTAATTCAGCCACTTAATTTCAATACTTGCAAGACCTGGCCCTGAAAGAACCTGATCCTCAACTCTCTTTTGTTTATGTAACGACTGAGGAATATTGGATTTCCCTTCACCAGCATCCGCTGGGAAGGCAGTGGGAGTTACTGGTGTGAACTGGGTGGGATCTGCAGCACTGACCCAAGCCTTGGCCGGGTGTTTTTCCCTCTATTCCCAACTTTTAGGCAGAGGAGGGGGAAAAAAAAAAACCCAGTCCCTTGGCAGAGATGGTTTTTAGCCACCAAAATGAGCATAAATGCTGCAAAAACACCCCACAGGAACTGCTCCCTGCCAAATTCCACACTCCAGCTCGCCACATCCGGCTTTTCCACGTCCAAACAGCTGGAGCAGCTTCCCTGCCCTCATTCCTGCTCATCTTTTTCCCTCAGGACAGTGGGGAGAGAGCAGGAGAAATGTCCTGCCTGAGCTGTCTCTCAGCAGAACCCTCAGCACGGGGCAAGCAAAGCAGGAAATCCTTTCCCCCCACAAAAAACCTCTCTGGAAGCAGCTTTCCAGGCCAAAGCTGAGGGCCTGGGCTCCCACCTGTGCTCGTAGTGGTGGGACAGGAATCCAGGAGCAGGTTGGATTTCCAGCTGCAGCAGGGTCCTGACAGGGCACTGGAACGGGCTCTCGGAGTTGAGCGAGCGGAAGGTGCTGAAGTCGTGGGTTCCCAGCAGGAATTTCGCTGCCTCCCTCATGGCAGGGATGTCCATGGGGCTGGAATCAACCAGAGAAGGTGGGACCAGGAGGTTGGGAAGGGCTCAAACCCCAATAATTAAGCCAGGCTCAAACCCCAATGAATTAAGCCAGGTTCAAACCTGGCATGTGGATTCCATGTTCCACATGGAAATGCATTTTGCAGCTTGGAGTCCTCACCTGCTGTTCATCAAGCCCTAAAGTTTTAATTCTTTTTAATGGCACTGGGTTTGTTTTGCTTCCCTTGCAGATAAAAGCCTGACCTGTTGTGTCTGGGTGGTTAGTCCAAGAAAAAAAGTGAGTATTGTTTGTTTTTGTAGGGTTCTCAGAGCTGTTGGCTCTCATTTTTCAAACTCACAAATCCCTCAGGGCGTGGCAGAGGAGATTTTACAGAGGAGATTTTGGGGGAAATGAATGATAAAAGAATTCTGAGCCTTCTTTTTTCCCTTATTTTAGGTGTGGAGTCACACCTGAAACTCTGATTTCATCTCTGCAGCACAGCAGGATGGGCAAACTAAGGAAACCTAAGGAAAATGCTCATCCCTCCCACGGGCAGGGAGACAGAAATCCCTGCTGGGCTCCCCACCCCGGAGATTTAAGCCGAGCCAGGTGTGCTGAGCACAGCTGGAACAGTCGGAAAGAGCTGGAAGTGGCAGCTCTGAGGGAATGGAACTCCAGGAATTTCCTCCTTGAAATCTTGTCAGTAGAAATGGGGAATGAGGTCTCACGAGTGGGAATTATCCCCTCCTCATTCCCCACAAAAGCCAAGCCTGCTGTGGAATCCCAGGATGGCTGAGGTTGGAAAATCCCTCCAGAATCAGAGCCCTGGAGTGCCTGATCCCCACCCTGTCCCCAGCCCAGAGCTCTGAGTGTTCCTGGGACACCTCTAGGGATGGGGACTCCAAACCTCCCCGGGCAGCAATTCCCAGGTTGAACAACCCTTTCCATTGGGAAATTCCTCCTGATGTCCAACTTTAACCTCTCCTGGGACAGCTCGAGGCCATTCCCTCTCCTCCTGTCCCCGTTCCCTGTCCCAGAGCCCCACCTGGGGCTGTCCCCTCCTGTCAGGGAGTTGTGCAGAGCCAGAAAATCCCCCCTGCTCCCCCTTTTCTCCCCTCCAGCCCCTCCCCACAGCGCTGATTCCCTAATTTTCCTTCCAGAGCGCTGCTGAGGTCTCTCCCCAGGGAGACTGACTCACCCTCCTGCAGGAGCCCAGCACAGATCCCGCTCGAACACCGGGATTTGGGAGAAGTGGGCACAGCCCAGCAGCAGCCGGTAGATGTAGGTCCTGGAGAGGGCACAGAAACGGGCGTGGAAGGTGCTGGGCACTCGCTGGGCACTGAGGATGCTGTGGGACAGAGGGCACAGGGTGAGAGGGACGCAGGTGCCACGCTCGAACCCAAAAGCTTTTCCACTGTCACCACCCAGATGGGAACTGGAATGTGAAACCACGCTGAGGATTGATGGAATATGACAGAATTGTGGAATTTCTGGGTGAAGGGATGTTAAAGATCATCCAGTGCCATCCCCTGCCATGGGCAGGGACACTTTCCACTGTCCCAGGTTGCTCCAGTCTGGCCTTGGACACTTCCAGGGATGGGGCAGCCACAGCTTCTCTGGGAAATCCATTCCAGGGCCTTCCCACCCTCCCAGGAAAGAATTCCTTCCCAATATCCCATCTCTGTCAGTGTGAAGCCATTCCCTGTGTCCTGGCACTGCAATCCCTCAGCAAATATCTCTCCTGAGGGTGACCCAGCACCTCGGGACACTTCCCCCTCTGCTTTTGCGGATCCCAGACTGGGAGCGAAGGACCTCCCAAGGACTCCCCAAGGCAGCTCCTGCAGCAGATGGAGATGGTTCAGAGATGGTCACTTCCCTCCCGCCTCCCCTCAGGACCTCCAGGACTTCCTGCAGCCAGGAAAATCCTCCAGGTCAATCCCAACAGCCGCGAGGTGGGGCAGGAGTGAACCCAGCAGAACGCTCCGTGGGAACCCTCTCACTCCACAGGGGCAGCCCCAAAAGCCATTCCCTGCACACATCCGTCTCCCACTGACCCCAGGCAACCCAAGAAGGAGCTTCCCAAGCAGCTGAACTTCCCTGTTTTCTTCTACAGGCAACAGGGAGAAAGTTCCCCGTTCCTCCAAGCCACCACACACAGCCTGGGAGGCGGAAAGGAAAGGGACAGAGGCTGTCAGACAAAATTCTCCCTGTCAGGGAAGGGAGCGGAGCTTCCCTGAGCTCCTGCACCTCTCCCAAAGTGCTGTCATGCACTGGAAGTGACTCTGCCTCACCCCAAAGTTCTAAAACTCCCCACCCTGCAGGAAAGAGCCAGCGGGGAGCCCCTGCACAGAGCCACAACCCCCGCAGGTGCTGCCTTAGAGGAGACCTCTCCTTAGAAGGGAGTTTTTCTGCTGCTGTTTTGCCTTCCTGCCTTTGGGATTCAGTGAGGAGAAAGGAGCCAGGGCAGCCAAAAAACCAGGATAGATTTGGGACCACAAATGTCTATATTTACTTTAAAAAAAGGTTGGCGCTCTGGGGATTTTTGCCAGCTCAAGGGCCTCTGGCTCACAGCCCTCCCCTGGCTCCGACCACAGAGGCAGGAATTAAAGCTGAGCCACAACGATTTGCAATAACAAGCCCAGGAATTGCTCCACTGCTGTAAACCACCACGAGAAATGCAGACTCCATCCTCCAGGCCTGCAGCAGGGTTTGAAGCCAGGACCTCCAGCCTCCTCTAAACACAATAATAAAATTATTACATTTATTCCCCTCTGTCTGCGTGCCTCCACAAGCACATGATCTGTCTCGAGCTCCTTCCGTTAACACTTGGGTGGTTTTTATTAAATACCCATCCTTTTAGGAAGATTCTTTCAGAGGAGCCTGTTTCTGCTCACATCATTCCTAATGAAATTGTTCCTTTCAGCCAGGAATGTTTTCCCAGAATTTACTCCAGCAGCTGCATTTCAGGCCTTGCTGAGACCCCATTTTTTCAAAATGGGTGAATGATGGTAAATAAAGACTTGTGGCATTTTTTACCTTTCCGACGGAGCCTGAATTTCAGAGGTCAAAGGGAAAAAAAAGCCCAAAGACATTTAACTAGAAATGGATTTTATGAGGCAAAAATCCTCCTGCTCTCTCCACTAACAGCATCTGAAACCCAGCTTGCAGGAGGTGGGAGGAATCCCAGCTCTGCCTTGTCACTCCGACAACTTTTATTGTGTGGTTACAAGACCAGCAACAGGAGGTGTGAGACTCCTACACTGCCAGTCCTGCTTCAAGGACAGCAAAGTCCTCCTAAAATGACTCCAACTCTGAAACAGTCCCTGAGTTTGGGGGACAGGATCATTTCAGATGTGTTCTGCAAGCTGAAGAGCCAGAGCAGCGATAGCAGAGACCATCAGGCCACAAAGAGGGATTTGTGGCTCACGGCACACTCAGCCAGCCTGGAATCCTGTTTCCCTTCCAAGCTCCATCCACAACAATGTGTTCCCACAAAGATCCCTCTCTCCCCCAGCCCCTGCCTGCAGCCACATCAAAGTTGGGAGTTTTCTCGGCAGCATGAGCAGAGAATTCCTGCTCCTGGCACAGGGATTTTTCCAGAGGGAGGGATGGGGGTTGAGGACGTGCAGGCTCAGGCCCGTCACCCTCTGCTTAATGGGAAGCAGATGAAGCGATTTTGGGAAGGTTCAACCTCGGGGAGAAGGAAAAGCTGGGCTGATAAGCTCAGATTAACTGAGCAGGGCTGCATCCTATCGCCTCCTCAAAGGTACCTGCCAGACCTTAGAGTGAAGCAGAACTTTCCCCACCTGAGATCCCACTCCCGGCTCATTCTGGAGATGCTCAAAGCTTCCTCCAACAGCAAATCTGGTTGTTCTTGGACGGGTCAGTGCTGGTATCACAAACCTGGCTGTGATTATGGACCTGTCTGAGCACCCATCAGCACTTTCAGCTCTCTGGGACAACTTATTCCATTAAAACTTGACAGCACAACTTAATTCCAGGCCTAAATTCAGGGCAGAGGGACTGAGATTCAGGCGACACAGAACAAACTGGTCACTGCAGTGGCACCCTCTGCCTGTAAAATCAGCTCCCAAACTGCTTTAAGGAAGGCAATCAGAACTCTGACCCAACTCCACGTCCCCAGGGACTGCTACAACATCCAGAAAGGGGTTTGGACTTCCAGGCTCTGACCTGGTTTTCAGTCTGAACAAAATGAACAACCAAAAAACCCTGCACAAATTCTATTTCAAGATTTTTTTTTCAAATTGTGGGAAAAATTACATCCGGCCCCACCCCACAGCAGCTGCTTCAGAGTCTTTCCAGCCATGTCAGGGAAGGTGAAAGCTGTCAAGGGACAGGAATTCAGCTTGAGAGAGGGCGATTTGCTTTGTGGCCTCTCACTGCAGAGGAACTGAGTTGCTGCTTGAAGAGAAACTGGGTTTGGAAGTGCCAAAGTGTCAATCCTCTCATACCCCTGTCATATCCCACCTCAGCTTTGGGATGCAGGGCTTGCCTTGTCCCTGGGGCTGTGTTGGAAAGGCAGGGAAATCAGAGTCTGCTTTTCTTTCAGGTACCCACTTTGCTTTAAGGCTCGACCAACTCTGCAAATTTTTGCAAAGAAGGTGGCAAAGGGGAAGAGAAAACTCCCTGATGGCTTTCTGGGGCTGATATTCCTGCATTTCCTACAGCAGCCACACTCTGGATCAAGCTCAAACAGTGGAAGAGCCACCCCTCCCTGCCCTTCAGCTGAGCTCACCCACCCAAAACAGCCCAGGAGGGTCCTCCAGCAACACCTGAGCCAACATGGACAGCCAGGAGATCGTCAGGATCAAAGGGAAAAGCCAGGGTGGCCTCATGATGCCCCCAGAATCATCTGGGGACTGCCAAAGGAACCGCAAACATCAGGGAAGGAGGTCAGATAAAACAAGATAACGAACAGGAACTTTGTGCCTGCAGATATGAGGCTCTCACAGCGCCTTCCTGAGCTCACATTCCAGGGATTTCACCTCCTCTTCCCCCTCAGCCTCTGCTGGCTCCCCTGGTGCTTGCCCGGAGGGGAGGGAATGCAGCTGCTGCAGCTCCTGCTGCACTGCAGATCCCAGGGATAAAACTGCATGGAAATAAATGGATAAAACTGTGTGTAAATAAATGCAAAGCCCCACTGGCACGCAGCTCCAGAAACGCTGCAGGAAAACACTGGGGAACCCCATCCCGAGGCCAGGAGAGCTGCAGGCACCAAACAATTCCTTCAGTGGGATCCCAGCCACAGCATCCCTCCCACCGCAGCAAACGCCAGGCCAGCGCTGCTTCACCACTCCCGGCCACCAGGAATTTGTCCCCTGGAGCCACTGTGCCCTCTGGACATGACACAGCAGAGTCCCTCCTCCTGATCCTGCTCCTGGCATCACCCAGGACCGGCCCAGCAGCTGATCCCTGGTTCTTACGGGGTCAGGAGAAGGGCTGGAGCAAGCTGTGCCAGGGACACAGCACCACAGCACCTGCAGCAGGAAATTCCTCATTCCTGGGAAAGAGCGACACCTCCATCCACCCCCCCTCCCTAAGACCCCAAATTATTGGAGCCCCTGCATGTTTAGACCTGGATTTGGGGTTCCCCAAGCTCTGAAGAACTGGAATTCTCCCTGGGAAAGCCAAGAGGAGATGCAAGGCCGATGTCAGGCTCCAAAGGCCAGGCCTTGCCCTGCCAGCGTTTGGGCCAGGCCTTGTTTCACCAAGGAGAGATTAGGAAATAAAGCAGGGAGTGGACTTCCCACTCAGGCTGCTGTTCTCACAGCAGCCCAGATTTGGCTTTTAGCCTAAAAATCCCAATTTTTTCACTCAATCTATGCTTGAACCATAAAAATGCACCTACAGGGAAGGACACACAAAGTGACAGCTGACAGAGACCTCGGGAAGAAAAGCAAAGAAGGTGAAATTCCACCCATCTTTTGAAACCTTCACAAGCTGTGGTGATTATTTCTGAAACTGAGGCACACTCCTGGCAGAAACTGCTGCTTTCCTGACCATTTGCTGGGTTTGCTGCAGAATCAATTCTCCAAGGAGCAGGAACTGAGAGCTGACACACTCGTGGCAGCCCGGGGGATCCAACTCTTGCTTGGTGACACTGAACTGCCACAACTCCTGCATTTTAGGGGTGTCAGCTGCTGATCCCACAGCAACAGCGGTGGCACAAAGTTGATTTTAAAGTGCCAGGCCAGCAGCAGAAACGCACGAGTTCAAGGGAGTGATTTACCAACAGAAAACAGGGGGGAAAAAAATTACATCCCACGGGTGAAAGTGGGAAGTCACTGTTGCATCTCCTCTCCAAAAAAAGCCAAAATAAAGGATTTTTGCCTCTCCACCGACTCACCGGATGGGCTCAGGTTTGAGGTGGTAGTTCAGCCCCTGGACAAGCTGCTTCCCACTGAAGGCTGCCTTCCCTGGAGCCCTCAGGATGTCCAGGTGGGCGGCGTTGGCCAGCGCGTGGACGCCGCTGTCCGTCCGGCTGGAGATGTGGAACTTGATGGGAGCGCTGGGCCTCAGGTTCTGTGCTGCCTTCTGGAAGCCAAAAGAAGGGGGGATTCAGGAAAAACATCCTCCTCCTGGCTGACCACACCTCTTTGTGGCTCGCAGAGGAGTTTGGAGTTGAATGCGGGCTGAAGAGAAGCGATGGAGAGGAGGCTGTTTGGGGGAATTCTCCTCAAATCCGTGGTTTCTCAGCTTTTGCTCTGAAATCACCTCACACAGAACATCCAAAATGCCACGAGAGCTTCCTCAGATGTACAAAATAAAGTTAAAACTACTCATCTCTCTGCCCTATGCTTTGTATATTGTGAGCTTCCTTAAGTGCACAAAATAAAGTCCAAAATATTCATCTCTTTACCCTCTGCTTTGTGTCGTTGGGTGAGGGGGAAAGAAGACAGAGGATCGCCCATTTCAGCCCAATTCAACCCAAAACCCAGGCCCTCAGACAGAAAATCCAGTGAAAATTACTCCAGGGAATAAGTGAAACATCTGAAAGACTGAAAAACCACAAAAGAAGGCAGAAAACCAGAGGAATGACTCGAAATTTCCTTCTCCTTCCCATCTCCTCTCCCGAGCACTGAACCCAGCGGTTTTTATTGGATTTTAATTGGGTGCAAGAGCCAATAAAGTTCGAATTGCTGACTCACAAATACCTTCCAGACTCCTGTTGGAGCAGTCAGGACTCCAGGCTCTCAGAAATGTTCCATGAAAATGCACAGGGAGGCAGAGAAAAATAGAACCAAGCTGCAGGGGGAGGCCTGGGAAACAGAACCAAACCAACTTTTCCCTTCCTAACCCTTCCACTTGGAGCTCACATGTGGTTACAATTAACGGGGAAAAAAATCTGTATTTATCACCCTCAAGCAGAGAGGAGCAGACAGAAATGAAACAGTTTCCTGCAGCAGGCCTTGGCTTGTGCCTCAGCAATTTGTCTGAGAGCAGAAGCTGATTTTTAAGAGCAAAGTTGCTCCAAAGATGTTTGGGTTTTGTGGGCTCCTCCCTCCCTCTCTCCACCCTCTTCTCCCCCTCCTTCCTCAGCAGACAAAAACCAGCCAGTGGAAACAGGAGTTGAGAGAGAGAACAGGAGAGAACATGGAAAACATCCTCCTTTTTTTGGCTACAGGCTTGGATGCAGCACTGCTTTGGACCCCACAGTGCATCCCAGCTCCGTGTGGATAATCAGGAACCAAGCTGGATAATCAAAACACTGGATTTCTCCACTGGACACCAGACTGGAGAGGAAAAGAAGAGCAGAATCTCAAGTAAATCTGATTATTTCCCCTGCTCAGCTGAGCCAGCAAATCCACAAAGGTGCAGGATTGGGTGACACCTTCCAAAATTGGGATTTTCACAGCTGCCCTTCTCCAGCAGCTTTCCCCTCACCTTTCTGAGCATCCAAGGGAGGAATGTGACCACCAGCAACACCAAATCCCAGCCTGAGAACCTGAAAGCTTTGTGGAAATACTGGGATACACAAAAATACGCTGATAATGTTCCACCAACTGCTGCCTCCAGCTCCAATATTAATATTTCATTTCATCAGGAGGGGATAGAATCTCCCGAGAGAGAGAGAATTTCTGAACTGCTGAACTTCTCTTTGCAGGCAGCTAAGAAATGACCCCTTCACCTATGCAAACATCTCCTATCTGTACATCCAAAGTCCTCTGAGCAGCTGAGGGTTTCCTCCTCTGGTTCCTGGGCACTTTAATCTCTTAATATACCCCACCCTGAATTTCAAAAAAAGGTGCATTATTTACATGCAGGAATGGCTTGGATAGGGACCAGTTTTTCCTGCCCTTGCAGTACAAACAAGCCCCTAAAACAGGCAGGGCTTTCATGTGAGGAGCTCCAAAGGCTTCAGTGCTGTTAATCCAGATCCCCATCCTGTGTGGGATCATCTGTGGGTTCCCAGGGGGGAACTGAAGCAAGAGTTGAGCACTTCACCCTGCTAAAAAGAAATACAGAAGATAAAGGAATAAAAGAGCTGGGTTGAGCTGTGTGTGCTCAGAGCTCACAGCTCCCTGCTTGCCACAGGACGTGTAAATATTTTTCTCTTTAGCAGGTGCTAGAAACACTGAAATCTTGGCTTTGGCACCTGCTGGAGGCCTCTCACTGAGCCACATTTGCATTTATCCCCAATTTTTCTGCACAGCCACGTTCCTGGAGCAGCCAGCAGCATCCCAGGGTGCGAGTTGACCCCTCAGACACACCAGGGATGCAGGGGAAAGCATTAATTGCATTCAGCTGCTCTGTCCTCTAACAGGTTCTGTTCACCGAGCGCTTCCATAGTTTGAATTACGCTGGAATTTCCACTGCTGGCTGCCAGGATGATATGGATCCACATTCCAGATGGATATTATTGCTCACAGCTCAGTTTTCCTCTCGTGCTGGAGGGGCAGGAGGAAGAACAGGCCCGCTGATGAACATCACCCATGGCAGAGGGGCAAAAGTTCATCCACTTCTCCTCCTGAAGCCTAAATAAAAAAAAGTCCTCCAGATTTTGACCTCTACAGGCATTGGGAATGTTTTGGAGAAGTAAATTTCTCTTTCCCAGCAGCAGGATTGGTCATGGTTTCATCCTTTGGAATGGCCTCAGATACAGGGAGTGCATTTCCCTACCAGGGAGCTGCACAATTTATTAATGACAGTGTTCTAATAATTAATAACATGCAAGCTCCTGGTTGCAAGTCATCACAGCCTCCCTGACTCACTGGGTGCTATGTCAGCTGAAACTAATTAAGAAGCCAGCTCATTTTCAGTTGGATAGATAAAATTGAAGTGAAAGCCAGGAAGGATATGCCAAGAATGTGGATTTTGTTACAAGAGAAGGTTTCCAAAGCAATCTCCAACGTCACTGAAATTATTATCAAAACAGAGGCTGAAGATGACAGTTCTCTTTGTCTGTTTGAATTCCTTGCTCTTTTTTTTGAGGATGTGTGAGGAAGGAGGTTGTACCAAATCTGCCTTGCATAGTAAGGAGCTGCTGTTTTCTCCTTTCTTCTTCTACTCCCTCTTCCTTTCATGAGGAACAATATCTGCCCTGAGCACAAGGCTGCTGGCCAAAACAGGGTTTTGTGAGGGGAAGATGAGTTCTCTCAGCAAAATGGGAAATGGGAGATGGTTCCAGGCAGGCCTGAGAGGGAAAGAAACTCTGTAGATCCCAGCAGGTGATTTTTACCACAAGCAACAGCCACTCACCTCAGCAAAAGGTGAGATCTTCCTTTCCTCACTGCAGTTTTCTAAGAATTGAGACACAGCCTGAAGTCCTGGATGTTAAAAGCTTCCACGAAGAACTGGAGGGAGCCAAATCACAGGGCTCCAACCTCCCCGTGTGGGGAATCGAGGCCTGGAATTTGCTTTGGGCCCAACAAGCCCAAGCTGGGCTTCCAAGTGCTCCAAGCCTTGTGTCCAAGAAATAAAAGTGTTGCCAACAAAGCTCACCCCCCTCAAAGAGAGATGAAAAGCTCCCACAAGTATCTCTAAATTAAACAAGGCTCCGTTTCCTCTGGGCAGTCCCAGAGCTCTGTCACAGGATGGACAAGGACTTTTGGCACCAAGGGATCCAAAAGCTTGACGGTGACACAGGGTGACAAACAGATCTGTTCAGCCCCAGCCCAGCGATTTTCCCTCAGCACAAACACTCACAAACCAACCAGCCCATTCCAATTTCCACGAGACAGCTGCTGAAACACCAAAATCTGCACCTCGCGGGTTATCTGCTTGCCTGGAACTGCAAACAAGTGGCTGAACATCCTCAGAACACAATAAGGGTCTCATTACAGCTTTAATTTTGCCCTTCCCTTCAGTTGCCTTCCTGGCTGTGGGGAAAGCAGTGGAGTTCAAGGCTGCAGAGAAAAGGAGGAAGGAAGATGAATTCCTCCAGGCCCCAGAAGTTTTCTATTAAAGCTGCTTTTAGGCTTCCCATGTGGTTCCAATAGACCCAGCAGTGCCCAGCATCAATACCACCACATGAAAGCACCGAGCTGGCCTGCAAAGTGCTGATCCTGTGAAAAGGCAACACCAAATAAGCTCATGTTTGTCTTTTCCTCCTCTTCTTTTCTCCTCTCATCACCCACCCGACCCATCTGCCTGCTCAGACAACACTGGGATGATGCGGAACAACTGCTGGGCTCACCCCAAGTGCAGAGCCTGAGGCCCTGCATGGCTCAGAGGATGAGATAAATGGAATAAAAAGTCCTTTTGGGGCTCTTCTTTCAGGGTTTGCACAATATTTAGACACTTTCTCTGCAACGGTCTCAGGCAAGAAGCCACATGAATACACCCTGAGGACTCTGATTTGAGCCATAATTCCTCACACTTTCCTCCTGAGCAAGAGCACCAGGAATGCTCAGCCTCACGGAGTGTGGGGCTGTCCTGGCCATGTCACAAGGGTGGGACACCAAGGCTGCTCCTGGCCAGCTCTGTCCTGCACAGCACCAGGGCTGCAGCTAATGCAGAGCAGAGCGTCCCAAAGTGCTGCAGTTTGTGACTGGGGTCAGACAGACTGACCCCAAATGGGGACTGAGGGACAAAATTAATGCCCAGGTGTGGTCTGACCTGCAGAAATCAGCTCTTCGACAACCTCTCATCTTCCAAACAGGCACAAGCTTCATTTTGAACTCCACGATGCTTCCAAGACAACAGAAATAATTCAGCTGCCTTTTGATTCCTGCCCTGCACCAGCTTCAGCAGCAGCAGCTCATAATTAATTGACAATTTTAATTCCCAATTAAATTACGATGCTCAGGTGTGCTGAGCTCTCACCCTACACAAGTGACCCACTTTCTCCTCCTAGGTGTAACAGGGTTTTTTTACACTCACTGCCAGCCCAAATAGCACTGGGGTCCTCACAGCCATTCCCAGCTCCACGGGAATCCCTGGGAGCAGCGCAGGGATAACAGGATCATCACTTTTTCCCCCTGGTGTATTAGAACTCCAAAAAAAATAGAAGCAGACTGGAACAATGGACATCCTGCTGTGCTTTGTTCTGAAAACCTCTGTGAGGGACGTGCTCTCCTGGGAGAGACAGCCTCCAGTTGCTAAATCCATAAAGGGACTGGACATGAAGCAGAGCTGAGGCAGTTTTAGGGACAAGGGCAGGCAAAGCCACAAGTCCTAACAAAGCTCAGGTGGGCCAGCACCAGAGCAGGGGCTCTCAGAGTCACTTCTGGGCTCAGTTAAGTCTCGTGGAAGGGTTCACATCTTTTTAGGGTCAGAATCTGTATGATGACATCATTGGAAGTGTTTTGTTTTGAACTTTGCAGTGTTTCGCTCTCCGCCAGTTTTATTGAGTGTCCATCTCCGAGTAATAGTTACCCCTGGTAATTTCTGTAGCTGAACAACGTGACCCCAAAAGCTTCATTTTCACAACAACAGGATTAGCAAGGACCTACCTCCAGATAATTCTGGACTCCAACCAGGGCCTGATCACTCTTGGTCTCCATAACCCCACTGCAGAGCAAAACAAACATGATTTACTGATGTGTGTCAGCATTCAGGGACTTGACACAGAACCCACCAACACATCCAGGACTTCCTGGGGCACCGTTTGCTATGGGACAACCTGGGCCTTCCCACAGAGCTTGCAGGGACCAAGCACTGAGGGATGGGCAGGAAAAGTGCCTTGCTGGTTATTAAAATTATTAAAATTAAAATAATTAAATTTAAAAGTGGTTATTTTCAAGAAAGGGGGTTGGAAACAAAAGTTATCCTTCAAATATTGCTCTCTGGACTGGCCCTTAGAGACAGAGGCTGACAGGAGAACAAGGCAGACTAATCAAATTAGTTTGAGATAAAACTGTTTGAGGGCCAGGAGCTGGTTGCCAGTTGCAGGCCAGGACTTGTGAATGTCACAAATGGACTAAAAGGCCACAAAGAGTTTGTGATGAGCTTCCTGCTCTGCCACTGAAGTCACTGCAGTCCCAGGAGCTGCTGAAGGGCTGAGAAACGTCCTGGGGCTAAACCCAAACTACTCAGAGTAATTTAGGTCAGACCCCACAGGAACCCAGGGTAAGAACTGCGGGGTTTGGCACAGGCTGGGGTTGGGCTGTGACATCCTCAAGAGGGGCACGGTTCCATGACAAATTCTCTCACACACCTGGAAATGGGAAGAGGCACAAACCTGCCCATGGGATTTCGTGAGGCCTGGGGAGATCCAGCCTCAGGGAGCACAGCCCACACATCGCTTCCCCTGCATCTCTGGGGCACCACAAAGCACCTCCACCACAGCAAACAGTGACCTGTCCCCCTGCCCCCAGCCTGAGAGAAATCTCCCTTCTTCTCTGTCCTTTCCTGTCTTTTTTCCTTGCTGATTTTATGCACCTCCTGCCCGAACCATCCCTTTCTGTGCACAGCAGGAAGCAGAGTCCAGCTCCCTGCCTGCTCAGCAAGGGATCCATCCTTTACCTGGACACTGTTCTCACCATTCTCATCCATTCCTCCCTGAGCTCCAGTCTGCCCAAACTCTGCCTTCCCCAAATTCTGCTCTCCCCAAACACTGTTCTCATCCCTTCCTCCCCAAACTCTGCCCTCTCCCAGTTCTGTCATTCCCAAACTCCGCTTTCTCCAAACACTGTTCTCATCCATTCCTTCCCAAACTCTGCTCTCCCCGAACTCTGCCATCCAAACTCTGCTCTCCCCATATTCTGTTCTCCCAAACTCTGCTCTCCTAAACTCTATCCCCAAACTCTGTTCTCCCACATTCTATCCCCACACTCTGCCATCCAAACTCTGCTCTCCCAAACTCCATCCCCAGCCCCTGCTCTCTCCCACCCCTCCGCAGCTCTCCGGGGCCGCCGCGGGCGCTGCCCCGCTCCGCACGCGGCTCGGGGCCAGCGGGGCACGTACCTGTACCTGGTGCCAAAGTACTGAAAGAACACCAGGTACCGGGCAGGGGCACCCACCATGGCCCCGGCCCCGGCCCCGGCCCCGGCCCCG
>WEIT01024102.1:2016539-2030806 GCA_013389985.1 Dryoscopus gambensis
ACCCGCGGGCCGGCGGATGGGCTGGAGCCGGGGCCCAGAGCGCTCAGCCGGCAGCCGGGGATGCCTCCGGCCGCAGGCGTTGCCCTCCCGTGCCCCGCATCCATCCCGCATCCCGCCCTCCTGAACCCCGCATCCCTCCCGTGCCCCTCATCCTTCCCGCATCCCGCCCTCCCCCGCTGCGTTCGGACGCTTGGCAGATGAAAAATTAGGATTTTTCGGATCCCGTTGGGAGCAGGGCGAGCGGGCATCACCCCCGCGGGGCTCAGCCGGGCGGCGCTGATCGGAACCGCCCGGAGAGCTAGGGCTGAGGAATACACTCATTTTCCATGCGGTCACATTCCCATCTCTTGGAGGGTGGATTTTTTTAGCGGTCTTGAAGGAATCTGGGCTGTGACAACAAAGACTCCGGCTTGGCTGTGCTGCATCCGCATCAGGCCGCTCCAGAAATGCCCGAGGCTGGAGCAGAAGGAGCCGCCACGCTCCGGGGCTGATGCTCCATTGTGCCAGGAGCATCCTGGCTGAGCGTCCGGACGGGCTCGGATGTCCTGGGCTATTGAGGGAAGCGCAGAGCTTCCTCAGGGAGCGATTCCCAGCCTCGGCGCTGTGTCTGGCTGAGGCAAATACAGACAATAGCCTGCAGGAGCAACTCGGGCTGGCTGCGTGTGCAGGGGAAGGAGTTGTCGGGGGGGGTCTCTGCTTCCTGCAGACATTTCGTGTGGTTCCTTCTCAGAATCTTTTTGTTTATTAAAAAAAAAGCATCTGGAAGTGCATTTAAAAATGATTTCTCGGGGTGCAGGCTCCATCCAGAAGGGCTGCAGTGGTCTGTGGCTGAGGCTCGGCTGACAAATGGTCATGTTGTGGCTGGTTGTGGAGAGCTGCAGGTAACACAAACACCTGGGCGAGTGCACCTCCTTTACTCCTGCGTGTGGGAATGTGGGGAGGGTCCTCCTCCACGTGGTTTAATTTTAATGCCGTGGGGAGATCCTGCTCGTCCTGGTGCTGACAGGTGATGGGCAGTGTCAGGTGAGATGACAGCTTTGTCTTATCCAGGCTGGTGCTGGAATCACGGGAGTTTTCCAGCAGGGAAATGTTAGGTACGAGACCCCTGCTTTAATCCTCTGCTCGCTTAGCATCAATCAGGATTTATCCACCTTTCCCCCGCCCCCCCTCTTTTTTTTGCCTGTCATTTCATCCCATTGTGCTGCAGAGCATGTGAACTGCTCGGTGGCACCCAGCCAGAGATGTGACTTCACTGTCCAGATGTCTCGTCCCGCATGGCAGTGACCCTTTTCCTGGTGACGTCAGGATTGATTGATGTGTTTATTTATTTATTTTGCCCGTGGTGTGTGTGTGTGTGTGTGTGTGTGGGCTCGGGGCCAAGTTTCTTAGCATGCAGGCAGCATCATTCTGCTCTGTCTGCTCCGTCCATAAAAACAAAACAGCTCTCAGAGCACTCTCTTGGACCTTTATCAAAAGCCACTTATTTAAGCCTGGAATTATGAAGTATTTCCCCAGTGGCCAGACACAGTCTGCCTGTTCGAGGGAGAACAAGAGATTAGGCTGGAGGAATAAGCTTGGATATTTCAGGAGGACTGGAATATGTGGAGCAGGGGAATGTTTAAACTATGAACACCTCAACTATTGAGAAATCGTGACGCGAGCAGAAAAAAAAAAGAACCGAGTCGAATTATTCAGGCTTTCTCAAAGGCTGCAGGGTTCAGCCTCTTCCTGTATTTTCCTTCCTTCCAGCTCTTTAATTAGTTCTTTTGTTGTAATTATTTGTTGGGAATGCAAGAGAATCCTTGGATGTGTGTAAGGGACGGGACTTCTCCCACAGAACATGGCACATCCCTAAAATATTACAACTATAAAAAAGAAAATATACTAATATATACAAAAATGGAGATTAAAATGAGGTAAGAGAAGGCTCCATGTTTTCAGCAGAGACTGAGACAGCAAAAGTTGAAGTCCTTTGCCATTTGTGGAAGAGGCAAAAATTGAATCCAGGTTTCCCAGTCTGGGAATCATCCTTCCTTTCCTGCTGCACCCACGGAGCCCCTCTGCACTTCCCAGAGAAGGTTTGTCCCGTGTTTTCCAAATGGTTTATTCTCCTCCATGGAGAGCCTTTGAAACAATCAAACTGTCTTCTGTTTGCCACACACGGGGAGGAAGAAAAACCTCCAAAAAAAATTACCCAGGATGAACCCACACCGGATTAAACATCTCCCAATAATTAGCCACCACCTCCAACTCCGTGTCAAATCCATCCTCAGAACACCCTCGTTGCTTCTTGCTTTATAAATTCCAGTTCCTACACAGAAAACTTGTCTTTTTTTTTTGTTTTATCATCATTTAAATGTGCCTAACCTCCAGCTTGGCAGATAAGGCTGATTTCTGCCAGGCATCTTGTAGAGGCGTGTCTGCAGTTGCAGTAAACAATTTAATGACCTGGAAGGACCTGTTCTTGCACATCTGAGTGCAGCCCCAGTTAGACAGCGTGGCTTTCATCTCCCACGAAGAGTTTGGGAAATCTAGGAACACCTTCCTGGCTTGTCCCACTCAGTCAGGGAAGCTGGTGGTCTGCAAAAAAGGGCTCGTTGCTGTCCTGACCCTTGCAGATCTTTGAGGAACAGCTTAGATGAGTAAATGTGATCATTTCAGGGTTGGAATGTGGTGGTTTTTAAGGTCCCTTCCCACCCAAAGCATTTTGTGATTCCCTGATTCATTCTGGCAAAAACGAAGCCCGGAGATGCTGTGGGTCCATCCAAGCTTGGAAATTTCCAGGGCTGGAGGAGCCTGGCAGTGTCCAAGGCCAGGCTGATGGGGCTTGGAGCGAGCTGGGACACTGGGAGGTGGCACCAGAAGATTTTTAAGGTCCCTCCAACCCAACCCATTCCATGGCTCTGTGACATCACTGCTCACCCTGGCTGTAAATGCACTCCAGGAACCCTCGGGGGAATGAGGGAAGAGCAGGAGCAAGTGGCAGAGGCTGGGCCCGGCTGCAGCCCTCCCTCTGTGGGCCCCAGAAAACCCCAAATTCCTCGGGGGTAACTCCCCAAAGGGCAGGAGCCCGGCCTTTGTTTCCACAGCTAACACTGCTGATGTAATTGTTGTTATTAATGACGCTGATTAATCAGCCCTGCTGTGAGGTCAGGGTTCCCCATGCACGGATGAGCAAGAGCTGCTGGAATCTTCTCCTGAGGAGCCCTTACAGCTCCCGTGGGATGGGTAAAACATCCCTGGATGGACATCCGAGCCCCAGTGAGCTCCATGCTGCTGAGCAGGATTTGGGATTGAGGTCCTGCCTGGATCTGAGGGGTGCCAGCTCCACTCCCCCCACCCCTCCCAGCCCTCCTGGCTGTGGTTCAGACGTTCCCAGGATCTCCTGGAGCAGAGCTGTGACCCAGGGCCATGGGCAGGGACCTTTGTCTGGCACTGTCTGCACCTGGCTGCGGCCCTCCTCGGGCAGGGAGAGGTGCAGGGATGTAATTCCAGCTCCAGGAAAGAGGCAGGGAATTTAAAAAGTCGCTTGCCAGAGGAAAGGGAAGTGGAAAAACGAGTACATTTAGGAAATATTACCTAGCTCTGACTGGGGTGTTTCAAACAGAGCGGGAAGAATTAAAACCCTGAGTCAAGCTGATCCGGCTCAGTCTGATAGGAGATGGAATTAGACAAGTTTAAAGCCAGAAAAACCAGTTTTAGTGCTGGGTGAATGTGTCAGCCAAGGCCTCCACAGAAGACACTTCAGTGTGATGTTCAGCTGACCCTGAACACCATTAGCAGGCAGTGTGAGGGGAGCCAAACTTCTTAACTTGCTACTCAAAAGCAAATTTAAATTACGGAGTGGCCAGAGGAAGACTCTTCATCTGTTGAGCTAAATCAGTGTAACAGATTGGTTTGGGCATTGATTTGGAATTGGCTTTTGTTGCACAAGGCTTCTTGTGGGTGCAGGGTCCCCAATATTGGTGGCAGTCACCTGACAGGGCACCCACAGAGAGCCTGAGTCAGCCCCTGATGAGCACAGCTCCTGCTCCAGCAGCACAAGAGAGGGGAAATGATCACAGAAGCAGCTTGAAATTACCTGCATCCATCCTAACACCTGTCTTTCTTTCTTATCTCTGTCTTTTTTATCTCCTTCTTTCTTATCTCTTTCTTTCTTATCTCCTTCTTTCTTATCTGTTCATTTCTTATCTCTCCATTTCTTGTCTCTTCATCACTGCACTCCTGAAGTCAAAGAGGCTGAGAAAGGGAGAAGTCAAAGCAAAATGTGACCCTGGAGTTGCTTCCTCTCGTGGTACCAGCCAGGAGATCCTGTCCTTCCAGACCCTAAATATCTTTGGGTGAAGCCTTCCCCATGGAATGAGGATTTGTTCCCTCTCCTGGTTCCCCATCCTGTCCTTCCAGGCCCTAAATATCTCCATGTGAAGCTTTCCCCATGGAATGAGGATTTGTTCCCTCTCCTGCTTTCCAGCCTCCCTTTTTCAGCATCACTTTACAGTGACCCCAAATCATTAACACAGAACCAAACCTGGCTTTACTGGAGTTGTACTGGGACAGGGTTGATGGTGGGGTCCGTCCTTAATCCAGGACCCTCACGTGGCTCTGGGGTTTTTCCTCCGCAGCACAGGAAAATCTGGAAGTGGAAATCCCTTAATCTGAGGTTCCCTGCCATTAAAATTCCCCTGGGAATCCTGAAGTGCTCGGGAAAAGCTGCAGCCCCTCAGCCTGCAGTGCTGTGGGCAGATCTGAAGGGTTTTATTCCCTTTGTGGTCAGGAGAGAACTTGACAGTTCTGACTTGAAATCTGGCTTGGAAAATATAAGAGGTGCTTTATTCCTTAATTTTGGGAACCAGTTTCCTTAAGAACTCTGGACTGTGAGCTGGGTAAATTTGGTATCCCAGGTTTTGGAAGGTAAAACCGCGGGGATCAATCCCAACTCCCCAGATCAGAAAAGGATTTTTTAGTTATATTTTTTTTTCCCCTCAAGATGAAACTGCCCAGACTTCGGGCAGGCTCTGTGCCTGGAGGATTTTTCTGCTGTGCCAGGCGTCCCTCGGGGTTATCAGTGACACAGCCCCCGTTAATCTGGGCGCTTTTGCAGGTTCTGCACTGTCAGTAGGGCAGTTCAGCCGTGCCCTGTAATCGCTGGATAAGGAATAAAGCACTGCTAATGTAGGGATCAGGGCGCTGCAAATTCCATTACATCTCCCGAGTTCGTTAAACACACGCTGGGGGATCCCGGGATCCCTTTTCCCAGCGCTTCCCGGTTTGTAGGACACATCCTGGGGTGCCCACGCTGCTCAGGAGTGGGGGGAACGAGGCTGAGGGCTCCCACGTTGGTGTCAGGGCTTAGCAGGGGACAGCTGAACGCTGGAAAGGGTTTGTGCCCTGGATTATTTGAGGGGAGGAACAGCAGGAGGGCTGCGAGCTGTAACCAGAGCTGCAGGAGCGACTTGGGGCCGGCCGCAGCTGTCCCCGGGCTGTCCCCGGATCTGTGAGGCCGAGCGCGGCCTGGCCCCCGCTCACACCCGCGGTCCCCACCCTCCGTTTCCTGTAATTGCGAAATCGCTTCAATTCCTGCGCCCAAAACCAACCTGAAGCTGCAAAGCAGGGCTGGAGCCGGCCTGAAGTGCTGTTGTGGAGGGGCAGAGGGACGGGAGGGAGGAATGAAACTCCAGCTCCGGAGTCCCAGCCCGTCCTGAAGCAGCGCAGGCCCCTTTAAAGCCTGGTTTCATAACACGATGAAATTTCAGCCACAGGATGAATTTTTTTGCAGCAGGAAGGCCACGGAACCAGGAGTTTTTCTGGCTTCCTAAGCACTGGCTTTGCTTGGGAATAAAAACCAAGCCAGGCTGCTGCTGGCTGGGCGAGCTTGGTTATCTGGGCTAAAGAAAAGAGCCCTTGAAAGGGACCTGCAGTCCAAGCCTGGCTGCATTTTGAGGACAGGATGAAATGTTTCCCCGGGGCTGAGGGTTTTTGTGCCTGTTTGCTTGCAGCTCTCCTCTCTCTCAGGGCTGGATTTGGATTCCAGGCATTTGCAGTCGTTCCTGAGTGCAGCTTCCCGAGTGTTTGTTCCACACGGGGATTGTTGGCTCTCCTCAGGGCTGAGGTGGTTCCTAGCTAAGGTAAAAAATGAGGGTGGAGGAGAGGAAGTGATAAAAAACCAGAAAGCCCTGCTGGGTGTTGCTGTGGGGGAAGGAACCAGGAGCAGAATTTGTTCCCTCTTTGACAGCAATTCCAGGCTCGGAGGGAGAAGGGAAGGAGGAAACATGGAAAACTGAGATTTTTACCTGCCAGCAGCTTTGTGATTGCTGCTTTCCCTTCTCTGGGGCGCTGCAGAGTTAAAATCTTGGAATGGGCAAGGATTTGAGGGGCAGAATTCCGTGCCTGGAGGGCGTTGGAGCACTGGGAATTGTATTCCTTAATCCCAGGAATGTGGGGATGGAGTGGAGGGCTCAGCTGGAGCTCCAGGGAGGTGGGGGCCTCTTCCAGGCTGACAGAGCTGAATTGGGGATTAATTGGGGAATTTGGGGTGAATTAGAGGTGAAGTGGGGGTAAACTGGGGGTAAATTTGAGGTGAATTTGGGGTGAATTTGGGGTGAATTGGAGGTGAATTAGAGGTGAATTTGGCATGAATTGGAGGTGAATTGGGGGTGAATTGGGNCTGGAGCTCCAGGGAGGTGGGGGCCTCTTCCAGGCTGACAGAGGTGAATTGGGGGTTAATTGGGGAATTTGGGGTGAATTAGAGGTGAATTGGGGGTGAATTAGAGGTGAATTGGGAGGGAATTTGGGGTGAATTAGAGGTGAATTGGAGGTGAATTTGGAGTGAATTAGAGGTGAACTGGAGGTGAATTAGAGATGAATTGGGGGTGAATCACAGAATAAGTTGGAAGGCACCCACAAGGATCATGGTGTCCGACTCCCAGCCCGGCACAGCACCATCCCCGTGAGCTCTGGGATAATGAACAGTTATTCCTATGGCCTGTGAGGAGGGTGGAGGCTGATTTCCTGCAAGCTCCACTGCATCCCTGCCCAGCTGCAGGCAGCCTGGCCCCCGGCCCAGCCAGGGCTGCCCTTGGCAGCACTCACAGCCCCCAGCGTGGCTGGCTGGGCACCGGTGAGGGAAAACATCCTGGGCCGTGTTCTGCTGCTGGTGCTGGAGCTGCTGGGAGGGAGGGAAAGGGGGTTGTGGTTCAATAAAACCGATTAGGAGAGAGCACAGGGTGTGCTGGACACTCTGGAAGGATTTAGGAATCCTCCCGTGCTCCTCCTCAGGCTGCTGAGGACCTGGCTGTGCCCCAGCCCGTGGTGGGTGCAGGGTCCGTCCTGCCAACCCCGGGCACACAAACCCCACAGGGGTCAGGGCAGCCCCGAGCCAGCCCCACGTGGTGCTGCAGGAGCTGATTACTCCTCACTGCTCCCCAAAGAAGCAAATGAAGCAGGATAATTGCCCCCGCACAAGCTCCTGGAAAAGGATTCCAGGCTTTTCTCTGGGTAGGTGCTTGTTTTGGCGTTCCGGAGAGGGTTTGTGTTGAAGCAGCACATCCACAAATGGCTTTGATTCTGTTTATTTCTGCACGTTGCTGTCTCCTCTGGCCTCTCTTTTTATAAAGGATGGAATTCAGCTCAGAGACTTTGATTTATAAGAAGGAAACAGCAGGGAACAAAAGGCTGGAGAGGCTGTAGGGGTGTTCTCAACCCACTGAAGGTGAGGTTAACCAAACAAACGCAGTGCGGGACGTTCACAGAGCCTCTCACACCTCAGGTTCTTGTCTTGCTTCACCTCCTCTGCAGGAAAAGTTGGTTTTGTCTCCATGCCAGGCCTCTCCTTGAGGGAAGGGAGAACATTCTGCTGCTCTGATGGAGCTCAGCATCACTGATCTTGCCTGGAGAAAAGGGGGATCGGGGGGACCTCCTTGTTCTCCTCAATTCCCTGAAAATGGAACAAGGGACAGGATGGGAGGAGATGGCCTCAGCTGCACCAGGAGCGGGTCAGGGTGGACATCAGGAGGAATTTCTCCATGGAAAAGGTGTCCAGGCATTGGAACTGCCCAGGGAGATGTGGAATCCCCATCCCTGGAGGTGTCCAGGGGACGCCTGGACGTGGCACTCAGTGACAAGGTGGGAATTGGGCACAGCTTGGACTCGACGGCCTTTCCCACGCTAGGATTCTGTGATCCCACTGTGGGACAACCCCCACGTGTGCCCACTCCCCCACATCCCAGCGGGATCATCCCGAGGGAAGGGCTGGGAAGCAGAGCAGGGAATTCTGTCATTCCAGAGGATTAGAGGGCTGATGTCACAGCTCACGGGTGGCACGTCCCAGAGCGAAGGGCTCATTCAGTCCTTAAATAAGCATCGAGTGGCACCGTCTAAACAGATTAAATCATATCAGAGAGTGACATAATCCCTTCCCTGCATCCCCAGGCTGCTCCCAGCACACTCTGGCAGGGCTTAATCGTTCCCATTCTCTTTGGGCAATGCTGCTACCCACAGCACCGGCGTGTGTGAACGTGTGTGTAAACACAGATGTGCTTCCAGGGGTTGGCATCATCTGGATAAGGTAAAAGGATATTTTATGGGAATAAAACGTCCTGCACGCACAGAGATAGGCCATGGTGCTTTCTCAGCGCCCAGGGGTTGTGCCAGGCTTTACTGAAGCATCCCCTGGGTCCTGCCAGCTTGGCCGAGTTGGGGGAGCGCAGGAATCTCCTGAGGAGCAGCCCCTGAAGCCTCGTCCCTTGTCCCTGCTCCGTTCCCACTCAGGGACATGGCGCTGGCTCCCACAGCTCAGCCTCTCTGCAGAGCATCCCCCTTTGCTCCCTCATAAACCCAGCTTTTGGCAGGAAGTGTGGATTTGTCCCCGCGCCGCGACCTCGCCCTGGGATGTGGGAACAGCCCCCACTGTGCTGGCACTGACCAAGCAGGAGGCCCCTCTGCCTTCCCTCCTCTCCCTCCCTTTCTCTTTCCCTCCTTTTCCATCTCTCCCTCCCGTTCTCCCTTCCCTTTCCCCTTTCCCCTTTCCCACACTTCCTGCACTCTCCCCATTCCCAGATTTCCTGCTGGTGCTCCCAGAGCTGCAGGGACCTGCCCACCTGGAGTTTGGGGGCCGGGAAGGCAGCAGAGTGACATTTGTGGAGGGACATCCTGCCTTTATTCCCAGAGTGGAATCCAAGCCAGATTGAGCCGGGGAGTTGGGAACAAGGCAAGCTCTTGATGTGCCACTGACTCATCTGAATCGGGAGATAAAGCACGAAAATGTGGGATGATGCCAAATTAGTAAACAGGGCTGAGACCCTGGAAAACTCCAGGCTGGGATTTGTGTGTGGATGGGATGGGAAGTTGGCACATCCAGGCTCGTGGGCTTTCATGTCCGCTCGTGTTCGCTCAGTTTCCTGAGCTTTCACCTGCAGTTCTGAGCCATGGGGGTGGACAAACGTGTGGGATGCCAGGAAATCAAGGAATGGAGGTTTTTAGCTGAATCCTCAGCGTGGATAGTGGGAATCTGTGGATCCTGCAGGGCTAAGTTCTGTTGTTCTGCCCCTGGACCTGGTCCTGGAATTCTTTTCCTCTGCTCAGCCCCAGTTCCTACAATGCCAGCTTTGTTCTGCCTCGTCTGGGCTGCACTGCTCAGCACAGAGAATGCCTTAATTTTGCTCCAAGCCCTGATCCCTGTTTCCTGCCCGATGAGTCCCTCTTCCCTCAACAATTTGGCCTTTTCTGTGAGCTTGGGAATGCAGAGCAGGGCCCGGGAATGCAGCAGGACAGGGATGCTCATCCTGCAAGGGTGATTCAGGATCTCACAGGGATGTGACAGTCCAGCACATGGCCTGTCACAGAGAGCACACAAACCACGTGTGGCTGGAGAAAATCCCATCAGCTGCACTCCAAAGTGTCCTTTCCCAAAGCTGGATCACTGAGACACTGATTTTTCACATGGGGATTTATTCCACAGCCACGTTCCCTCGGGAGAGGTGTCAGGGGAAGGCGGAGCTTGAAAAATGGGACTGAACCCAACCCTAGAGAGGAATAAATAAAACCAGGGGATGAGCAGTTCTAGGACACCTTTTCCATATTTCCCCAGCAGCCCCATAAATTCCCATCCCTTTAGGAAAAAGTTGTGGCACTGGAAATAATCCCAGTTGTTTCATGGCACTGGGGCACAGCAAAATCCATTTGGCACCTCTGGGAGGGTGACGAATCGTCACTTGTCAGCCAAGTGCCACCCAACTCTGCCAGGGCAGAGGGAGGGGCAGGGACGTGCCCTGCTGGGTCCCTCAGCACTCCTGCAGCCAGCAAGGGCAGGAGCTCGGCTGGGCTTGGCAGGACACGACACAGGAAAAGCCTTTTCAGCCCCAAACAAAGCGAGCCCAGAGGTTGGGGAGCTCCAGCTCCCAGCCAAGGCCCGGGGAGGGAGGGGGAAAAAAAAGAAATAAAGAGCTTTTAGTGCTGAAAGAGATCCCTGCTGGGGGAGGGGGGCCTGAGCTCCTCTGTGCGCTGGGGGAAGTCTCAACAAAAGCTGCTGGAGCTCCTCCAGCCCCGTGGGTAAACGGATGCCACCAAGGTCACTTGGGGAGAAGACAGAGCTGTTTGAGGCGAGTTGTTTTTTGATAAATCCATTTTGCTTGTCAAAGAAAGCAAACAAATGTCAGGGAAGGGGGCTCGTGGCACATAATGAGTCTTTCTTCAGCTCAGGAAAAGAATATTCCTGTGTTCAGTGCTGGCTGTGCAGCTTCCCTGTTGTTCCAGGCCTGCATCTCTCACTGGGCTTTCCTCAAAGTGGTGCTAAAATCTCCTGCTAAAATCTCCTGCTGAATCAAACCTTCAGCTGTGCTCTTCTCCTGCGAAAAAAAAAAAAAGAGGAATATTCCGAGCAGAGAGGAAGGTGGGGATCCATCCAGGCCGATTACCAGGGATAAATTCCTGGCCCTCAGCAGGAGTGGTGCACTGAGCTCGAGGTGGGAGCTGCTGTGTGGTGCTGAGCAGATGATCCCTGTCAGTTCTCTGCCCATCCATCAGCATTAAACACACATGGGAAATGATCCGTGGGGAGAATCCATCATTTGGAAATGCCCAGCTCAGCACCTGAGCTGAGAAATGACTCTGAGTGAGCTGAAAGACACAAGAACAGTGTTAATTAAACAAGAAATGGGGAGTTCTGACTGCTGGGACAAGAGGAGAACCCTCTCTGCCCTTAGGATGGAGCATTTTTAAAGTCCACACTCTGATTTCTGTCAGTCAGGGCATGGAACCCCGCAGGAGTTCTTGTTCCCTGCTGGTTTTAGCACAGTTTGCACAAAATTCTGCACTCTGAAACCACCGCAGGGCTCTGGGGAGAAGGGAGCCAGACCCACCTGCCCTCTCCAAATCCCTTTTCTGCTGTGGTTCCCCTTTTCACACACCCTGACGGACCAGCCGTGGAAATTCAGCAGAACTGTGACACTCTTGCTCTGCTTCCCTTTCCTCCCAAGATCTGGGAAGCTGCTCGAGCACCAGGGGCACAATTAGGAAATAATTTGCTGCAACTTCTGTCAGGATTTCCCCTCCGGGCTGCAGTGAGGGGTGGTGAACACTGAAGTGCCTTCAGTGCAGCTCTCCCCCTCTGTTTTACCCCCAGAGCTGGGCCTGGGGAGATGCAGCTGCTCCGAAGGTTTGGCTGGGAGCTGCCCAAGGAAAAACCTGTTACCATGAGATCCATGACAGAAGGAGTGCATTAGGAGGGCTAAGGAAGGATTTCATCTTTAAGCCATTAAATCCTGGAGTAATTGAGGTTGGAAGAGAGCTCTGGAGGTCACCTAATCCCAGTGACCTTCTCCGAGTAGCTCCTTGATGCTGCAGGAACTTGGGCTGGATATCAGGAAGCAGCGATGGAGAAAAACACTCAGTAAACTCAAATATCTGATTAAATTCCAGTTCCAAATTCTTATAATCTGAACATAAACGGGAAGAAATACTGGGAATTTTGTGTGCATAAAAAAACCCCATCATGTCTCCTGAAAACTGCCAGATTTTTGCTAAATATTAATGCACAAAAGTCAACTGAGCACACCAAGCAACCAAACTCCAAACTCTTACTCATCTTGCTTCAAAGCCTTGTCTAAACATCCACCTCCAGCCTCTCAGGGAAGGGTAGGAGCTGCAAACTGACATTTAACAAGTTCCAGACACGGACCTGGGGCTCCGTGGAGCTGTGCAGAAACGTTCTGAGCGCTGCTGCCAAAGCCAGAGCTGAGTTTGGGCACGGAGTCTCTTCACCTCGGAGCAGAGTGGGTTTAGGGCTTGTGTACCTGCATTAAACTTGGGGGAGAAATGGGAGAAAAGAGAACACCAAACGCCAGGAAATGTCTGTGAAGTGAAAACCAGATTTGGGCATTATAAAGAGCGAGGATTTGGGTCTGGTGGTACTTGGAGCTCTGTGAGAAAGGAGCTGGAGCTGATGGATTTGATGAGAAATTCAAGTTTCTGAGGCATCACTGAAAGGAAGAAGAGATTTTTCAGTAGACCTTTGGGAAAAAAAACCCAAATGAGGATAAAACAATGAAGAGAGAGATGATTTTGGTGTCACAGTGTGTTTCTGCTATTCCAGCTGGGCTTTTCCCTTCAGGAAACTCTCTCCTGCTCCCAGGACCCCAGGGCATTGGCACAACCTGCCAGAGCTGAGTTTGGGCACAGAATCTCTTTACCTTGGAGAAAAGCGGGTTTAGGGGTTGTGTACCTGCATTAACCTCTGTGAGAAATGAGGAAAAATGGGAGAAAAGAGAACACCAAACACCAGGAAATGTCGGTGAAGCGAAAACCAGATTTGGGCATTATAAAGAGAGAGAGGATTTGGGTCTGGTGGTACTTGGAGCTCTGTGGGAAAGGAGCTGGAGCTCATGGATTTGGTGACAAATCTATATTTTTGAGCAATCCCTGAAAGGAAAAAGAGATTTTTCAGTAGAAAAAAATCCCCAACCAAATGAGGCTAAAACAATGAAGAGAGAGATGATTTTGGTGTCACAGATTCCAAGTTTTGGCTGTTCCACCGGGGTTTTTTCCCTGCAGGAAACTCTCTCCTGCTCCCAGGATCACACTGGCACAGCCTCCCACATCTGCATAGCGCCCGAAGCCATCTGTGGAGAGATTTTAGTCAAGATTAGAAATAAAGCTTATTCCATTATCCTGGAGCAAAACCAGCAGACTCCAACCACTAAAACCAGCTCTTCTGTTACCATTTCTCCATTAAGAAATTGGTGCGAGAAAAAAAACAACCACTTTTATCCTGAGGACAGAGGCATTTTAATGATGAGTTAAATCCCCTCCACACTCCTTAGCTCATAAGAGGGGCAGTAAATGAATTATTCTTTACAAAACCTGACACGAACCTCAGGTAATGTGATCAAAACAATTCAATTTTAATTATTTTTAGTGACTAAAAGCAAGTGGCTTTAAAGTTATTTTTATAATCTCTTTTTACCTGGGTTTCTCCCACTTATTCCAAAGCCCAGTGTCAATTTTGGGGTGAAGCAGCAATTTGCAGAGGGAGGAAATCAGCAGGGAAGGGATCTGTCTGGAAAGGGAAGCAGAAGGAGAACACACAGTGCTGATGATTTGAGAATTAAATGGTTTCTGGCTGCTCAGGATGGTTAAAAGGATAGGTAGCAGAAAATATTATTCCTGCAGCAGCACCAGCAGATCAGATCCGTGTGGAATTAGCATAACACTTGCTATAAATAGATTTATCTGGGCCAGAGCAAAGCTCAGCTGTTTTGACCAGAGTCACCTCTAAACAAAGCAGATCCTTGCTGCCTAAACCCTCATCCTGGGGGCTGATGGAGCAGCTTCTGTCCCAGAGATTTTCCAGGAGATTCCCTGGGGATGGTCCCACTGAGGATGCACTGAACCAGCCTCTCCTCCTCGTGTCAGCCGAGCTCCCAGGAATGCCAAAACCCCTTTGGATGCCACGGCATTGTGCCCCCGTGGCCAGGCAGGTGGCACTGACCCCACAGGATCCACTTGGAACACCCCATATGGGCTCCAGGAGCCAAACCAAGGCGGCCCCTCACAGATTCTCCCTCTTCACCCCGAACACAAACTCATCTCGGCTTTTCCTCCTATCCCACAGCTCCATCCTGCTGGGGCCCAGCCCCTGGCAGGGTCATTCCGTGTCCCTGAAGCCACCTGAGACCTCGGCCGGGTGATGCTTGGAGGGGCTCAACCCTCTCCTGCCAAAAGGATTATTATTATTATTATTATTATTATTATTATTATTATTATTATTATTACCT
>WEIT01024102.1:2031188-2054519 GCA_013389985.1 Dryoscopus gambensis
CTTTGGCGAGTTCTGCATGGATGTTGTGTTTTCCCAATGATTTATGGTTTCCTGTGGGCTCGCCGGAATGCGAGGCGGGAGCTGCCTCCTGCTTTGTCACTTCTGGGCAGAAAGGGAAACGGGGAGCAGCAGCTCGGGGGTTTTGGGGGTGTTCTCTGGGGTTTGGGGGTGTTCTCTGGGGTTTGGGGGATGTTTCCAGGCTGATAGCACAGCTTGGGGAAGGATCAGAGCTGTGGGATCAGGATGGAGGCCTGGCTTGGCCTTGAGGGAGTGCTGAAGGCGCCCTGAGCTCCAGACCAGGCCCAAACCACCCCAGCCACTATTTCTGCTTAGCTGGAGCACACATTTGGGTGTTGTCACACAGAAAAAGCATCCATCTAGTTGTTATTCCTTGTTTTACATCTTCTGGATGTGCAGGAAGCCCTCACACCACGAGCACAGGCCACATTAAGGCTTGGCAGGGCTGAAATTGAGCTCGTGCCTGCACAGAGAGCCTTGGAAATGTGGGGATAAAACCAAAGCAGGGTGCTGGGTGTTGTTCCTGCATTTTCCCCAGGAGAATGTGGTGCTTTTGTGGTGTTGTTGGGTCATTCCTGTGCTTGGGATGGAGGAAAAACCCTGCTGGAGCATTAACCCCTGCTTTGACAAATCAAACCCGCTTTGGTTCTGGACGGGGGAAAGGCTGAATTTTGTGCTTTTTGGGCTTCTTGGTGTGTCAGAGCCACCAGTTCTGAGGAGTTTTTGGCGGTTGTTTTCCAGTCCAGGCCTGTGTGATCTCAGGGATGGAGAATCCAGGGCCGTGGCTTGGCCTTGACTCAGCCTCAAATCAAACCCAGGCACCAAATCCTTTCCTTGTTCCTTTTCTTCCTGGGACATCTCACTCAGGGCTCTGCATTCCCAACTTCCCAGTGTGGGGAGAGGATGTTGGCTGTGCAGAACACGGGGGAAAAAGGGATATTCCATGGATCAGGGTCTCCAAACACAACCTGCCTCCTCTCAGACCCAAAACCTCTTTTCCTGCCACCTCTCACCTGCAGGTACAGCCCAAAACGTGGCAGGTGGCTGTGCCTGAGCGGCATCCTTGGCTTGGAATGTGGGAATCCTGTGGATCCCTGCTGGATGGCCTCAGCAGTGGCTCTGGAGGTGGAGATCCAGCCTGGAGGAATATTTTGCCAGCAGTTTGTGGCAGCTGAAGGCAGACGTGGGGTTTGTTCCCCTCCCTCCCTTTGAACGAGGCACGTGGTGAAATATTCCCTTTGTTGGCCTTTGGAATGGGATTATCAGAACAGAAGTGCTCATGTGTGGAAAAAAAGGCCCTTTCAAAGCACTCCCAGGCAGAACTGCTGCTTCCCAAGGCTAACGAGGCCTTCGTTAATTAAATCAAAAGCAGCTGAGGCTCCATTGCAGCGATGGAGATGTTCCCTCCCAGCCTGGCTGTGGAACCAGCACTGCTCTGCATTCCTCCTGCTCTCGGCATTCCCCCTGAAAATGCAGGCAGGGAATGTGTGAGGTGGGCAGGGAATGGGCTTCTCCTCAGCCCTGCTGAGCCATTTCTCCATGCTGGGTGTGAACATTTGCTGTTGGATCCACTCTGGAGCAGCTGCAGGCTTGGGAACATCTGGATTTCCTCCCAGCTCCCAGTCCTTTTCCTTGCTGTTTCCATCTTGCTTTTGATGATCACCTTGCAGTTTTTTGGGTTGCATCTGTCTGCCAGGCAGCGTGAAGGGTGAATTCCCATCCAGTTCCCATCCCTGGGAATGTCCCAGGCCAGGCTGGACAGGGCTTGGAGCACCCTGGGATAGTGGAAGGAGTTCCTGGTGGAACTGGAGGAGTTTTAAAGTCCCTCTCAATCCAAACCTTGTGTTATTTTATGATTTTAAGCCCTGGATAAGGGATCAGGTGGATCAATTCTCTTCTTGCTTTGGGTGTTGGCCTTTCGTGGAGCTCTGGGAGTGCAGCTTTGCAGGAATTTCTGGATTTTTATTCCAATTTTTACCTCAGCATTGAAAAATCAGTCGAAGGAACTCCGGTGATACAAAAACGAGGCAAGGAAATGACCTCAAGTTGTGCCAGGAGAGGTTTAGATTGGATATCAGGGAATACTTCTCCATATTCTTCTCCAGAAAATACCTTTTTTTCCCTCCATAAAATACTAATTTTTTTCTCCATAAAACACCTTTTCTCTCCAAAAAACCTTATTTTTCTCCAGAAAACACCTTTTTTTTTCCCTTTTTCCTCCCCCTCCAGAAAATTCCCAGCAGCTCCCACTTGCTGGAACCCCCCTCGGATCCAGTGCCACCCCAGCCTGAGCTGCTCCCGGCCCTGGGATTGCATAATTCAAGCCTTTGATGTGTGATCCCTCCCACTCAGCCCTGAGCAGGACCTGTTTCCCAAGGAAAGGAAGCCTTGGATAAACCCCACCAGCTCTTTCCAGTGTTTTTCAGGAGATTTTTTCCAGCCTTTCCAATCAGATTAATCCATCCTTGTATCACTCGGAGCTTGTAAATAAGCATTAGCAGAGTTTTTCCCCTCAATTCTTTGTTAGACAGGGAATTAATCTCATTTTAGAGCCGGTGGGGGAATTTTAAAAGCACTTCAGTGCCTATAGAAAGATGTGGGTGGCTCCTGAAATTTCGAAAAAAATCCCCTTCAATCCCATTATCGAGTAGACACAGGCTGGAGCACAGAAAATATCTCCTAAAAGCAGTGACAAAGGTAATTTTAATTGGTTCTGCTGGATTTTGCACCAGAACCTTCTGGGGGTGGGAAGATGTCGAGGGGGCGACTCACAAAAAAGTCTTGGAATGGGATTTTCAGAGCAGGAGCTTGGAGAGGCAGAGGGATTCACACCTAAAAACGCTGAGGAACTCTGAGTTTGGCTCAGCTAAGCCTGTCCTAACAGCTAAAGCCCCTGAATAACTTCGGTCCTTGGCTTATCTAAGCCTGTTCTCACACCAAGGTGTGGAAAGGGTGTGGAAAGCTTAGGATAAATCAAATTAAGCAGCACTGAACCAAACAAGAGCATTAAATGCTGCCTTAATCACTCCCAGTGCTGGTAATTAAATACAAGATAATTAAACACCAGGTTTTGGTTGTTTTTACACTCGTGGAAGTTTGCAGAGTATTTTGGGCTGGGGTGAAGGGAGGAGAGTGAGGCTGGTGGGGGTGGCAGTGAATGTCTGGAAAAAAAACCCCAAACCCCAGAACATTCACAAATGCAAATCTCACCCGGCCCTGAGTTTGCTTTGTGGTTTCCTCGTGAATCAGAGGAGAAACAGGGAGTGGGAAGAGGCGAGAAAAGGCGTTTTCAGAGCCCGGTCCAAAGGCAGCCCCCTCCTTTCCCCAGCCAGCATCCCTCATCCAAGACTTTTGTTTCTTCTGGCAGCGTGAGGAAACCTTTCCAGACATTGTCCTGCTCTGCAGCTGGAAGGGCAGAGCACACAGAACTCAACGTGTGTGCTCTGAGAAAGGAGAAATAATTGTTGTTGTGCCCCAAAACACAGGTTGGGGTTCAATAATTGTAATTATTTAATATAATAACAACAACAGTTATTGAATATAATAACGGCAGGTATTTTGTAGCCTCTAGAGTTTGATTGACTTTCTGACCCTCAGGGATTTAATGCCTAAAGCACAGCCCCCTCTAATTCCCTGATTCCTGTGTGGGTTCAGGACGTGATGGGAGCTCATTTTCAGTGCTTTAGGGCACGCAAACATCCCTGACTCCCAGCCCCGCTGCATAAGCAGAGCAATTGTTCCCTTATCTGTCCCCAGGAATCAGTAACAACATTTTCTTCCCACTCCCCTCCAAGAGGCCGAGCTAATCACGTCTTAATCCCCATCCTGCTCCTCCATCCTCCGCGGAGCTGGCACGGGAATGATTTTCCTTGCAGAGGAGCTGTTGCCAGCTTGGAATGGAGGAGGGGGGAAAAATCTTTTGGCCTGCAAGTGCAGCAAGCTGTGTTGTGTTAATCAAAGGCTCATTAGGGCTGGGGGGAGATTGGGAGGGCTGGGCACAACCTGTTTGAGCAGAGAGAAAAAGGGAATTAGGCAGCTCCTCCAAAACAAGGCAGCCGGGGATGGCAGGCTGGGCATTTCCCTGGGATCTGGTTTTCAGCTGGGCTGCGTGGAAAGCGTTCAATGGGATTGTTTTGGAGGCCACACCAATTAAGGGATTATCCAGGGAAAAGTGGTGGATGCTCTCTCTGCCTTTGGATAATGGGGCACGGCTCCTTCTGGGCCCAGGGGAGGGATTCCAGCTGGGCCTGGGGTGGAGATCCCTGTGCCAGGGGGGTTTAGGGTGGATTTCAGGGAAAGATTTTTCCCTCCGAGGGTGGTGGGGCACTGAATAGGCTCCCCAGGGAATGGGCACGGCCCCAAGTCTGCGTTTGGACAACGCTCTCAGGAATGGGGTGGGATTTTTGGGGTGTCCTGGGCAGGGCCAGGATGATTTTCTGTGACTATTTGATGACATTCTGTGATTATTCAATGATTTTCTGTGATTATTTGATTATTTTCTGGGATTATTTGATGCTTTTCTGGGATTCAAGGGCAGCAGTTTGGTTTGAGGCTGTGCACCTGAATGCCTGGGGGTCTGAGGTGTTGTGTGGGGTTGGTTTGGATCTGCTGGGCAGCACTTCCCAGTTACTGCCAGTATTGCCCAGTGGGATGGGGATTTTTGATGTCATGTTTACTGTCCTCTTTCATGCACCATGGATCCAAAAAGTTTAATTCTGGATATCGCTGCTTTCTGGGGTAGAAAGGGAATTCCTTCCACCTGGAAATCCGGCAAAGCAGGGTCAGGTCTTGCAGTGACCAACGGGAATTTTCTGAGTGCTGCCAGCAGGACTGGACAGTCCTGAGTGTCCCTGCTGCTTCCAGACTGAAACCCCATGAACTCCCATGGATTAGCATGGATTTGGATGATGTTTATCCCATTGGCATTCTTCAGGTGTCCCTGTTTTACCTGTGCTCAGGGAAGGGGCTGAGCAGGCACCTGAACCTCTGGGAGGTTGATTTTTCCCAGTGCTTCAGCAGAGAGAGCAGGAAAACACAGGGGAAAAAAGGCTGGCACGGGGAACAGTGCCAATGCCACATTCCTCGTGCAATCCAGGCTCTTTTTGGGGCTCACAAGGGAGAAATGTGGGGCTTCTGTGAGCAGAGTGGGGTTCCAGAGAGCTGGGAAATGGGAAGGCCAAGACCAGCGTGAAAAGGCACAGCCTTGGCAGAGGGTTGGGAATCTCACAGAGCAGGAGAATTGTGGGGATCACATTCCTCATGCAATCCAGGCTCTTTTTGGGGCTCACAAGGGAGGAACTTGGGGCTTCTTGGAGCAGAATGTCATCCTGTGAGCTGGGAATGTTATCCCTGGATGCCAGCGCTGGGAAATGGGAAATGGGAGGGCCAAGGCCAGCGTGAAAAGGCGCAGCCTTGGCAGAGGGTCGGGAATCTCACAGAGCAGGAGAATCGTGGGGACGCAGCCAAGGGAACACAGCCCCAGTGTGGGGCTCACAATGCAGCTCCTGTGGCGGCTGCACAAGGGAGGGCATTGTCCCCGTGCCCGGCCTGTCCCTGCCCCACGTGCGGGGCCACGGGCACTTGCTGAGCTCAAAGTCGCCGGGCAGAGGCCGAGGACAAGCAGCAATCAGTGCAGGAGGAGCCCGTGCCCCCAGAGCAGAGATGATTCCCTGTCCCGCAGCTCCTGGGAACAAGAGCCGGAGTGTGAGCGTGCGGGAGCGGCTGTGCCGGGAGCCAGGGCACATTCAGCACTGCCACGGCCCCAAAGGGACACCTGCCGCTGCTCTGCCTCTCTCAATGGGACCTTCTCACCACTTCCCACCACAGTCCCCCCTTCTTCTCTCTCTTTTGGCTCTCCAGGGGCTGGGAAGGGGATGAGGAGGGAGCAGAGCCAGCCCAGGTGCACGAGCGGTGCCCGGGGTTCTGGAGCACAAAGTGGCACAGGAAGCAAAGCCACGGCTCTCTTCGGCTGCCAGGATGCAGAACTGGAGCTGAGGGCTGGAATTCCAGCTGGAATAAATCAGCAGCTTCATGGATGAGCCCAAACTCAGCCCTGGAGAGGCAAAAAAGCACTTTTCCCTTCCTTTCTCCCACTTCCCATTGCTAACCCACCCTTCCCTCCCTGCATCGTTTTCTCAGCCCGCTCCTGCCTTGCAGCATCCCCTGGTGTTGCCAGCGTGTCCTCTGACTGTTCCCTGCTCCCGTGGCTCCCTGAGGTCCCTCTGCATTCCAGCTGCAGCTTCCAGGCACGCAGGCCCTGCATCCCGGCCAAGCTGTGTGTGCTCCGTGTGGGGCAGGGCGAGGATTTAGGAATAAAACAGAGCTCTCTCCCCAGCAATAACATCCCAGACTAAACAACGTCCTCACTCCAGCTCTTTCTGGTTGGAGGCAGAATGGTTTCTCAGGAGATTTGCTGCCAGTGGTGTTTTTTTTTTCCCCCCGAAACAACTTTTCTGTGGAATTCGAGCGAGTCAAAGCCCTGAGTTCACCACACCGTTACCAGCAAGGTGCGGGGCTGCCCTATTTTGCATCAAACTGATTTGTTTCCTCAATTAAAACCCCGTTTAACCCCTACTGATGTCCTCTAATTTGATGTAGATCAGTGACCAGGCCTCAGCCTTCAGCTGCAGGGCCTAATTTGTCACTTGTGGGGTGTGATTGAAGGCCTGGATTTAACGTGCAGACATTTACCAGTCGGTTCTGCAATTCCTCAGCCACCCACGGCCTCTCTCCCCCGATTCTGCAGCTGTCCTGCCCTTCTGGCTCAGAATTCAGGCTGATATTTGTGGCTCATGCCAGAAAATCCAACCTGTCTGCTTTCCCTTGCTGCCCAAATGACGGGTTGATAATTAATTTGTGATATTTGGGGGTTTTTTTTATTAAAGTTGCTGCTTCTGCTAATGAGTGATCACATGGGAGAAATCAAAGACTTTTTGATGCCAGAGGAAAGCCCACAGGCTAATAAGAAAAAAAAAAAGGATTTTTTTTGCTTCCTATTTTAAGATCTGTCACATGTTTGGAGGTGGCTGCTGCAGTCACAGCTCCACGGACAAGGGCATCTGGACAGACCTCCAAAATAACCCATCCAGATGTCTCCTCCTCACTTTTGTGCCTGGCTTTATTCCCTGTTTGCTCGAATAAAAGCACAGGGAACCGATTTTTCTTCATTTAGGGAAACTCAGCAACCTGCAGCTTGACCTGGTGTGGCTTGGGGTGAGAATTCGTTCCCTCAGTTTATCTCGGCCGTGAGGAAAACACTGAATTTGTGACTGGAATTTCAGTGGGATTCCAGTTTGTGGGATTCCAGTTTTGCTCTTAAGTAATGCAGGTGGAGCAAAAAACCCAGGATTTCTCCCCATTCCCAGCTTAGGAAGAACTGTCCATGTCTGCCAGCTCAGCCTTGGGACAGCCAGGCACCTGGGGGGTTTAAATGCAGCAGGATTTGGCATTAACTCCTTATTTTATCCCATACTGGGAATACCCCTGGATCCAGTTTGTTCCACTGGCTGTACCAGTGCAACTGGTTTGGCAAAGGTGTTTCTTCACCCTGGCTCCTGCTCATGGAGCTGGGGAAAACTCCTGGGACGTGGCAGATCCCACATGGAATTTGCTGGGAGTGAGGGGAAGGTTTACAATCAAGTATCTGCTGGAGAGCTTCCCACACTCAATTCCATATTCCCCAAGGCTGTTTCCTGAGCCTTTTTCCAGTGGTGACTGGGATGTCCACCCACCTTTGGAGGTTTTCTCCCTGGTTTTTTGCTTCCAGAGCATAAAGCAGTGTCCTGGGAGCACTCTCACTGCGTAAGCACTGTGGGATTGTTTATTTATTTATTAATTAATTTAACCCTCCAGGTGAGACCTCAAGGGTCTGAGCAAACTTTCTCCTGGAGGATTCCCTCCTCCAGGTGTCCCGGTGCTGTGGATGCTGTAAGGGATCCATCCTGGCTCTCACCTGGGCCTCATTTTATCCCTGCCAGAGCTGTTTGGGGCAGGAGCCTCGTGGATGTTTCCCTTGGGACCAGGCAGGCAGAGGAGCAGTGCTGGAAGATTCCAGCTCTGGCAGCCAATTCCTCACCCAGACAGAAATCAGGGAGGAAAACAGTGTTTTCCAGCAAAATCGGCCTTTTTCCTTAACCTCATTAAGCAAGATAATTAGTCATGAGCGAGTGTCCCTGCACTCCAGCAGGGCGTGATGAGGACCGGGAGATAAACCTGCTCAGGGATGGAGCTCTGTCCTCCTCCTCTGACAAATTAAACCTTGTTCTGTGGGAATTTCTGGCATCACAGGAGCGGGCTGTGCCACCCCCGTGCTCACCCTCACCTCGGTGAGGATTTACCAGCAGCACTTGCCCTGTTCTGGGTGGAACCTGAAGGAAACGTCGTGAGGCTTTTCAAACCTTGCTCCAGCAGCAGAGCCCTCAAGTTTGGGGCTGGAAAAAAAAAAAAGAGAGAAAAAAATAATCTTTGCTCTGGGGCTGGGGAAAAAAAAAAGAGAAAAAATAATCTTTGCTCTGGGGCTGGGGGGGGGAAAAAAAAGAGAAAAAATAATCTTTGCAACATTGAGAGGCAGCAGGAAAGGGCCAGCTGTGCATTCCCTGCCGAGGTGGACGCTGCTGACTCGAGCAGGAGCATCACATGTGGCAGCTTCCAGCAGAACTCCTCCGAATCTAGGTCAGGGTTTGTCTGGAGCTCCGTGCCGCTGCCGTGTCAGCACTGGGGGGTGTGAATGAATCCCGGGAGCGGCGCCTTTCATGCGGAGCGCTGCGAGGCTGTCCCGGCTGACAGTACGGGCAGCTCGCAGCACGTGCGAGCGGCAGCGTTGGCACGGGCAGGGAGGGATGAGCTGCGGCTGCTGACTCGCCCGAGTCGTGCCAGAGGTGAGGACGCAGCCCAGACTCCGCTCCGAGCCACCAGACAGCTCCTTCCCCAGCCCCGCCCTCGGAATTTGGCATTCCCGGGCGTTTATCCCGGGCTGGGGGGCCGGGCTGCCATCTCCATCCCAAAGAACCGGATAAACGTTGCCTTTGTGCGAGCGGGGGCTGCGGGGATTCCCTCCCCCACCGCAGCCAGACGGAGGCGGGAGCTGGGGACAGGGATCAAAGGGGATGAAAGACGTGGGACAAGGGAAAGGGCTGCCTTGGGAAGGGCTGCCTTTCCCGGGAATCCGAGGGGAGCCAATGGAGCTGCCCAGGAGCTTGGCGGTGAGAGGAGGGAGCAGCAGGCTCGGGAACGGCGGAGGGGCTTTTCCCTGAGTTCCAGACCAGGATCTCGTCTCCCAGGGATGGGCAGGGCAGGATTTCACCCTCCCGGTGCTAAATTCAGCTGTCCCCCGTTTGTTGGAATCCAGCAGGAGCCTGCATTCCAACGCTTCCCCTTAACTCTACTACATGCAAACCTCAGTACCAAAGAATGTAGAGGAGAAGAAATCTATCAAATCACACAAACATGAACTGCAAGTAAGTTATAACTTTGACAAAGCTAAAGTACATTTTAAGTACCTTAAGAATAAGAAAAAAACTACATTAAACAAGAATCCTTAAACCTAGTTACAATACCTCACCTCTGAGAAAATTAACTCTACTTTAAACAAAACTGAAACAAAACCTACAACAATTTACCATTCCTAGATAGAACAGATTAATCCAGTCTGCATATATTTTAAGTAAGAATTACAACCACCACCGTAAATCAGAACTCGACCTAAGTAGGTCAACAAAGGTGGTGTTAAAAGTCATGTTACTTTCTAATTAAGTAATTTAAAAATATAATGTGTTAGTTTTCAAAAGTTCAGAACCACCACCACGCATTTTGCATCTTATGCCGTTGCTGCTGCCTACCACTACGAACTTTGATAGGAACTTAAGCCTGAAATAAAACTTCTTTCACAAAACACCAATAACCTCAACCTTTAACAACCCATAAGAAACTCATCACCCATTGATCCACAGACAGAGAAGTGAAGCCTGTGCCCTCTTTCTTTCACCTCTTTTGCTCATTAATCTTCAAGCTCCATCAGCAACTTCAGGAGGAACCGAAACCTTCTAATTTCTATTGTCTGTGTTCTTTATCACCTGCACTTGGAGAACTCGATCCTTGATCCGACTCAGGATATTCTTTAGTTTGAATTTGCTGCTCTGAAACAGAATTCCAGCATTACTGAAGTCGCTGCTCTTCCCCCAAAATGAGTTTTAATCCAGCTTGCCCTGATCTTGCTGTTGAAACTTAAAGTCAGCTTCTGAAGAGGATGAGTGGAGGTGTGGAAGAGCAAGGGCTGAAGACTGGGGTTGCTGGGAATGTGATGGGGGAGCCTGGATTGATTAGAAATTGGGATTAGAACTGCTTGGAAGTGGTGGCTGGTGGCTTTTAGAGGGGCAGGGGACAGGCCTGGCCCACATGTGGCTGCTTGGGAGAACCAGAAAAAACCCTTTTGCCCAGTTCTGGGTTGACTCTTCCAACAGGAATCCAGTTTAAAACTGGGCCCAGGGCTCAGGGGACTTTTTTCTCTTTGAAATTCAACAATTTGAGCCCCGTTTTTTGTGCCTGAATTCCCCCCTGAGCCATGAGCTGAGTGTGAAACACGCATGGCTCCATCCATGTTTTCAGGGAGATTTGGATTTGGAAGCGGCTGGGATTCATGGAGAGAGTTCTGATCCAGGATTTCCCTTCATTCCCTTCCCAAATCCTCTTTTTCCAGGGGAGCTGGGAAGGCTGAGCTGCTGTTTGATGTCATTTCCCAGCTCCTTTCCCCCTTAAACTCCCGACTCCAACGTTATCCCGAATCCCTGCTCCTCACACACCTGGGGCTGCGCTGTCCCCTGACCACTCCCGGGCCATTTCCAGGAGGAAAAACCCATGGAAATCACCGGGAGGATGTGGTTGCCATGGATACCGTCACCATGGAGCCGTTGCCATGGTGATACTCCCATGGACAGGGCACTGATCCTTGGGAAGGAAGGAGGGAGGATTGTGGATCCCAGAGGGCACAGCAGCGCTGAGATAGATATTTAGGGAGGTGCATAAATTATTCAAAACCACCTGAGAACCCAAAGAGCAACCTAAAAATCCAAAGAGTGGCATTTACCTCATTTAACCTCCAAAAACAGTGTCTGGCAGAAAACAAAGATATGGAGGTGGAGCTTAAAATCCATAAAATTCATCCCCTTTTCCTTAAAGGAACACTTTTATTTGAATTCCTGGAGAAAGTTGGGGCAGTTGGCAGCTGCCAGTGCCCTTGTCAGGCTGCTGATGGTTCTGGGAGAAGGAGTTGGATAAGAAATGCTTTGGTTTTGTGCCAAACCTCCCTTTTTATTTCAGGCAGAGCTCATCTCACTGAGGCTGACATTGGTTTCACTCCGTTTCAAATAGAAATCAGTCAGAAGAAATAATAATAATAACAATAACAACAATAACAATTACAATGTTGTTGTTGTTGTTGTTATTTTCACACCCACAGCTCCCACCTCGGAGCATTTTGCCACTGCTCTTTATGCTGTTTATTAATTATCCTCAGTCTTTAACAGCAATAATGGGGCACAGGGATGGTGGTGAAGCTGCTGGGGATGCCGTGACCACCAGGAACAGGATCCAGGAATTCCTGTTTGCTGTCCTGACCCCTGGAAATCCCATGGAATTCACTCTGTCCCACGGAATTAACCGAGGGAGACCCTGAGCATCCCTGCAGTGCCACATCTTGTAGGGCCCTGAGCGGCCTGATCCGGGTTCAGCAGGGCTCCAGCTGCTCCAGGGGGGAATAAATAACATTTTCTGGGATCTGAGCATTCCAGGGGCTCCTTTCCAACCACATCAGGCTCATGCAGGAGCCTTTCCCTGGCTGTGCAAGATGTTTCTGGGGGAGCTGTCACGGCAAGGCAGGGATTGGCCTTTTCCCTGGATCTGACAGCCACCCAGTGGGGCTTTATTCCCCTCTGAATTCCTCGTGGAAGGGGGGATTTTTTGGAATTCCCCACTCAGGTGTTGACGGGGCACAGCACGAGGAACAAAAGCTTCGAGTGTGGCGCTCCCGATTTATGATCCACCCAAAGGGGAGGGTTTGGGATCCTGGGAACAGCTGGGAACAGCTGGAACAGCTCAGGGGAGCTCCAACATCCCTCCACTCCAGCTGGGAGAGGCTTTTATGGGAACACAGGAGTTTGTAGGGGAGTGGTAGCACCCTGTAGTAGTTGGCTCCCACGTGGGAGAGCCACAAATCAGCCGGAGCTGGAGCTGGCACCGGCGCAGGAAGAGGGAGGGAAGCTCTCCGGAAGCGTTCCTGCTCCTGCTGGAGGGATTTCTTCCCATTGACTGCCCTGGGAGCTGGCCGGGATCCCACTGGGATGAGCTCACTCGGAGCTGCGAGGAGCTGGAACTGCGCTGGGGGGGCCAATTTGGGAAGGAAAAAGCTCTGAGGTGCTTTTGAGATGCAGCTCCGGGTGGTGACTGAGAGAGGTTTTGGGTATAAATGTGCATTTAATTTTCTGTATAATTTTCTATATCATTTTCTGTCTAATTTTCCATATAATTTTCTATATAATTTTCTGTATCTTTTTCTGTATCTTTTTCTGTATATTTTTCTGCACAATTTTCTGTAAAAATGCCCCTTTTAGGGACAAACGAGCCCTCCCCGCACACATTTCACCCCCTCTAACCTGCAGAAGGCCTCCGTGTTTCTGCTGAGCATCCAAACCACTCAGTCTTTGTATTATTCGTGAATTTCCCTGCCAGAAAAGTGAGGAAAACCAACAGCACTTCCCAAGGAAAATGAAGGGCTCGGTTAATTAAGTCAGCTTTGACAGCTGGGAGGGTGAGTGGCTGATTTTAGAGCACTTAATAGTGGGAATTACACTTTTAATGCTTTTGCTTCCCATCTCCTGCTGGTTGCCAGAGGTAACGGAGCAATTTTAGGTCACGTTATTGCTTTTTAATCCCCGTTTTGGGGTTGGGTTTCTGCTGCACTTCACACGGGTGTTGGTGTCGGGGAACAAAGAAATGCCAAGCAAACCACAGCCGCTGCTCCAGCCTGGAGGAAGAGCAGGAAAACGCAGCCAGGCCTCTCTGGGAATGTCTGCTGATCACTTCACGCCTTGGCTGTGGTGAAAGGAGATTATTTAATGCTGAATTTATCCGTGGAATCCATGGCTGTGGTCACCTGAGGAGCCCTGGCTCCTGCCAGAGGTGGATTCCTCATGGAATGCTCGCAGTCTCCCTGGGAAGGGAGTTGATCGATTCAGGGATCAAGGCTCAGCTGGTCCCAGCTCTGTTAGGCCTGATCGTGGCTCCAGCCACCACCCAGCTCTTTTCAAGGCTGTTACAGGAGTCTGAGGTGATGAAAATCCAACTAAAAAGAGCCTTTGTGGCTGTCCTGTCCCAGCCCCGCACTCAGGGACATTTTCCCTTTGGTTTTGTCCATCCTCCTCTCCAAGTACAGCCTCTAAAACCCAATTCTGGATTCTCCTACACAGCCTCAGCTTGTGCTGCTACCAGCTCCATCTCTGCATCCATTTTCCAGGGGTCCTTTACCTGGATCGTTTTTGGGATGCAGCCGATTAGGATCCTGGTGCCTGGCTGGAACTGGGAGCAAGCCAGAGGAGGCACAAGGCAAAGTTAGACCCTGCCGAGCTCATTATTCCCATCCCCATGGCACAAAAAAATTATTCTGCTGAGATTTTGGTCACATTGGGTGGATTTTTGCCGTTTCTGAGCGGCTTTTCCAGAGGATAAAGCAAAATGCACAATGCAGAGCCCTCTGGGCTGTGCTGCTTTCTCTGGGCGAGGAAACTCGAGCTCATCTCTTCAGTGGGAAGGGATTTAGATGAGGCCAGGGATTGTTTTCCCTCCCTCCTGCCGGAAAAAGGCCTGGCAGAGCTTCAGCAGGAAGAGCAGAGCATCAGGAAACGCGCAGGGCACCCAGCCAGGACACGGCTCCAGCTGCTCTGGGGCTGCCCAGCTTTTTTTGGGGGGGTGAAAAGATCCAATTCTTGGCAGAGTTGTGTTCCTGCAGCTGGGAGAGGCTGTGCTGAGCATCCCCGAGTGCTCCCGGGCCTGGGCTCTGCTCGGGAGGCACAAACGCTGTGGGATGGGATGGGATGGGATGGGATGGGATGGGATGGGATGGGATGGGATGTGGGATGGGGTGGGGAGCAGACGTGGATTCCCAGATTCCTCCCGGATGGAGCAGCTCAGCAGTGCTGAGGTGGCATTTACTCATCCCTGAGGAGTCATTCCAGGTCCTCAGCCTGCTTATGTAACTGAGAGGGCTCTGCCTTCATCTCTGACACGTGGTGGGAGGATTTAAATTGGGGAATGGAGCTGGCAGAGCCTTCAGCTTGCAAGCACTTGCACTGAAATTGTTATTCTTCAAGGAAAGCAGGAGCAGTGGGCTCTGGAATTGCATCAGAGAGCAGGAAAAGGATATTTTTTAAACCCCAAAAACCCAGGGGATGGACTTGGGCACGGCGTGCCCTTGAAGGGTGGGAAATCAGGTGTTGATCAGGCCCTGAGATGCAGAAAGAAAAATCCCAGGGCAGCAGGATCGGATGTGTGGGAGGAGTTGGGATTGAACATTGGGGTCCTTTTGCCTTCCACTTCCAGTTTATCCCAAATGAAAGCGTGGCTGCGCTGCCCCAGCCCCACCTCAGCCTCAGAATTCATCTCCCCAAGGAATTCATTTGGATATAAAAGTGTACCTGAAAAGGATGGATAAATCCTTTGCTTCCCTGAAACCCATTACAATCAAATAAATCCCTGGGATCGCTGCCCTTGGATTAAAACCCTTTGGAATCTTTTCCATCAAGCCTATACCCCAAATAAAAAGCTCAAACTTCATGCTCTCTTAGCCACAGCCCGTCGCGTTCACCCCTCAGCAGATCCCAGCCCCAAAAACGTCTCCCTCCTCCACAGAGTCCAAATATATCCACGGGCTGGGATAAAAATGGGGAGGAAATTATAGATGCTCTCTCGAGCTCCTGGCAGGAAATCTGCTGCCAGATTCCGCAATGGCTGCTCCCGCTTCCCTGGAAAGAAAAGCATCCCGAGAAAAACCAGCTCTTCCCTCTTTTCCAGCTGGTTTTTGTGTCCAGCTATCGGCAGCACGAGGAAACCGAGCGGAAAAATTGAATCTGGCAGCGAGGGCGCGATGCATGAAGGCACACGAGTCCCAAATCGGGGCAACAAAAATAGCTGGGAGAGGGGGGAAAAGCCTGGAAGGAGCCTCTTTAATGATTCCTTTTCTTTCCCAAAGCTTTGCCCCGGGCACAGCCACGCTGCCTTTGTGTGGGGCGGCAGCAGAGCGTTATTCCAGGGAAAAGCTCCTTTTTTTTTTCTTGGCTGTGTTTTCCGAGGGCTGGTGGTGGCAGATCGATGGTGGCCAGAGCCCTGGGCTCCAGCCTGAGCTGCCAGGATTTCATTCTCCGGGGAGGCCGAGGGAGTTCAGGGCTCTGCTGGGATCCTGGGGGCTGCTGGAGGAAAAAGAAGGGACAACCCAGCGCTTTTTGACTTTACTGGAGAATATTCCTGGGATGAAGACACCTGGAGGCTCAGAGTTAGCACAAATCCTGATGGTTCCTTCAGGAATTCTGCTGTTCCCTTGGATTGGGGGCGTCCTGTCCTTTTCCTGAGGGCAGGATCAGTTCATGTCCCTCCAAATCCCATCCCTCCCCAGCTGTCCCTGCAGCTGGCACATGCTCACCCTGGATTTTTCCAAACCCTGGCTGGAATATTTCAGGAACCAACCTTTTAAATCCTGATCCCACAAACCTAAGAAGCTCCCTGCAGTAAAATTTGGATCTCAAATCCTTGGAGCAGGGGGGTGGTGGGAGGCTGACCACATTCCCAGGTGTGTGGTTAAAGAAATCCGTGTCCAAGCGCTCTGCCAGGGAACACTCTCAGGTTTGCAGGGACTCTGCTGGACTCTGGCCTCCCACAAATCATTCCAGAACCACATTCCTGAGTCTGGGAATGCCTCCTGCGAGTGGCTGATGTCATGTTAATGTTTCACTTGGAGAGGGAGGCCCGGTGACCTTTGCAGCTGGGCTCTGACACATCCCCGCGCTGTCACATCTGTCCAGTGGCGTGGAAAGGAAGCAGATCCCAGAATCCTGGAGCAGATTTATCCCTATCCAAGCAAAGCCCCACGTGTGGGGAGGAGCCTCTTGGTGTTCAGAGCGGCTAAAGGGCTGCTCTGTGTCTGTTTGAGTGCTGGTTCCTGGGGTTTAAAAGTCATAATTCACCTCTTTAGGTACAGCCTGGAAATGGGGTTTGGTGGTGCTGGAACAAGGAATTTGTGCCTGATGGGATTGGATGGAACAATGGTTATCCCTGTGTCAATTAGCACTGCTGTTAATTAACAGAATGAAGCAACTCAATGAGTTTGCTGGGAATGTCTTCCCAGCCCACCTGAGTTTCTCCGTGGTTCTGACAGGAGATGGAATAATGGAATAATCTCCATGTCTTTCCCCAGCCCTGGAATTCATCCCTGAGCCTTCTCCTGAGCGATCCAGCGCTGAGTTTTTGTAGCAGCAGGAAACATCCGAGCGGGAATCACGAGCCCCTCCTCCTGCCCACACAGCCCTCAGCCCCTCTGATCCCTGCTCACCACTTCCTGGCCTCTTCCCCAGTCATCCTAAACCGCCAATTAATGATTCCTCATTGCTAATTAACGATTCCTCATTGCTAATTAATGATTCCTCGTCGCTGTTCCATTGCAGGGCAACCATCGATGAGGTGGAAACAGATGTGGTGGAGATCGAGGCGAAGCTTGACAAGGTGAGGGCAGTTTGGGGTCTGAGGGGGACTGGTGAGCCCCTGCTCAGGAATAAGGTCCCTGCAAGTCTCCCCTAAAACCTGAGCCCATTTCCAGCTATTAAATTGATGTTCAGCACCCCAGGCTTGTCCCCAGGCCTGGGGCCTGGCTGGGCTCCTCTGAGTTGGGACAAGAGCACCAGGATCGGCCTCCTCGTCCTGCTCTGGGATCCCTGAGGGCTCTCGCTGCCTCGGGGAGCTCTTCCAGTGCTGGCTGTGCCCTCTGCACCCCCTGCAGCCCCTGCACCCCTGTGGCACCGTGTGGGCTGGGAGGTGCTGGGTGTCCTCACGGGGACCCAAGGGCCGCGTCCCAGCTGCTGGACGTGCCCAGTGTTCAGCCCAGCTCTGGGATGGGACGCTGGAAATGCCCTCTCAGGGACCAGTCTGGCTGTTTTGCGTTAGGCTGGTGATTCTTTAGACCCAGTTTTTTGCTGAGGCCTAAGTTTGTGATGGAAATTGGCTTTGCCGCTCGCTCTCCTCCTGGTCTGAGATGTTGTTGTTTCTAAACAAAAATAGAAAGAAACGAAGGAGAGGAGCCAGAAGCGCTGCTGGCTTTTTATCGGTGAGATTCCCCACGGCCAGGCAGGGATAAAATCCCATGTCTGAGGGAGAAATGAGCTGCGTGGGAGCCACAAGCCCTAGGCAAGGCTGTGTCCTACAAAACCTATTTACTCATCAAGCTGCTGGGAGTGCTTTGTCTGCACTGGTGGCACTGGGGAGGCTGCAGAGGGATTTGGGTCCTCTGAAGAGAAAACTGCTCTGATGGTGGCACAGTGCCCTGCAGGGAGGGGATTTGGAGTGCCAGGAACAATCCTGGGGAGAGGAGGATGGAGCTGGAAGTGCAGGAGTCACTGTCAGCCCGGGGCCAGGGCAGGTGGGGCTGGGATTTGCAGCTGGAGCTCAAATTCATTCCTCTGAGGGTGACTTTGGACCAGATTCAATCATTCCCACTCCTAATAAATCAGCCTGGGATGGCCCAGCTCCTCTCCTGTGTGAGATGCCCAGGGCAGCCTTTCCAGGTGGGAATGTTGGTCCCAAAGAGCTGCCAGGACTGGCCTGACAAAGCCTGACTTTTCTCTGCCTTTTCCTGTGCCCCTGAGCCCTTGGTTTATGAATGATTATCTTTTATCACCTGTTTAACTGGGTTTAATGATTCATTAATGATTCAGCAAGAGACTTCCTATGTTTTATCCCATTTCCACTGCTCCCTTGGGATTGGGATTTTGCTGGCTGGCCCCGAGCTCCTGGGGACACAGCCTTGGCCACGAGGGTTTGTTTGCAGAGGTGCTCTGGAAGCTGCCACGTTGCAGGAGAGGTTGGATTTCCTTTCCAGAGGCTCCATCCAAACCCCGAGTGCAGTCTGGGCTCCAGATGTGAAGGAGCTGCAGCTGTTTGCTTTTCTTCCTGGGGTTCCGAGGGGATCTCGGAGCTGCTGTGGGGTTGGGGCAGAGGAGGGTGTGAGACAGAGGGCTGGGGGTGCAGATGGGCCACGTGCGACCCCAGATATTTTTATTTATGCACTCAGATCTGCTCAGCTGTGCTTTTACAGAGCTCATTGTGCACTGCACACAGAGCAGCCCCCAAAATAAACCCGAAAGCCTTGGGGCTGCAGGAACAGAACAACAACAGAACAAACCCCAAGCCCCAAAACAGCACACGGGGCTTTGGCATCCAACCAGAGCGGAGAGCTCCTTGTTCCCAGCCTGCAGGTGAGGCTGGTTGGCAGGGAAAAAACCCCATTTTTCATTAGGAAAACGAATATCCCTAAAAAGCTGCTGGGTTTTGAGGACGTAAAATGCTGGTTTTCATTATCAGCAGCGAGTTTTCCACTTATTTCAGACAGCCCAGGACAGGGATGAGGTAAAGCAAACAAAACCAACCAACCAAAAACCCAACCAACCCCAAAAAGATTTTCTCAGTGGGCAGCCCTTGCTGTTGCAAACATCCTTTGGTTTATGGGTTTATCTTTAGGTTGTTTTACAAGGAGCTCAGCCTGAAAGGAGAGAGGCCAGTGGCCAGGAATTCCAAGCTAAAGCTCCGCTCCCAGTTTGCTGTGGAAGTCTGGGAATGTTCCCTGCAGCTGTTAAATTATCCAGAGTTAATAAAGGCTGCCTGGGGATGGGTGCAGCAGATTCCAGAGGGGGAAGCCACCCTGTTTTTCCCTGGTGACATCCCTCTAAAAAGGCTCTTCCCAGGTCCATCAGAAAGGCTGCAGCGAGTCCCAGAGGTGGAATTCCTCCCAGCAAAGATTCCTGGAGCTGCAGGGCTGTGGGAAATATTTCATTTACCTGCAATCCCCATGGTTTAAGCTGTGAGGGAGCACGGATTGGCACTGGCTGCTCACAGCTGGGGAGGGCTAGGCAGATGAATAAAGGAAAAGGGGATAGAAAAGCTGAATTCTGGCTTCTGTCACTCCAAGGTAAGAGCAGGACCAGCCTCCACCAGTACACACCAGTACAACAGCCAGCTGGGCTCTGACTGATGCTCCCAAAGAGATTGTAGGTGGTTTTTCCCTTTCTCTGAGCACCAGGGAGTCAATCCTGGATCCCCCCTGGCCCATCTGTGTGATCAGGTTCCTTTCACGATGGAACAAGCAGGAGAAACCCCCTGGAAAAAACGGGCTGCTGGATCCGTGTGCCCTCAGGGGAGAGCCTGGGACTGCTGTCCCTAAGTGCCAAGTGGCACGTGGGCAGCAGGACGTGCCCTGGGGTGGCATTTGCAGCCCTGCTCCTGCCGGTGAAGGTTCCCAGCACGGCAGGAACGGGAAGGGGTTTGCCCCAAAGCTGGGGGGTTGGTGTGGCACAAACCCAGGCTGGTTCAGCCCCGGTGCCGAGCCTGTCCCCGTGTCCCCGTGCAGCTGGTGAAGCTCTGCAGTGGCATGATCGAGGCTGGCAAGGTCTACATCACCACCAACAAGCACTTTGTCAGCGGGGTGCGGGACCTGTCGCAGCAGTGCAAGAAGGATGAGATGATTTCGGTGAGTTTGGGGTGGGGCAGGGGGCACAGGGAGGGCTGGGGGCTGCTCGGATCCCTGCAGTGGGCACAGGGAGGGCTGGGGGCTGCCCAGATCCCTGCAGTGGGCACAGGGAGGGCTGGGGGCTGCCCAGATCCGTGCTGCTGGGCATGGATCCAATGGATCACAAATCCAAGCCCCTTCTGCTGCTTAAGCAGCCACTCAAAATGAGATTTTACGTTCAGAGGGACGCGGGGGCTGCCTGGGAACACCAAGCTGGAAGGTCAGAGCGAGATCCTTGATTTGCAGGCAGATCCAGACTTTGAGGAAGGTTGTTGGAATCTAGGTCAGCGAGCATCAGGGATTTGGGAGGTAACCAGCCCACGCAGGCACACGTGGGTCTGGGCTCTGGACTGGCAAGGACAGGCTCAGATGGCTCCAAAACCTCCCTGCCAAGCAGCAGAGGCTCCTCAGAGCCTCCCTGAGCCGCTCCCGAACCCCTGGCAGTGAGGGGCAGCTGCTTCTCTTCACCACCAGCTCTCCTCACCTTTGCTCTGGTTTTGTTTTGCAGGAGTGCCTGGATAAATTCGGGGACAGCCTGCAGGAAATGATCAATTATCACATGGTAAGGGGCTGCTTCCTCCTGTCCCCTTGGGTGCTGGTGGCACTGCTGATGTCCCCTGTGTTTGCCATTTGGGGTTCTGGAAGGTTGAGAAAACCCTTTCATAAAGGAAGAAGAGGATTCACCTGAGTCCTGCACTCCAGAATTTTTTCTTCTTCTTTTAGGGCAGCAGAGGGGTTTGTAGTGAGGACACAGATGGGCCTGAGGAGGATTTTGGGGCAGATTTGGGCTAGATTCTGGAGCCTGGCATCCAAATTAGTGGCATCAGGCCACGGGCGAGGGTGTGGAGGGGTCAGACTGGGAGGACAGCACTGCTCAGGGGACGCTCTGTGCCGAAGGAATTTAACACACATGACCTGTTAATCCTGCCCTGAGATCAAAGGAGCGAAATTCCCACACAATAACTCTTCCCTCACTCACCAACACAGCCCCAGGAGTTCAAATCTGCCCTTTCTCCACCCCAAAACCTCACAGAAAAAGGAAGGTGCCTCACTCTGGCTGGCTCCAAAGCTGCAATTTGAAGTCTGTGGCTGAAGCAGAAGTGCTTTCAAGTGCAGGAGCTGCAGGGTGTCAGCTCTGCCTGACCCACTTTTGCCCACGAGGGCCCTGTCAGAGCCCATTAGGCTCTGGGATGCAACATACCCTCTGCAGCTGGAGGAGAAGCTGCGCCGAGTCCCTTTCATTATTTCATGAGGCAGGTGGAAAGGCTTTTTCCCAGGGAAAAAAAATGCCAGGGGATGCACGTGCAGCTCTGCCAGGGCCGCGGGGATTTGGGAGCAAACAGCCAATTTTTGTGGCGGCGTGAGGAGAAGAAATGTGAGAGAATAAATCAGTGTCAGCAGCAGAGAAAACCCCGAGTTTCTTCCATAAAACCTTCCTGCCACGGAGCACCTGAAGCCCTGAGAAGCTCCCCCTTCATCCCAGGGATCCCATTCCAGCCCTGAGCAAGCGGCCCCAGCCAGGAACCTCTGGATGCAGAAAATCTGCAAGTGCAGCTTCCCCTGAGGTGGGAATTGGTTTTCCCTCAGCAGGAGGATCCTTCCCAGAGCTGGGAATTCCCAAATGATCTGGGACCCTTCCCCTGTCCCCCGCTGTGGCTCAGGGGCTCTCCAAGGCAGCATTTCCCTGGCACCACCACATGCCCGGTGGGGGATATTCCCAAATCCTGCCTCTCCCAGCCTTGGGAGGGCACAGCAGAGCGAATCCCACTCCAGGAAATGGCTTTGGAATGACTTCAGCTGCATCCCCAGCCCTTTCCAGGGGTTCAGTGAGTTATTTTTAGTGCCTGCTGCTGTCTCCCGAGCGTGTGAGCGTGTCTGTGCGTGTGTCTGGCTCATCCAAGGATCTCAGCTAGGGAATGGATGTCGGAGCTTCGCTCCAGGAATGTTTCCAGGACAGTATGTACAACTGGAACCAGTTAAAAAGAAAGGGAAAATATTCTCCCCTCTGGGAAAAAAAAAAAAAAAATCAATCAGTTGTTCTACAATTTTATTGCCAGAGCACGGGGCCTGCTTCAGACTCAGCAAAATCCAAGCTTGGAGCTGCTGGAATGTGGAAATGAACATGCAGAGCTCTGGAGAATTCCCAATTTTTTTTCTCCTTTTCATGCCCAGAGAGGAATAAACACCAAAGCCACCTGAGAGGGCAGGTGACAGGAGCTGGAGTCGGTGTCTGTGCCCTTTTTTGGGTCCTTTTAGCCCCATTTCCTCTCTCTGTTTTTAACTTTTCCCAGCAGCTCTGTCATTCCCGCCTCTCAGAGGGAGCTGTGTCCCCAGCAGCTGGATTTGGACCCAGCCAGAGCCATTCCCACAGCAGCCATGCATTCCCAGGGAGCTCCTGAGTGCCCAGGAAGGTGGGACCCGAGATTTCCTGAGCTGCCTTTCCCTGCGATCTCAGGGCTCCTGGAAACTCCCCGGCTGTGCTGGCAGTTTTCCTGGGAATGGCTTTGCAGGGAACGTCAGGCAGCTCAGTTGGGGGTGATGAGGATGCAGCAAGAGGTCCAGGGATGAATTTTTCCAGCCGGCTGTGCGTGGTTGGAGTAGGGAATCGGGAATGGCAGCGCCCTGGGGCTGAGCTCCTGTCACATCCCACCGTGCTGATCCAGGGCAAAATTATCCTTCCCAGGGCCGGGAGCATCCCGGCTTCCCGGGACAGAAGGAATTTGCTGCCGGTGCGGGGCTGACCTCTGCAGGATCGCTGCAGGGGGAGTCCTGGCTCCCGGCAGGTTCCAGGCGGGATGAGCAGCCCGGGTTCCCCACCAGCTTTGGGATCCCTGGTGTCTCCCACCCCGATTCGGGGCTCCCAGTTCCAGGAATAACGCCCTGAGCTTGCTTTCGTTTCCTGAAGGTTCCTGCCCGCAACGAGCGCGGGTTTGGGCTGATCCCATTGCCTCGGAAATCTCGGAGAGGGGAATGCAGGATCCAGGTTTTTGCTGCTGTTTTGGGAGAAGGATGGGAATTCCCTTCTCCCATCCTCAGGCACAGCTGTGGCTGAGTCACGGACCTCAGCAAAGGGAGGGAGGGAGGGAGGGGGGGGTGAGATTTTGGGCTGGAAAATTTGAAAACCAGCGGATTTGTTCCAAGTCTGGTTGGGAAAAGAGGGAAGGCCAAGGGTTGGGTTTTATGTTTAAAACTTCAGCTCTTAAAACTCGATTTATTCGTGCTGAAAATTGAATGGAGGGTATGCTTGGAAATGTCCCCCTGGAGATTTTGCCTGGCAAAATCAGGGATGAAGGAATTAAAGGGATACAGGGGGGTGTGGAACACAGGCAGGAAAGGTATGTTCCTCACCTGGAATTCCCTCAGGAACCGCTCTAATCCCTGCTCCAGGTGCTCTGTGGGAATCCCATCACTGACAGGGGCAGGGAGAGAAGGATTGACAGAGAAATAGAAATAGAAATAAAAATAGAAATAAAAATATAAATATAAACAAATAAAAATAGAAA
>WEIT01024103.1:9997-21923 GCA_013389985.1 Dryoscopus gambensis
GTATATATATACTAGTAAAAGAACTGTCATTCCTATTCCCCATATCTTTGCCTGAAAGCCCTTAATTTCAAAATTATAATAATTCGGAGGGAAGGGGGTTGCATTTCCCATTCCAAGGGGGGCTCCTGCCTTCCTTTGGTAGACACCTGTCTTTTAAACCAAGACACTGTTTAAAGTCTTCTGTCTGCTAATCTTGTGTCTATTCCATAAATAATTCATTTTGTAATAGACTTAATTGGCCATTCTTAAGAACTTGTGAACAAGAAACATTTGGGGTGCAGGCCGCCTCAAACAGAGCTACTGCCAGAAATCTGAGTCAAAGGCAGGACTTGTCTAAGCTCTCATCTCCATTCATAACAAAGATGTGAGCAAGGGGACACGACTAAGTGCAAGTGAGAGAAAGCACAAGCAAACACTTGTGCAAGTATGTGTGAAAGAAAAAGCATAAGAGGGTGAAAAAGGAAATGATGGAGAGAGAAAGCAAGAGCAAGAGAAACTGATGGAAAGAAAGGGCATGTGAGAAAGCTTGAGCATGAGAAAGTGAGCACAAGCAAGAGAGTGGAGGTGAGAGCAAGAGAGAGAGAGTGAGTGCAAGAAAGGGAATGAGCAAGAGGGAGCAAGCTCAAGGTGAGGAAAGATGAGTGATAGCAAGAAAACAAGAGGGGAAGAGAGGGAGTGTGTGAGCAGAAGCAAACACGAAACGAGTGTGAGAAAGCGAGAAAGTGAGCAAGCACAAGAGTCAGCAAGCAAGAGCACAAAGCACTAGAATGAGAGAAAGTGTTAGAGTGCAAGTGAGAAAGTGAGAGCAAGAAAATGCGAATGAGCAATAGTGAGAGCAAGAGTGGGAAATCAAGCACGAGCATGTGAGCAAGAGAGAAAGTGAGCAAGAGAGAGAGCAAGTGACTGACAGCAAGGGAAAGGCTGAGAGGAAGTGAGAGTGAGAGGAGAATGGGAGCAAAAGAAAGATGAAGTGAGAGAGTGCTGGAGAAAAGGCATGAGATGGAGAGAAAGCAAGAGATAAAGTGTCAGAGAAACCGAGAGAGCAAGAAAGTGTCAGAGAGCAAGAAAACTAGCATGAGGGTGGCATGGGAGCATGTGAAAGGGAGAGAGAGGCAGAATACAAGAGAGCATGAGAGAGAGGGAGATAGCAAGAGCAGCAGAGTTGAGGACAAGGTTTGTGTCATAATATTGTCTCTTCCCTATAGTTCTCATGTCATAATGATTTCCAGGTTCATGTCTCCAGGGGAGACAGCTTTATTATGAAAAATATTTCTTGAGTGAAATATTGTTTCATAGTTTATTTTGTGTTAATTTATATCTGGACTGAAACTGTACACTCTTTCAGTCTTCCTACACTTGCCATGCTGCCTCTCTCCCGCTGAGGTTTTTTGCTTTTTATTTATCCTTTCTCCCTACATGTTCTGGTGTATTCTCCTTTCTGCTCTCCCACCCTCCACAGAAAAGGAAGCACTGTGCAAAGCCCTCCATGTTTGTTCTCTCCCTCTTTTCACTCCAGATGAATTATTTGATAAGTAACATCAGGCACATGTAAATTCCGACAACTATCTCCTAAAAAAGGATGAAATGTGATCAATTAATTTACATTTGTTTTGTTTTCAAGTCAGCTGATTCTGGGTTTTTTTCCCACAGACCTTTTCTCAGGTCTTCTAATGTGGCCTAGAAAATTTCTCTTTACATTTTCTTTTATGCCGTTCTCTACCTGTCATGGTTTAACTCCAGCCAGTAACTAAGTACCACACATCCACTTGCTCACTCCCCTGCCCCTGGTGGGATGGGGAGGAGAATTGGAAAAAGGTAAAACCCATGGGTTGAGATAAAAACAGTTTAAGAATTGAAAAAAACCCAAAAAAAAAAAAAAAGAAAAAAGATAAAGAGGAATTAAACCAAAGAAAAACTGCACAATTGCTCACCATGTACTGACTGAAGCCCAGCCCAGCCCAGCCCAGCCTTGAACAGCAATCGGCCCCCTTCTGGGTAACTCCCCTAGTTTATATACTGAGCATGATGTTCTATGGTGTGGAATATCCCTCTGGCTAGTTTGGGTCAGCTGTCCTGGCTGTGCTCCCTCCCGGCTTCTTGTGCACCTGCTCGCTGTCAGAGCATGAGACACTGCAAAGTCCTTGACTCAGGGTGAGCACTGCTGAGCAACAGCCAAAACATCCATGTGTTATCAACATTATTCTCATACTGAATCCAAAACACAGCACTGTACCAGCTACTAAGAAGAAAATGAACCCTGTCCCAGCTGAAACCAGGACACCAACACAAGATAATTTTTATGACTGTGATGGGGGTGACATTGGACTGGTGGTCAGTCACTAGTGGGGTTCCGCAGGGATCCGTCTTAGGCCCTGTGCTCTTCGACATCTTCATAAATGACTTGGACACAGGACTGGAAGGAATATGAAGTAAGTTTGCTGATGATACTAAATTGGGAGGAGCTGTTGACTCCCTCGAGGGCAGAGGCCCTGCAGAGAGACCTCAGCAAATTAGAGGGCTGGGCAATCACCAACCATATGAAATTTAACAAAGGCAAGTGCCGGATTCTGCACCTGGGACAGGGCAACCCTGGTTTTATTTATAGACTAGGGAACGAGAGACTAGAGAGCAGCACCACAGAAAGGGATCTGAGGGTCCTGGTCAATGGGAAGTTGGATATGAGTCAACAGTGTGCTCTGGCAGCCAGGAGTGCCAACCATGTCCTGGGGTGCATCAGGCACAGAATCGCCAGCCGGTCAAACAAGGGGATTGTCCTGCTCTGCTCTGCACTGATGCGGCCTCACCTCGAGTCCTGGGGGCAGTTTTGGGCACCACAATATAAGAAAGACATTAAGCTATTAGAGAACATCCAAAGGAGGGCCACAAGGATGGTGAAGAGCCTTGAGGGGAAGCTGTATGAGGAGCAGGTGAGGGCGCTTGATCTGTTCAGCCTGGAGGAGACTGAAGGGGGACCTCATTGCGGTCTTCAGCATCCTCACGAGGGAAAGTGGAGGGGCAGGTATAGATCTCTTCTCTGTGGTGACCAGTGACAGGACCCAAGGGAATGGCCTGAAGTTGTCAGGGGAGGTTTAGGTTGGATATGAGAAAAAGGTTCTTCCCCCAGAGGGTGGTTGGGCACTGGAACAGGCTCCCCAGGGAAGTGGTCAGAGCACCAAGCCTGACAGAGTTCAGGAAGTGTTTGGACAATACTCTCAGGCACATGGTGTGACTCTTGGGGTGTCCTGTTCAGGGCCAGGAATTGGACTTCAATGATCATTGTTGTTCCCTTCCAACTCAGGATGTTCTATGATTCTATGGTGCTTCATAGCTTAATTACCTGCATCTCATAACATCCTACACCTCCCAAATGCCAAGGTCAACCTACTACACGGTCCAAGTCCCACTTACGACCTGTAACTGCTTGATTTTATAGGCAGTGCTCTGTGTGCTGTTAACACTTCCCTGTTCTGTGACAGGGTCATCACCACCACCTGGTTGGCTGCATGCCTGGAACCTTCAGGGTCAATAAGAAGGGGAGTAGTCAGCCTGGTGCCCAGGAACCTTGAGGCCAACAGGGAGGGGAGGAAGAAATCTGTTTGATTTGTCTACTTGGTTCACAGGACCTGATAATGTGGGGAAAGGGGACTAATACATCACAGAAAATGGCTGTTTGCCTTGTAAATGTTGTTAGTTGCATGCTAATCATACTACCAAGGGTCAGGAGCAGGGGATACTGGTCACACCAACTGAAGGGGTCCAGAGGAGGCTTGAAAGTGCAGGGAATGTGGTTATTCTGTACACTTACATTATGCTTTCCTACTCTTTCGGGAATATATTCAGGAAATGTGGGGCATTCTTTGCAGAAGGCTTTCTGACTGTACTACAGCTCTGTTCCTACTTCTGTTTGATCACTGCTCCTAAACCTAAAGGAGAAACTAACTGGAACTGTGTGGAGTAGAAAAGTAAGACTTTGGATCCTAATACGTTTTAAAGGGATTTCTGATCAATTTAGTTGGAATTCTTTGTGCTCTTCTCCCTTGAGGGAATCATGACTCAGTTTCTTGAACTCAAAAGTTACAGTCTAGAGAAGCTTAAGACTATTTTCCCAGTCACTTGACCTTTACTCACATCTTTTCTTGAGTTCTATAAAAGGTAACATTCAAATGTAGTTCTACTATCAGAGGAAATATTTTCTTCTGTCTTGAATTTGTCTTGTCTACCCATTATTGTAATGGATGTTTTGTAGCTCCAGAAATACTATGTGTGTATAAAGTGGTCCCAACTCTACTAGAGGGACAAACATCTTCAGTTCTGTGTCTAATCCTCTTCTTCCTGCTGTAGCTCTGCAATCGCTTTTCTGTGCGGAGCAATACGTGTCTTTTTATTCAGTATATGTAAAGTCTTGCAGAAGGCCAGTTCTGTCAAGCAAGTGAAAAGAGGAAAATTAACAGGCCCCTAAGGGGTTATTCTCTCTAAATAATTATCATAATAATTGTCATTAAAATTAGAATGATCCCGATAGGGTTGATTGATCCTTAAGAGTTATGCTGTCCCAAAAGCAAACAGCAAATAACCTTGAAACTGCAAATCAAAAAGCTCAGTTTTATCCTCTTCCTAATTTTTTTTGAATGAGAATGTAAGGGAAAGAAAGTAGAAGAGTCGGACACTATATAATCTCATACTCCTAATGCTACAGAGTTTGATGGTAATATGTCAAGACCTAAACCAGAGCATCTGGCTTAAGTATTTTTTTCCAGGTGTATTTGGCTGGGCAATACTTCTGTCTTCAAATATGATACTGCAGAGGTCCATTGAACGCTTTCCGGGTTTTTCCCTGGCCGAGCTCGCAAGCCAGGGGCAGCGCGGCAGTGTCTCCAAAGCGTCCTCACCGCTCAGCAGGCAGCAGAGGAAACGCAGTGGAGAATCGCAGAGCCCGGTGAGAAATGCGCTTTTTCCCCTCTCGGTGAGACTCGTGCCAGGTAGCCTGATCTATGGCAAAAGCGTTCCCCAAGAACAAAGGAGGCGGGAAGGGCTCAGTCCAAGAAGCTTTTAATCTGACGAAGTCAGGAACTACACAGGCGAATACAGCAACTAGACTGGTGAATGCAGCAACTGGACTGGCGAATGCAGCAACTAGACTGGCCCCGAGATGGGTGTGGAGACTCTTTTTCAAGGGGGGCGGTAACAGAAGAGGAACCAATGAGGGACAGGGAGAGGGGAGGACACAACTGGGATACCATCCAATGAGGGAGTTTGGGAGGCGGGGTTGTAACACAGAACAAATGCAGAACCGAACTTAACAGAACTTTCCAGACCAAGGGGAAGAACAATATTCAGGGTGCCACCCAGTGGTCTGCGGCTTATAATCAGGCTAAGCCACTCCCACAGTCCATGTAAGTAAATGAGAATATTCTTTAATTACCATGACAACAGTTAAGTACCATGGTTGTATTATGTTTCTGATAGCCTGACTGAAATTATGGTATTCTCAACTTGTATTGGCCATGAGAGACTTGGGACAGAGGTCTGTTACCATAGTTTAATCAGTATACCCATTCACTCCAGTATAAAGCATACAGCAATATGTTGGTTGTAGCAGAGAGAAACAAAACTTTGCTTTATGCACAGATAACCTTTTTTGTTCTCTAGCAAATAAATGTCTTCAGGTTATGCACTATTCATTTAGTTAAGGTTGTTTGTGACAACTTTAATTTCTGAAATCTGTGAGTTTAGAAAACTGAACTCTTCAATCTAAATGGGTGAAATGTGATTATCATTTTCTGTCTTTCAAGTGTAAATCCAAGGGGTACTGGCAGGCATGTAGGTGCTTATGAAGAAAGCAAACCCAGCTGTTTTATCTTTGTTTCTTAGCAAGATATACTGACTAGCAGGAGAAATGAATAGTTTGCCTATCTCAGCCATATCCTGAGCTATATTCTTCTCTGTTATAAGTCAAGTAATTGTACCATATACAGTACTTTGAGAAGATTCTATATGTTAATGTGGCTGTAAAATGACTAATACTACTAGGTTTGGGTTGTTTGTTTTATTGTGTTTTTTTTTTTTAGGTTCATATCATCACAGAAACTAACCTATTTTTCTAGCCTTCTCATCAGAGTGCTGAAAAGAACAGAATCGAAAAAGGGAAAATACTTATTTAAAAAAAATATCGACAGCCTCATGCTAATGTTTCATGCATAAAAATGCTTTCTTTGCTTTGTTTGCTTTATAGCAATATGCTTATGTTTTTATACTTCCTTATAGTTCATAAAATAAAATGTACCAATTGTCCCCAGTACATTAGTACCAGATTGTTAATGAAATCTGGTATAACTTTTGGATGACTCTCAAGTACACATTTCATGTTTGGAATTGTCTTCATAAATATTTAGTAAAATATGTCTAGTTTCAAGCAGTGTGACTTATGGAAGCATTAAACTAAATATAACCTTTCATCTTTTCGTAAAAGACATTAAAATATATTCAAGGAGCAAGTATTGTTTATGTTGTTTTAAGATAAATACATGGCTCTAGCATTGCCCATGATATGGGGCATGAGCCTAGTCCAAAATCTGAGGCAGTTGAAATTAATTCCACTGACCACAGGCTTTGGCTCAGACCCAAAGTTATCTAAAAATAATTCTGCCTAGATTTTGTAAAATGGTTTCTTCCACAGTGCTGCACTATATAGGCTACAGTTTAATTCTCCTGTGTTTCTAGAACATCCATTTTGGTGAATCTGTAGATTATTTTGGTTTTTAACTCTAAGGAAAATTATATCGGCTTGGCCTTTGTATTGTCATCTGTTTTCAGTGTGTTTTTGTTGGGAAACACGTTCATGTTGGTAAAATTTGTAAGGGTACATGCATGAGAGAGCATCTGCTCCCTTAAGGTTATATGACTAAGGACCTTGTCAAATGGGATGACAAGGAGAAGGAGGAAGCAATACATATAGATGCACAAAGCAGACTGACAAGCTTTAACAGAGATAATAACAAGAACCAAAGCTGGTCAGTTACACTAACTGATAAGGGCTCATGAAGTGTGAGAATGTTTATTTCTGTAAGATTATCTGATTGTGGTCTTTGTCAAATGGGATGGTGAGGAAAAGAGAGAGGCACAGATCTGACAGACAAACATAATGTGGACAAAGATGAGAAACCAACCTTTTCAGCCACACACTTGATGGGTTATCAAGAAGCTGCAGGCATCACTTCAGAGGGCCAACCTGGACTTTGCAACTGATAAAGATGCAAACCTCTGGGTCCAGATATTGGGGAAGGGGGGGAACATGCAGCATGGCAAGTGTCAGTGGAACTATGCTGACTGATGAAGGAATCTGCAGGTAAATGGAATCAAGGAGGAACAGCTGAGGAGTAGACAGAAAGGGGTATAAAAGGGGCCAGTCACATGTAAACTGGTGGGTAAGTACACTTGTCTGACTGAGCCATGTGCTTGATCACTGCAGTCTGTCCTATCTTCTTCTTAAATCCTTTCTTATCTATCTTTCTGTGTAATCTCTCTATCCTGTGTGTGTGAGTGTTGTAAGGATGAGGTGCCAGCTAATGGCGAGACTGGCATGAGTGGATTTGGGAAAAACAACTGGAGTCAGACCAAGGCTGTAGTCACCTCTACACCTGTGGTGCTAGCACCTGGAGTGACTGAGCAAAGGTTTCCACTTTAGTACTAAGGGGAGTCATAACTCTTAGGAGCACCTTGATGCATCCCATAGACTTTGTGTCTGGAGTGCCAGTTACTGGGGGGACCAGTGTGAGTCGATTTGGTGGCAGCAACTGAAGTCAAGCCAAAGGTGTAGGCATCCCATCCTGTGGTGTCAGCAACTGGAGCAAGTGGGGGTCTTGATGCCAGTGGATGGAGGAAGTAAGGGTCTCCAGCACCCAGGATGGGACCACTGTGTGTCCTGAATGGAAGCTAATGGGAGGGACTTACACGAGTGAGGTGAGTGGCTCAGTGCCAGCGGCTGTGAATCTGGAGAGCGTCATGTGTGTGCCTTCACTAGGGACTGTCGCGATGATATTGGATGGTAAAATGCTGTGACCTTCCCAAAAGCACCTCTAAGGAAGTCTCCCTATGCAGCCAGCACACTTGCACACACACGTACACACACACTGGATAGCTAGCAAAACAGTCTGATGATGAATGAGCAGGAAGAGTCTTCGCATGGGGTTCTACAGGAGATATTTTTAATGCATCCGCACTCGTGCAAGGTTTTTCAAGAAGTGCCAGGAGAGCCACGGGGGTCCAGGGGAAAGGAACCAATCAGGAAACTCTGAGGGCATGTCAGGTAACGAGGGGTGTAGCGGCCAACGGAGCCAACCAGGGAAGCAGAACTGGGGTACATTAACAGAACAGAACGGAGCATTCTGGGGGAAGCCTTCTCAGTCACCATAAGCTGGAAAGGAACCTAGGACTTATCCCACCATAGGACTCCCTTCGTTCCTCGTCCAGCAGGCCCACTGGCCTCCACAAGGGACCTTCTATCTCTGCTAGCCAAAGAGGAGGAAGGGGACTTGGCTGCCTATGCTTATGTTTTATGCAAGTCCTAAATGTTGGTGCTGTTGAAGGCAATGCCTTGTCTGTGTAGCTGGTCATGTCAATGTCTTATGTATATCCTTTGTGTGTATATGTGTGTCTCTGGGCTACATGCTCAGCTTTACTACTGGTTGAACCTGCAAGCGGCATCCATTGGCATGGGGCAAAGACCCTCTTGGTCTGGGTTCCAGTAGCCAGACAGGACAAATCCCTGGGCCTGAAGGTTCTGGAGATGGCAGCCACTTATAATCTCTCCTAAAAAAATTGTTTATATTTTTGAGAAGTTTGGACATAAAGAACAAATTTTATGACTGTGAGCTTGTACTTCACTGCTTTTTATGGAAAGTAATACATCAAGTTCTGCTGTAGGGAAAAAAAAAGAATTAAAAATAATAATTTGCATGCTGATAAAGGAAATTAGATCTGTGAGAGAAACGTACCTTCAGACTCCTCAGTTTGTCAGTCTTCTCTGAGAATTCAGCATTATCTTTGCTGTGTAATTTCCCCTCCTCCTCTTTCCTCCCCTTTCCTTACATACATGAGAAAAGAAAAAAACCCCTTTATCTGGTTCTGCTATGTTATGTCAGAAAAAATGGTAGTTGGCTTAGTTTTAAGTGCAAAATGATTAGTTCTGTTTCTAATTTTCTAAAGCTTCTATTTCTGAACTTTTTCTTTGGCAAAGTACTTCAGATTCTTTAGATGTCAATTGATTCCAGTTGATGATATCAACTTTAAAACCAAACCAAAAACCCTCAGAGCAAAGCACAAACCCTCCCTCCTTCAGGGTGTGGGTGTGTGTGTAAAGTAGGAGCACAGTATCTCCAGAGAAAATGTGAAATGCAAGATAAAGGAAAATTTTAGGAGTGAATTAGTTGTTAGTGAATATAAAAAATGAATCACAGTAGAACTTGTTAAGGAACTTCCTCTGATTTTGAATGATTAGCTTCAGAAAGAAAGTCTGGGATGATTTCACAACCTGTATCCTAACAGCTAGGACAGAAAGATGGAGATGTTGAGCTGAATCAGCTTTGTGCTTGGGAAGAGACTTAAAACAATTTTGCTATCCATGGTGAATGACATAACTGTTGAGCTGCTTGAAGAAAAAAGGTATCAACAGCTCATTTTCCTGAGTATTGTGGGAATCCTGATCAGTTAGTTGTTCTCTATGAATTTTCCATCCATGTTGATTAGTTTATGGATACTGAGGCATTTGAAAGACTATTTCGGTGCTTTGGACAATGACAGTATTTTTTGCCAAATGAAGAATGTTTTTTGTCATGCAACATTTGGATGTCTAATTTAAGAAACAAAGCTTCTTATTATTAAAAATTCTTGTCATTACAGAGAACTTTGAATTAACTGGTTTCTAGATGCAGCTTTGAGGATCCAGGTCTTTGGCAAATCAAACTCCAAAGTGTGGTTCTGAAACTTTAGAATGTGAAGGAAAAAAAAAAAAAGAGCTGTAATACATGTGGTTAACTTCATGCAGCAAGTCTGTCAGAGCACTATGAAAAAATTAAAATCTGATTTTTCATTTCCAAAAAATGAGGCAAGAAACTATGTGCTACTGTTGTCCATCCCTGGTGCAGAGCTGTACTTTGCACTGAAAAATTTAGTATTGTGGTTTTTGGAAGGGTAAAAAGTAGCATGTGATCATGGAGTTAGTGCATCATAATATATGTGCCCAAAGAGGAGGAATTAAGATTGCTCCAGTCCTTAATATTAGTTTTGGTGCCTATTGATGCTTTTGCTCAAACAACTGAAGATAAACACTAGAGTCTGAGTTTTCAAGACCAGAGTGGTATAGAGCACTGTATTGGATTTATGTGGCAAGGCTTTAGTAGTGGGGGTGGGGAGCTGCAGGGGTGGCTTCTGGGAGAAGATGCCAGAAGCTTCCTCCATGTCAAATAGAGCCTGTTCCAGCCAGATCCAAGACAAAGCCACTGCTGGCCAATCAGTGACCTTGGTAATTCCTCTGTTATGACATATTTAAGAAAGGGTAAAAAACCCCCTGCACAACAGCAGCTGGGAGAGATGAGTGAGAAAAAATGTGAGAGAAACAGCCCTGCAGTCATCAAGTTCAGTGAAGAGAGGGGAGGAGGTGCTCCAAGTGCCGGAGCAGGGGTTCCCCTACAGCCTGTGGAGATGACCATGGTGACACAGGTTGTCCCCCTGCAGTCCATGGAGGTCCACGGTGAAGCAGATATCCACCTGCATCCCATGGAGGACACCACATTGGAGCAGATGGACATGCCCTAAAGGAAGCTGTTACCTTGTGGAGAGCCTATGCCCAAGTGGGCTTCTGGCAGGACCTGTGACCCTGTGGAAAAGAGCCCATGCTGGAGCAGGTCTTCTGGCAGGACCTGTGGCCTCGTGGGGGACTAATGCTGGAGCAGTGTTTTCCTGAAGTACTGTTTCCCATTGGAGGGACCCCACCTTGGAGCAGGGAAGGTGTGTGAGGCGGAATCTTCCCTAAGTCGAGTCTGCTTTGCCCATGACAATAATCCATAAGTAATGTCCCTGTCCTTATCTTGACCCATGAGTTGTTTGTCATATTTTCTCCTCTGGTCTTGTTGAGGAGGGGGAATGAATGAGTGGTTTGGTGGGCACCTGGCAGCCAGTCAAGGTCAACCCACCACAGCAAGAGTGAGAGTGGTGAAGTGAGAGAGAGCAAAAGCAGGCAGGAGCAAGAGCACCCAGAGCATGGTGACTAGTGGCACAAAGTCTAGTGTGAGACCAGTAACTAGCATTGCACCCCATGGGTCAGTACTGAGTCCTGCCTTGTCCTGGTGGACACTGAGTTGAACATGAGCCAGCAATATGCCCTTGCAACAAAGAATGTTAATGGCATCTGGGTTCCCTTAGGAATACTTTTGCCAGCAAGTTGAGGGAGGTCATCCTTTCCCTCTACTCAGCACTGGTGAAGCCACACCTGGACTCCTGTGTCCAGTTCTGGGCTTCTCAGTACAAGCGAGACACGGACATATTGGAGGAAGTCCAATGAAGGACCACTGTTGTGGTTTAATCCTGGCCAGCAACTAAGTACCATGCAGCTGCTCACTCACTCCACCCCAGTGGGATGGGGAGGAGAATCATGGGAAAAGAAAAAAACAACTTGTGGGTTGAGATTAGAACAGTTTAATAATTGAAACAAAGTATAATAATACTAATGATAATAATGATAATATAAATTGTAATTAAATAAAACCCCAAACCCCAAGAAAAAGAAGTGATTCACAATACAGTTGCTCACTACACATTGACCAATGTCCAGCCTGTGCCTGAGCAGCAATAGGCTCCTTTTGGGTAATTCATCCCAGTTTATATAGTGAGCATGATGTTCTGTGATGTGGAATATCCCTGTGGCAGGTTT
>WEIT01024104.1:1736-66865 GCA_013389985.1 Dryoscopus gambensis
TTTGTAATGTTAATAACCCCAAAACATATTTATCTTTTGTGGTAGATTAATTACTCAGTTATTTGATGTTATTTCCTCTCATGTTTTTTTCTGTATTCCAAAACATTAGCTAGCCCTTTTCTAGCTGAGACTCTTCCCAATCATCCATTTCTTTTGTAGATGTCAAAACGAAAAAAGAAAAAAAAGATAGGGTTGCTGTGGCTCTACCATCGAATTTTGTTTTGTTTTTGGTCAGGCTGTTTATTCCCTTGATATTTCAATCTAGTACAAGACTGGAATAATTGTTATGGCATTCTCCAAATCATGCTGCCTGCACCCCATTGTGCTTGAGACCACCGTCTTGTGACCTCCTGTGGAGTGACTCACTTCAGTAATGAATTTCACTAAATTTTCTCTGATATTCTACCATTACAACAAAGCCAAAATCTGTGCTCTTTTTCTGAGTGTTCCATTTCCAAGGACACAATAATTACCCCGGTGAAGTCAGATGAAAATTTCCATCAACTTCATGTAGTCACAATGGCTCCTTGTGCATTGAACAGCCTCTGTTACTTTGCACTCAAGTCACTCCAGGAACAAAACATTTTTACAGTAATACGGTTGTCATAAGCAGTACCTCAAAAGCAACTCTTTGTACTTTTCTAGACCTGGGAAATGGTGTGAGTTTTAGTTGACATCCCAAGGAGCTGTGAGAATTCTCAGCAACTTGCAGGATTTAGCCCTAATAGTATTTACAGTAATTAAGTACACTAATTAAATAACAAAACAACTAATGACAAATTGATTCAATGCCAAATAAAGGAGTCAAATAAATGCTTAATTAAAGATGCTAATAAAATCCCCTTTAGCCTTTACAGTCCACTCCCTAGGGCTAAAGATGACTTTCTACCTCAGAAATCTTTATAGCCCTTTACAACACCAGTCTCTAGGGTTACTGCCTTTTTTAACCTTTGAATTAAATGCTTGTTAGCTAAGCACTGTATAAACCCATTTAAAAGCGATCAAAATAATTAAGTTGGATCCAGAACACTCTGTGTCTTCCAGATATGATACACCATGATATTCCCATCTGCATGGATGTTTCCTTTCACTAGACTATGCAAGGTTGTGTCTAACGGAGCACCTGGGCAGCAGGACAAATGCCTGACCATCAGAGTCCTTAAGCCAATGGCACAAACCGCTGCTTAAACTGAGACTGAGTACCACGTAGAGCTAAAGTCAAAATGAGAAAGAGCACAGCCACAATGCAACCCAGTTTAAGTAAAGTGAGACGGCTGTTTTCTAATTCATTATTGATCCCGTTAAGCTCTCTTATTTATCACCAAAGTAAAGCCTAGCAATAAAAATATATTTTAAAAAATAAATGTGTTGGAGAATAGAGCTGCCGTAAAAAGATGGCTATTAAGCAGCACTCAGAGAGGAGAGAGTTCTTTAAGTTAGTATTCAATATTTCTTTCATGTGCCAGGAAACTCTATCTCACCCTGGCAGATAGCCTCATTAGATACTTCTCCCCTTATCTGAACTTATAGCTTTTTATATTTTGTGTCAATAGTGATAAAACAAATGCTTACGAGAGTAGAAAATGAAGAGTCATTTCTCAGCCTTTCGTAGAAGGTTTGCAGAGGAACATTTGAGCTGACAGATCACCCGGTACCCAAGGTATAGTGCACAGCAGCCCTTTCCACTTTTAACTGTAATGTTGTTTTGTGATGGGATTGTTGTCTTTGGGGTTGCCAGCAGTTAGTCAGTCTCAAAGTTTTCCTTACTCCCTCTGATGTGTTCCAGCATTTCACATTATCTCATCTAACACGCCAGTGTGATTTCAGATAACACTGCATGTGTTTAACTTCAGAAGAAGCTCTGAGCCCAGCTTGGGTATCTCTTATCAGCTTTGGTACTATCCAGCTCTGAATCTGGGGCAGATGGAAGGAAATGGGATGTCAGTGAGAAGGAAAGGATTTCTTCTGCTTGTATGAACTGCCTCTGTACTATTTGCTTGTAAAAGAAAGTAGATTGTGCAGCCTATGAGGAAATTATTACAATGATCTGAGTCATATAATTTGGATTCTGCTGGAAATATTAACAAGATGCATCCTATATGCTACATTTAGTTGTGAGGGAGGGTGAGAAGTGGAAATGGAGAAAGAACTAATTCACAGGCAGGTGCTGCTTGCAGTGTGCTAAATTACCTGTTGGATAACTGACTACTTGCAAATATTACAAATAACTTGCATTTATCCCTTTGGAAACCCGAGAGAAAATGCCTACATAGCTGGCAAGTTAAGAAGTATGAAAACAAATGAACATAAAAGAAGTTTAAGAAAAAAAGTGCTAAAACAAAACACAAAACTCCTAAGTGTGAAAACAATAGAATTAGAATTAACAGCCTTAACTGAAACGGACTTGCTCTAACCACTGATCTTTCTAAACTGCACCACTCTACATCTTCCAATTATGTCCGCATGCTGCTTTCCATCAAGAATAAAGAAAAAATCCAACCCTCCAGGCAACAGTATTTGAACTGATTCATCACATCATGTAATAGTGTACTTTAGTGTCAAATTGGTGTTATGCTAAGTCACACTCTGACCCATCAACGATACTTTTATTTCCTTGTCCTTGTTTGCTCCTGGCCTTTAAAATAGCCTCTCTTCCTTTGTTTATATCTTCAGTAACTTTAATTGGCTCTTATGTTGTGTCATACTGGCATTTGTATTTCCCACTGTTATCCTTCAGCACTTATTACAGCATTTGGATTGGGATTTTTTAGTCACTATATTATGCCTGTAATTTTCAGACTTTAAGAAGCCCAAAATCTTCTCCAGTAATTTTTAAACTCTTAGCAACTCTTCAGAGAAAATATGTTACTTATGCCTATAGCCTTTTATTGTTTATATCCTTAGACCACTTTGGCTACAACAGTAGGACTGTAGAGCATTTTAAAACCCTGTTATTTTTGTTAAAGACACCATGAAAGACTGAGAACAAAAATAGAGCTCTGAGTCATGGTTTGTATCTGCTAAAAAAATATTTAACTTAATTTCTCTCAAATTACAATTTCTCTCAAATTAAAATTTCTCTCAAGGTAAAAGAACAACAGCAGCAGATCTCTGCCAGACATTTGTTTTGCCAGAAAAGAAACATGGGGATTATTGAAAAGCTCAAAAGCAAGGGATTCTTCTGGAGTGCTGTGTCCCTGTCTGTAGGAGTTTTGTCCTTGGTTGTTTGAGATACAGTTCTGCAGAATGAAGTGGGGAGTTCAAAGCCAAACAGAGACAAAGCTGATGAAAACAGAGCATCTGCAAGCCCTCCTTAAGAGACTTTCTAGTATTTGTCTGTGTGTGTCTCTCTCTGTCCTTTGTTATTGTTGATGACAAAAGTGATGTCTGTTGAGGTTACAAGCATCTTCACATCCCTGGAGTGAAAGGGGCTCCTTTTCTTTACACAGCCTCAAGAGAAGTTGAAATAAAATTCCAAATCCTAAGTCTTTGAGCAATTATCTGAATTGTTCTCAGTATCATGCAGTATTTCCATGGCTAACTTGAAGAAGTGTTCTGTTATCACTCCAGGAAGTAGTCTAGAAGGGTAATGTTACTCTGTAATACACAAGATGCTGTCTGGCATAGCTGTACTGAGATGAAGAACAGAAAAAAAAAATCACTGTATAGTTCAACAGTGCTTTAAAGAAGCAAAATGATTTCAATCTGAGCAAAATGTCATGGTTGTTCCCAGAAGTGTCACAACACAGGAACATGGGAGTACAAGATAAAGCTCTGCTGAAAATTGTTATGTCTCTTGATAGCTTTAGTCAGCTGTGGCAGGGAAAACAAAGGCATTTCTTGCTGTGTTGCAGAAATGTATAGTGGGCAGTAATAAAGGAATAAATCTAGGAAGTCACACTGACATAACAATGCAATGCAAATTTCATTTGTTTCAGTAAGAGCATAACGAATTCTTTGTATCCTATAATACTTTTGGTTATTTTAATGACAGTAAGTCAAGATTCTTCTGTTGAAGAGTAAGTTGCAATAGTTTGAAAGGTGGAAAATTTATCATCACTGCATAAGAATATGAAGATTAAATTAAGCTCTGTGAATAAAAGAAGCAAAAATAATGTCTTTAGTTTCAAAAAGCTTGATTTGAATTAATGGCATAGAATAGCTAAATATTTTACTGGAAAAAGGAGAAATTAGAAGTTGAGAAGGACATATTCAACAAATGTGGGTGTGCAAACATTATTTTCATAATGCAAGTAATTTTGATTTCTGAAATTCGGGACATCTGTGAGATCTCACCTATGTGCAGTTCAGTACAAGAATTAAGACTTGGAAAACATTACTTTAAACAGAAGAGATGCAGATTAGTGCTAATAATCTAAATTTGATACATCTACAAAGAAAATTATTAAAATGCCCTGAACAGGGGCAGGGAAAGTTTGCCAGGGGAGTTTAGCTAGTCTGGTTTCTCAAGGATGTAAAATGGAGTTGTTCTGTTTAATGCTGGTATGTTAGTCGGTACGTTTGTTAAAACTATTGTTAGGGTTTTGCAAGGTATGGTAGTGGAGAAGTTTGCTGGTGGCACAGTCCTAAAGATATCGTCAGTACAGAGGAGAAACTGGGTATTTTTCAGGAATAACCAGGTGACCTCGTTGATAATCATAAAAGTGAGCCTTAAATAGTAAGGTGAAAGCAGAATATCCCATATCATGGGAGGTCCTTTGTCAGGAATTATTAATGATAAGAGGAATGTGCATCCAGTAGTTGCTCACAGAGCAATAAGGAGCTACTCCTAACATTAAAAAGCAAAAGCAGTTCTAAAATACTTTAGACAAGCCATTTCCATGAAAGCTAGCAATACCAGGGAATATCTCACTGATTCATCTGGAACACTGTGTGTGTCATTCTGTGCACCTGCATATTGAAAAAAAAATAATAATCTTAATTAAAGAAGGAGATCAAAATAGTGAATAAAAAGAATGTAATATGTTTGTGTGAATTAATTGAGAAACAAGTATTAAAGCACATTTAAAGTTAGAAAAGGCAGAGGTTACAAGAAAATGCATATAAATTATTGCCATTGAATAAAAGTATGAAGTTTAAAATCATAAAATTTGAGTTCCAGATTATCCTCCTATCAAAAGAAAAAGAACAATTAATATTGTTAAGGTGAAGCTCTAATAGTTTATAAATGAGTTGGAATCAGCAGCAGGTGCTTGGCCTAGATGGAAATTGTGGGTGTATCTATCGTAACATTTTACTTAGAACTAGAAATGCACTTTTTGAAGTGGCCACTGCAGCATCCCTGTGGCTGTGCTTTGTCTCTGTAGAGCAGTCTCACTCTGCACCGTTTCCTTGCAGCTGAAGCGGCATGGGAAGGTGCAGTCCGGAACTGCATTTGGTGCTGCATCTGCTGATGGCTTCTTAGTTGACAGAACCAGGTTAGAGCTGCTAGGAAGTAAAATCCTGGGAACTGCATATGCTATGGATATCAGGCTCTTAGCACAGCTGTCCCACTGTCTGTCTGCCCCGTTCCTGTTACTTGACTGAAAAGGAAAAATGCTGAATTTATGATTCAGTTTCTGTTAGATTTCTTACTCATAGTTCAGAAAGCCAAAAAAAGAATACCACAGGAATTAATTTGGCATTTATATATATGATGTCAGTGGTTTACTGGTGTTTGAAAAGGAGGAGAAGTACTGAAGTCTTTAATGCTTTCTAGGAAGAATCATCTTTATATATATTTATACACGCACACCTCACGTATGGATATATACACACTTACATGCTCAGGATCTTGCAAAGCAGAGTCCTATATTACATTGTAAATGCCATGAAAGAACAGAGCATTCATGCAATCTTATTTATAGCATTTTCTTTTGCTTGCAGTGTTTACTGCATGCCAGTGTACTATATAATTACAAGGACTTAGCCTTCATTTTCTACATTAAGAGTAAACAACCAATATAGTCTTGGATCCCAGCTAACCTACTGACTTCCAGAATAAAATAATTTGCCTAATGCTGTAAGCAAATTAGAGCAAAGTTAGGCAGCCTATGGCTAGCTATGGACACATGATCCACAGAGATAAAGAAGATCGCCTTACACATATGTATAGCATGAAAGGTTGGTGTAAACGGAGTGCCTGATCACATAATCTGCACGCAAACATCTCACTCTCCTAATTTTCCAAGGTACACGCAGTAATTGTAAAAGTAGTGATTTATCTAGCTAGATAAGAGGAAAAAAAAAAGCCTGCTGTCAACACCTTTAAGAAAACCAGCTGAGTTATTTTCTACAGAGAGTGCACACATGTTTCACATACATGGGGTATGTTTGCTCTGAGGTTTCTAATGCTCAGTAAGTACTTTACTGCTGATGTACGAGAATTCTGGGAGACTGCAAAATGTGAGAAGTCTGTGAGGGGCGGTTATATACATCCGGTAAAACTTCACTCTTCCAAAATTTAACTGCCACGTAATGCCTTTTCAACCATTTCTAAACAAGGAGCACTGCGCCAGCATTCCCACTCCTAGGTCGGTGCTGTTAATAGTGGGCTGGTACAACAGGCTTATAACAGGGGTTTCCAGAGCAGGGGGAGGTGAGCTGGAGGGTTCTACTTTGGATCAATCCATTGCAGAGCTTCTGCTCCTCCAACTCTCCTGCTGGGCTTGATTTCTGCAAATTCCTCAGGCTGACTGGCTCTCCGAACCAGGGATCCACCCATCATCTTTGTTACCATTGAACAAACAGCTTCTGCAAACTGAGGCCTTGCAGCATCACGTAGCTGAACACACAAGTGCTCTTGGTGGCCCAAAACGTTTCTGATGAGGTTTTATTCAATATAGGTGGACAAATAAATCAAAGTACTTGGACAGCTAAACAATTTATCCCTTGCAATGTCTATAATTCCTTCTAAGAGGAGCCTTGTGTTTCTGTCAACAATTGATTTTAAGCATTATTTCTGTCTTGAAGAGAAATTATCAGGCTTCACGCTTCTTCTGGGAAGAAGTCAGTAACACAGATGACTTATTTTTAGTAAAAGTTTCCTGGCTCAGTCAGATACTGTTCAGTTTTGTTAGTGTTGTTTTTGTTTTGTCTTTTTTCAAAGAATCAAGAGCCTACAGCATTTAATTCCCTTGCTTTCAACTCTGATGTGTTAAAAGTGCTCTGGGTTTGATGGAATATGGATGGAACATGGACAGTGCTGTGTTGTGCTATTTTTAATTTTTCTCTTTCTATTTGGGCTTTTCCACTCTTTTGTGATGGGCAAATAATTTGCTGAGGATTGCTGAATATTGCAATGGTAATCTGCATTCAGTTTCCCAAATATTTCCAGTATTAATTGTAATGAAAGGTATTCAGCTGTCAGAGCTCTCACCAAACTCGGACAGACTTGGGGACTGTGCCTTGCACTGCAGCACCAAGGCACACTCTGTGTTAATAACCAAGGTTGCTGTAGAAGGTCATTAACAGACTTCATAAAGTCACTAGAGTTTTCCTTTCTTTTCTCACCTTCAGGCAAGATGGCAACTTGCTTTTCTCTGTTATTTGCAGGTGAGAGAGCCCTGTGATAAGGATATTTTGTTGTACAGGGGACCATTTAGAGAGGGTAGTCTGATACCACCACATGAAAGGGTCAACACTGACTATTTTAGAGCTTCAATTCAGAGCCAGGTTATGTTCACAAGACCAGGGAAAAGGGATAAATGAGTAATTTTGAATACTGAAGAGCATTCTAGCAAGTCACTGACTGAATATAGAGTTCATTCATGCATCTTCTGTAACTCAGTCACAGCAAGGCTTGGAAATTTGAGTATTGAATAAATGCTTCTAGTATTTAAGGAATCATTTTCTTCTCTGTCAAATTAGCATTCTACACTCATACATTACATTTTGGTGCCTTAACAGCATTTTGGAGGCTTGTAAGTGCTTTGAATTGTTGATTTGATAAGAACTATGCATTTACTCCTCAGAATTACTCCTCAATGTGGTAAACACTTATTACAACAAAATGAGAAAAGATCCTGTTTGTGTCTGAAGACAATTTTCATGACTGAAGCACACAGTCCAAATTTATCCCTTAGCTAGGCTTGACTTAGCAAAAGAATGACAGATGTGTCCTGCCAGGATTCCTCTTGGTGGTTCTTAACTCTGGGGTCTACTGTTTATCTTACCTGCGTTCATAGTTGCTGAAGTATGTAGATGGATGTAGAGAAGGGCTGAAGATCATGGATTATGCTCTGTTTTCATCCTGAATACCAGATGAAGCCTCTTTTACACAGCTTGGCATTGAACAAAGAAGTAAGTATCTGTCATAAAATCTGTAGTGGGGGGAATATTGCTCTTCCTTACCTCCCAGCAGCAGGGACATGTCCTCCTATGGTCAGAGCACGTTTTCTCCTTGTCCATTTCAAAACCAGTATGAACCTGTAAACCACCTCTGAGACTAGTCTTCACTGGCTCTAGAAGTTCCACATGACTTTATTTTTCTTTGGCAGATTCCAATAAATGAGTTGAAATGCACTAAATTCAGATATTCTAAGACTACACCTAAAAAGTGATATGTACCAACCTGTTATGATTGTGCAGACAGTTTCTGAGAATAATTAAAACCAAACACAGGTTTCAAATGCTCCCCAAGTACATTTTGCAACTGCTAAAATTTACTGAAATAGCAAGAAATAAATCTGTTCATATCTGTATTTCCAACACACTCTTCAAAAAATCTCCATACAACATAAAATAAAAATCTATCAACATAAAGACCATGTGAGACAGGTTAGAATTGTTATACACTCTTTGTTCCTTGATAGCCTTCCCTTGAGCCTATTCCCTGCACAAACATGCAAGAGAGCATCCCTAACATGGAAAGCTTCAAGTGTAAATGGGAAAAATGCTGATTTCAGGCTTGTGTGTGCACCAAGCTGCTTATGGAGAGACACGTTAACCTCAGCTTGGGCATAGAGAAAGGATGTATGTAATCTCTTCAGGCGTAAGGAGAACTTTAATGGAGCAACCAAGAGAAGTAAGGAAGGCAAAGCCTGCAAACAGGGAAAAAGCTTGAGTTAATTTATTTACTTACCTACTTATTTATAGGGATATAGGTTTATATAAAATGGCCTAGTGCTGGGAGGAGCCAAAACTGAACTTGAATCACTGCTGAAGTAGCAGAAATCCAGAAGCATTTCCAATCTTCAAACTTTCAACGAGTCTCTAACTACATAGGATAGGTGTACAGGATTTTTTTCATCTGATCATGATCAACAAAGTAACTGTGTCAATAAAAATACTTTGGTCCATCTCTGTTAAGATTCTCAATGTAATAATAGGTATCTGGTTTATTGCTTGATATTCTTTCATCTGTTATATAAACAAGTAGTCAAAGACATAGCAAACTGTGGCATCCTCCCTTACAAAGATAAATAAGGATCAATCTTTTCTGACATTTTGCCTAACAAAAAAAGCTACAAACAAGGCAGAGAAAGAAAGCAAACAAAAATGTTTTCAAAAGACAGAATAAGAAATAGGAAACAACTGTCTGGAAAGATATATGTTCCTCATGAAAAAAACCCAACAAACAAACAAAAAAAGGCTGAAACTGACAACTCTATTTGAAAGATACTGAAAATATTTATTTTCTTGTGACTTAAAACATATAATGTCCTAATTTTCATCCCCTCTGTTCAGTTGCTTGCTTTTGAAACCAAAAATCATCTCAGTACCAGCACTGTGCATTAAAGCAGATGAATTTGCAGATGACTCTTTTTTATATGAAAAGGAACTGAAAAAAGTAAGCATTTCTTTCTCAAGGGATTTAAAATCAGCTTTTCATTTCCTAAGGTTTGGTATAGATCTTGATAAATGTATGTTGAAATAGGATTAAAAATAACTTGTGAATATTAATTGATGAATTAAATTCCCATTCTGAAAAACTTTTAAAATTTGGGAGAAAATGGTTGTGTGATTTAAAACTACCATAGGTACTTTTGTGAATGCTAACAAGAACTCATTTTATAAATCAGTTTAACCTTGCGAGAATTAAGATAATGTTGGTAATAATCTTTTATAAAAGGCTTGCTCGGTAGATATTGAAATTAATCTGTCTGCATAGTACTTCTCATTCTCCTGTTTTTCTCTGTTAATATTCTTTTTCCTTTTAGTTGTGAATTCCTCATTTTCTACACAGCCTTAGGTCGTGTCCCAGTGATGAACTCATTTTCAAAAAGTTAAGTAGTACCACACTGCATTATTAAAATTATCATCCTTTGGAGGTAATCACCTAATGTATTTAATCAGTAAAGGTACTGCATTGCATAATGGGAATTATGCAAACTAAGATTTCATGTGTCAAACACTGGAGCATGTGCACAGTTTTTTCTCACGTAAGTAAATTTATGTACATGTTTGAGGGTTTGCAAAACCTGACATTGTGTCATGGATCTTATCTTGGACTGAATTCATGCAGATCTTGGGTGAGGTAGAACATAGGAATCCACAGGCAGGTTCAATGGCTATTCCTTTTAGAGCATAATGAAACTTGACTGAGCTAACTTGACTGAGCCTTGGGACAAGGGTAGCGATATCCAACCCATGACAAAGCAGGAATTAAAATAACTTCCATCATATCTAGTTGACGAAGTTCCCATTGGAATGATTTAGTACCGGTGACATTTAATTGTTTAATGGATCTTCTAAAGCAGTACAGTTTTCTGATTTTTTGTTGGTTTTTCTTAAATTAAAATTTTAATAAATAAATTAGAAAGGGGTGAATTTGGAAGAACGTTTCCCATCTCTTTTCATCAGTCTTTGTTATACTGAAATATTGCTTTTTTTCTAGAAAATTATTTCAGCATCATCAAATTCCAGACTGGAAAGATATTTATGTCAATTTCCACTTTTACTGTGAGAAAAGTATTTTTTGAGAAGTCCATGGAAAGAAAACCCCATCATATCATGAAAGATGCTGGCTTGATCTGTTATAAAAGACCTACCTAATTCTCAAAATGGCATAGAATGCCATTGAATTTGGAGATAAAAGGTAAAATAATGATAAAAGAAAGTACTATTGACTCTAGATAAACATGCTGCCTCCTTTGAACCAAAATTTAATGCAAATTTGCCTTGATATCCAAGATGCACAACAAATAAATTTGCCGAGTATGCTTTCTTTTCTTCAATGTTTCAAGTAACAGGTTTATACTTCAGCTAGATTTTTCAGTAGAACATAGAATAAAGATTCTGTCATGGAATAGGATGAAATAAAACTTCAATTATTGAAATATATAAAATCAGAAGATTGTAGAAGGTCCTTTTCCTAAACTTCACTCTGGGCCATTCAATTATATATTGTGCCCTGGAGATGCACATTAGTCCTTCAGTAGTACAGAAAGACTATGGAAATAAAGATTCTAAGTTAGTGTGGTGCTTAAGCAAATAATGAACTTTGGGTATGTGAAAAATGCCATTGAACATATGAATATATATTCATGAATATATGGAAGGCAGCTGCAAGTTGTTGCTTTCTTTTTGAACCATAAGTAAGACAAAACCCTATCACACATGCTTGCAACTTCCTTTTATCCTTGGTGTCTCAGCCTGGATCAGGAACCTCTGGAAAAGAAAAGGCAACTTGTTTCTATGCTTCCCCAGTCCGTAAGTCCAGAAGTTTTAGAACAGTTAGTTTGATACACGATGAGAGAAACCAGTTTTATATTGTCTTAATAATTTTTTTTCAGAAGCACTAATGACTTAAGAGAAAATGCTTTAATTGTACTCTAAAAGGAATTAAAGCAAAATCCTAAAAGAAAAATATGCAGCAGGTTGAGCACAAGAGGAAAGAGCGTAGAACTATATTTCATACACAGTCTACACTTAAAACTGCCATTACTGAGATAATGATGTCAAGATTATTTACCAGAGAACCTTTTAAAGGGAAAAAAATGCCAGATGTCTGTGAGCTTTTAATAGGAACCAGACAACTAACTCCGCTTTCTGACTTTGAGAAATTCTTGCAATTATGGAATGCTATGAAGCATTTTTCAAATATATTCTTTAGATGTCTGTCTCTTTGCTCTATTATTTTTTATTGATATATGTGTAGTAGTTTTAGGGTACTGTACAATATTTTTAAAATGTCTGGTCAATAGAAAATGGCATCTATTGCCACAAGAAGCATCTGAATTGAGAAGTTTCCAAACACCATTACTGTTCTAAGCAAATCAATAGAAGTATTTACTGTACAGTTTATATGATCTCTTTGGCAGTGTTTTTAGCCACAGTATTGGGTTAAAATTTTTAAAACCCCTCTGATTTCACTAACGTATTTGTAAATTCACAAATAAACTAATTACAGGTTACAGCAGTGCAGCTATTTCCAAAACGTGGTCTCATGAGGTCTTACTGGTGTGTAGTGAAAATGAGTTGATGATTTACCCTTTCTTCTTCACATTACATCCTAATGTGTTCCAGTCAAAACAGGTGGTGATTTCTCTGGTTTGCTCTTACAGGGGTGATTTTAACTAAATTGAAGCAGTCAAGTAGGAAGCGTCTCACAAAGGTTGTGCGCTGGCTAAATAGAGCTGCCATGACAAATGGCACACAAGCATGGCTGCAGTCAGCTTTCCCAGCTAGGAAGATATCTGAAGGTCTGCTTGGTTGCCTGACCTCTCTCTCAAGCTTAAAGCTCTCTTCTCTCTATTCAGCAGTCATATTTTGGAACTGTGCAGGAAAAGGAAAGACTCTTTAGTATTTGGGCACCCACTGAGCTTTCCCTAGTTGAGTTGAGAGCTTCAAGGATCAAACTGCTGTTTATGCAGGAGGTGTGCAGAAGACAGGGGAAGAACAAAAGTCTCTTTGTGCAAACATTAGTCACAATTTCATGTCTGTCAAGTCCTCTGAAAGTTGAACCCGCTCCCCTGTCCAGTATTGCTGCTCAGATGTTTTTGATTATGTCTCGTCTCTCTTGAGAATTCACAATGATCTTAAGGCATCATTTCCTTCTTCCTGTGAACTACACTTTGTATGGTTGGAGGTAATGTGTTTTTATCACAAAATAAAGTTGCACTTTGATGTTTCAGCCAGTTAGCAGGGTTGTCTACTCATTTCCGTCTTAATGGGGACACAAATGAATAGTCATTTATGGTTACACCCTTGGGCTCAGGCAAATTCAGCAGTGAATTTTCCTGTATGTTTGAATAGCAGATAATTTTTTAATTCAATGGATATCCATGTCTCAAATATTGGGGGAAATTAGAATGAAAAATGTAAAGAAAATTATTGTTAGTCTTACAACTTAATACTTTGATTAAGTTTGATACTTGTATTTGTAATTGATACTTTTGCTTAAGCCAGAGAAAATACTGGGAGAATCGGTTAAATAAGGTTCTGATTTGAATCCCAGACAGAAATTAGCACATGCTTATACCCTGGTAAATAAAGCATCACCCAGTGTGTCTTACCTGAAGACTGAATCCTATTTATAATGTCTGGCAACTTTGTATTTGGAAGACACAGAAAAATCCCATGACGATGAATTAATATTTAGTACCTGTAAGTGGAATTTTCCTTTTCATCTCTGCACATGTCTTTCTAGGCATAGCAGCAGTGGTCTTGCTGCTTAATGTAGGTGAAACAGTTATTTACATTTGCCTAGTTGGAAGAGGAACTGCCCTGTAGCTGGTCCATCCCAGACATGCCCTCTTCAAGTCTGGGATACAGAGAAGTACTTGATCTTGTCTTCCCATATTCAAACAGAGGCTCAAGATGGTTTTTGTTGCTAAAGTGCTTTTTGTAGTGTTTGAAAATGAGAATGCTGGGTTAGGAACATTCTTTTTCGGGGACCAGTGTTACTTACTATTGTTACACTTTTGGACAATAAAAGTACCATAACCTGGAGCTCTCCAGCGTGTTTGTGGCAATACCATTTTAAACTCTACTGGTAGCATTTGTGAGAATATTTTTGCACATATTCCCTGTATAATTGTAGCTTTTCTAAACCATCTGTTTAATTACATTACAGATGAAATATCCTGGATGAAATCCTGATCCCAATAAAAGTATTTATGTTCTTGATAACAAAATAACCCAGCCAATTTCTGTGAGACCTGAAAGCCTGAAGCTATAAATTAGTCTTAAATAACACTGTATGATGGAGAAGGAAAAATATGAAAGAATTTGAGCTTCAAATTGGAGACTAACTTTAATGTTTTTTGGGGACAGCATCTGAAATTCTGTTCTCATGGTATATTTTTCACTAACTGCTTGGCACAGTATTTCTAGCATAAAAATGCTGTTATGGATGGCTTTTGTAGACTTGTGTCTTTAGAAAATTGCATCTGTAGGAGAATTGTGCTGTTTTTCCTAGTCAAAATTAGGATGAAAAACTCTAATTTAAAATTTTGGGGTTGCCTTTTTTTTATTTCAGAAAACTGCTTTTAACATTTTGTGCAAAATCCTTAACCTTCCATGACATCCATCAAGCAACACTGTCTACCTCAGACCTTTCCTATAAAGAAAAATGGTATAGTAATTGGTATTGATAGATGCTATTTCCATTCTTTTGCATTAAGCAAACATAAATCCATACCATCAAAAAGAAGGCAATAAGTTGCTTAGATCAGGCTAAAACAAGCAATGGAAGAAGAAAATGTGATTTTCCAGCTTGTGTTTTCATTATTCATTTGGCGTTTGTCTTTAATAAAACATTGCAATACAGAACAAGGTAATACAACTCATTGAGTGCCTTATTATCAAGTATCCTCAAGGCACTTCAAAATAACATCAAAAAGGAGACCAAAAGACAATAGCTCATCTGTACGAGAGGCTTAAAGCTTTTGTTTAAAACGTAATGAGTTGGGGTCCCATCAACTTAAAAAAAATTTTGTTTCGGGCTATGTCTCTCCCTTTCTTTTTTTGGTTTGTGTTTGTTTTGTTTACTGTACTTCACAGGAGGAATAGTTTCAGAAAGAGCAAGGGAAACAGCTCTTGTAGTGGTGATCTGCTGGGCAGTGTTTGCAGACTTGTGGGAAAAGGAGCTTAGTGGGAGTTCCATGACAGTGCACTGCTGTCTGCACGTGGAAAGGAGGCCTAGGCTGTCACTTACTACACATTGTTTGTAGATACTACAATCTAGAGCTGCAATAGACAGTGTAAGATTTCATGAAAAGATGTAGTTTTAGGGAGTCACCAAATCCAGGAATTCTGATAGATGAAAGGCAGCCGCAGGTTAGAACTACAGGTCCAAGCAGTGGTGAGGCTGAGCATGTAATCTCAACAGGTACAGGTTGGGACAGGTGTAAAATACACAAATACACAGCAGGCCCCACAGACGAACTAAGTATGCAGCATTCACACAGAAATGAACTGTCTCAACAGCTTCCTCCTGATCCCCATCCTGCTGCTCAGGATTAAGAGCTGTCCCTTTAGTTGTTGGCACCCCACACACAGGGTCCTCAGTCTGGCTGCTGGCACTTAGACCTGACGTATATGCATGTATAGATTAGGGATTTCCCTCCTCCAGGAAAATAGAGTTTAAGAATACAGAACTGACTGCGCAGATCAGGTGCAGGGCATGGCCAAACAAACATGCTGACATGCTTACAAGTAATATACTAATAAGCAACTGCCCCCTTTTTGTTGCAGTGACCCAGCCCATTGGGGGCTGTGGCAGGGGGTCTTCCCCCAAGCCTGAGAGGCAGGCTTCTCCTAAGGACATTATGTATCCCAGTTCTGTTCCTTTGATTGCTCCATTGCTTCTCCCTGCCCCCTTTTATTCTTTACATGTATGTTTTCCCTTCCCTGCTTCCCCGTTGGCCCTTGTACCTCCCTCACGGTATTCCCATTGGTCCCTTGCCCTAGCCCTGTCTCTGTACCGCCCCTGCAGCCCAGCACCCTCGATCCCGATGTTTGGCCTATATAAGGCCCGGGTCCTTCCTCTATCTTGTTCTTGGCTCCTAACCTCCCCATGCCATGAGGTTCAAATAAATCGCCTCGTGTACAAGAACATGCCAGAACCCTTCCCGACTCTTTCATCGTCCGCCTGCGTGTGTGTGAGTGCCTGCTGCTTCTCTGACTAAGCTGATGCTACCTGCTTCACCCCTATGGGAGTCTGACCCCTGCAGAGCTGCTTCTTCCAGGAAGCCACCTAGAAATGGAGGCTCGATGAGCGGGGCAGAACGAGGGCCTTGGTGCATCCGAGCTCGTCAGCTGGAAGGGCAGCGGCCCCGCAGAAGCGACCCCAGACCCTGTGGAGATGTCTTCGGGAAGGTCGCGGCACCCTCATCCACCATGCTGCAACACCTTTTATCCCCTTATCCTCATTTCCTGCACTTGTTCTGTAATAAGTGCAATCCCCAAATGGTCTTGCCTGTATCCCATAATGTGCCCCACACCCCTCAGATCCTGAGGTGCTCCAGACAGCCTCTCCCATAGACCCATGGTGCCGGGCTTCTCAGCTGGATTGCTAGGATTGCTGGCCCAACCCTGGGGGATGCACAGGCAGGGGCTCGTTCCTCTGGCTGTCCCTGTGGAGGTTTCTCGCCCTGCCGGGTACCTCATTGTATGGGCTGATGTTCCCCTGTGATGGGCCTGGGTGGTGCCAGAGCAGGGTGATCTACAGGTTCCCCACCTCCTATTGTACCTCTACTCCTTTCCACTGCTGCAGATGGGCTGTTTCTCATCCAGCCTAACATTAAAGAACTTGTATTTTAGAGATTTATTGGCACTGAACAGGAACTCAAATAAGGAGTCAGGGGAGCAGGTCCAAGGTGCCGCCCAAATTCATACATCTGTATTAGCTGTACACAATACAAAACTGCAGTCAAAGCTGTTCAGCATGTTAGAGTTCCAGGATTAATGATGATGAGTCCCTCTATGCTGCAACTGCTGTCATCACTGCAGCTCAGTTAAAATATACATAAGCCCTGTTTAAATTAGCTGTGATCTTGCAAAAGTTGCTCACGATGATGGATAAACTCATAACTACTTAACTAATGCTGCTGGTGACCTTGAGTACTGGTGCCACGCTGACATAGCAAGGCAGCTACAATTTTCATTGAAGATCGTGCTGTTCTGTGACATCTCCACCGTGTCAGCTGGGGACAACTTCACTGGCTAATGCATTCATTTAGCCACAAATGACATGAAGTGATTTGTGGGTTACCAAGGGCTTAGACCTCGTTTTTCATTGCTCAGGGAAGCTAATATAGAGGCTTTGGCAAACTAATACCACAGAAAGGAAACATCACTGGAATAATTTTAAACATATTTTTATGGAGCAGAAGCGTGGATAGATTTTCAATAGACTTAGGTCCAGATTGGCAGAGTAATAAATTCTTTACAGTTAGCCAAAGCACAATGAGGATATAAGCCACATTTTACTAGGCACAGGCAGATTTAGTCAAAGTACTGTTAACATGGTGATTGTAGTGTTTGAATAAATGAGATCAGAAGACTAAACACTTTCTATTTAATTAATGCCTCAGAAGAAGACAGAAGATTTTGCACCCCTTAAGTCAATCTTAATTCCTCTTACTCCATTTTAGCCAGAATTTTAAGCTGGACACTGCATTAGATGTCTAACAGAAATCTAATGATAAATGTGGAGGCTGACGCTGTCATATGGTTTGGAGAGGGGTAAAATGCCTAACTGCTCTCTGTGCTCTTTCTTAGTCAAAATTTCAAGTGCCAATTAGATCAACTGAGGGTACACAGCATAAGTGAACGTAAAATATACCAATGAATTAGTCAGAATGCACAGACCAGAGAATTTTTCTAGTGCCTTTAAGCTAAGAGCCTGTCAGAATTTTTTTATTGCAAATTTCCATTCCAGGGCCCTATTATGTAAAAGGAACTCTCTTGGGTAATTTTTAAAATTCAATATAATCTTTTTGACAATATACTTTTCATGAGTCCAAAAAGAAGAGAGAAAATTTGAGGTCACTTTGGTGCATGTGCAAACTTAGTTTACTTCATTATGTTTTCCATGACCAGCAGACAACAGTGTGGATAAGACATGTCTGAAACTTAATGAAAAAGCTGCTTTGATTTGCTCTGGGACATAAGGGATAGAGCACATTTTGTCAGGTGAAGCCAAGGGATGAAAGTCAATATGACTCAGTTTTAGGGGAGTCATGGCTTCTCTGTCCTTCAATTTATCCACCTATAAAATGGAAATAATGGGGAATGATAAAAATACTAGTTTGTGAAGATTTAAAGAGTGTTTAGATAATGGTGTATAAACTTTGTTGGATTGAAAATGGCAAGGATTTCCATTAATGCAGGAGTACTGCCAGTAGTGGTGGTTGGCAAGGACTTAACTGGCAGTTACCAGCATTGTATTCCCACAGGAGGGCTGGAGGAAAAGGATCTTTTTCAAAGTCAGCCATAAACCAGCTCAGAGCAGGCTACTTAGTCCTGAGCTTATCTACCCATTTACTGGTGCCATCTTATCATTAACGAGTTTCAAAACCATTTCTAAAAATAGGGGTGGAGCCCATTAAGAAATCTCTCAGAAGCCTTGGTACTTATGATGGGTATCTCATCAGATGTGAGTATTCATCAGATGTGAGTAATGAGTCCTTCATTGCAAAACTTGTGATGTCATTTTTTATTATATCACTGGCCTCGGACATTCAGCTTCCAAGGTTTTCCTGGAATTAGTATATTCAGACAGACCTCTTGTAAGCTGATAATGAAGCTGAATTAGTATAAGACAGTTACAATTTTTTTGGCGCAGTTTTGTAAAATATTATTTGGGAAATAACTTTGCATTTATCTAGATTATGCAAGGCTGAAACAGGCCAGTCACATGAATCAAAACAAAATCCTTTGATAAGGTGACATTAGGAATCAGCCGTCACCTTGTTCATGAGATGGATGGGCAGTAGAGAAAGTCATATTTATGAGGCACGTTGCAGGGCAATTTCATCAAATTATGTGGGACTTGACATGTGTAGTCAGACACAACCTTAAAAATAAGAGAAAAAATTCAGTTCTGAGAATTGCAGGTAATATTCCCAAACTCTAATTAAATCTTTGTTCTCCTCTATCAGAATTTTCATGATGTCCAACTAAATGAGTCTCTTTGTAAGCCTTATTTTCCAACTTTCCTTGCTAAGTAAGGAATTTCCCAATAAAGCCTACTCTTTTTTTGGCCAAGCTGAATGCAGGTTTTCTGGAGCCCGCAGGCTGGAAGGCCCTGTTCCTAGCTGAGAAAGAAGCCAAAGTCTTGCAATGGCATCATCAGATCCCGGTACAAAGTCATAATCTCAGTTGAGCAAAGGGTAGTGGTTACTTTCCAAAACAAACAAAAAAATACCTTGGAAGGTACCAACTTGAGAACAGATGCTGTCTAATGACGTTGTGGATTTTAGAGAAACTTCACTGAAATTTATGTTACTTAAAAATGTGTTTTCTGTGTGGCTGCCCTTGGAGCCCCAGATGCCACCTCCAGCCTGACCTTGAGACAGTGGGTGGCTGAGTATTTTTTTCTGTGGAAAAGGGCCACATTCTTCGACATTCGAAATTTTAGGAGGGGGCACCTCACTTTTGGCCACAGGCACCTGGACCTGAACAGTGGCCATTTTCTGCAGAAAGCAATATTCAGCCCCTCAGTGTCTCAGGGTCAGGTTGGAGGTGGTATCTGGGGTGCCAAGGGCAGCCAGAGTCTTCGTTGCTGGTAGCTTTGATCTGAGAGAAATCCTGTGACATTTGTTATTTTAGGAGCCAGCACCCCACTTTTGGCCGTAGGCACCTGGAGTGAAGTTGGTAACATTTTTTAGTTCTATATTTCTTTTTAAAACTTTGTACTTAAACAGGAGATTTTTCTATTGAGGGAAAAACAGGTAGAGCTTCTCAAAATGGTTGTGCTTTCTTTCTGTATTTATCTGTTAGCTACACTTAACTCTGTAGCTAGATTGATGATTGACAAATATCTTAGAATCCTTAAATAATTAATGCACATCCTAACTTCACTCAGATTCCTATTTATCAGTCACAGATTTTCAAACTTTATCAGAGTTATCAGTCCCCTGAAGGGCAAGAAATTGTCCCTGTCAGCTTCTTTCATGAATCCAACCTGACCCATTCTCTTCATACACCTTTCTGCTGTGCTCAGGTGGGGTTCTCCTTTGAAGTGTTTATTTTTGCACCACATTTTCAATTCTTTCAGGCCCTAAGGTTCATGTATTGGATTAGTCAAAACTGAAACCTTTAAATTATCGCTTCACTGTAGGTGTGTTTTATATCTCACTGTGTCACAAGAAAAAATTAAAACCCTTGCTCAGCTTTAACTTTGCAGCATTATAGAGACATTCTACAAATATGAAGTTACTCAAATCCCCAAAGCGCACTGTGAACTGAATTAGTGACTTGAAGTTCTCCCATTTAATGTTAAGTATCTTTAGAATTTTGAAGGTACCAGCTGAATGCACTCCATAATAGCTTTTTGAGCCCTGTTCTTAATTTCTGCATATTATGAAGTTTTCACCATATTTTTATCAATTGCTCCTTTTCTTTAGCTCAGCAATATAATAGAGTAATTGAAATAATTCACTAACATGTAACCACTTTGCATTAAAAGATACTAATGATAACACTTCAGACTTATTAAGGAACCTTTTCTTTCCCTTCAGTCACAGGGTTGTACATATTAGATTCAAAGCCTGTTCCAAGTGGGCAATTGTTCCACATTGAGTCCTTAAGTTGCAGAACTTAATATGAATAACTTTACATGCAATTTCTCAATATAACTCCATTTAAATGATTGTGTAATTCAGTGTAACTACATAAAGATGACAATATAGCTGCTTCCCAATTACATAATAGTTATAGAGTAGTCAGTGTTACAGTTTAAAATGTAATGGATTCTTAATTATTCTACCTCGGAAGAAAGGACACTGATTATAATTTCATTAGGGAGATAGAAATGACTCTGCAAAGGGAGAGAATCAGCCACATACATACATGCTCATTTTCTGTTTGCAAAATACTGTTGATTTATCTGTTTTTCCAAGCCGGTTTTGTAGACTTGTACTGCATTTTGAAGTTGCAGCATTATCCATATCAGAAAAGGAGTTTCAGGGCTATTGCCTCATGTTTCTTCTTTTTTTAATTTTTTTTTTTATTTGATTTGCACTGATTTGCTATCCCAGAAGCGAACTGAAGATAAAGCAGTATTGTTAGGCAAGTCATTTCAGGACAAGTAAAAATGTACAGTAACAACAAATAAGCAGCCAGAGTTAAATTTTATCAATTACAAAGCCACTCAGTAAGCAAATTGGGCTACCCATACTGCAGTTAATCAACTAATTGTGCAACCTTCTGGTCCCCCTCTCCCATGGAACTCTGCTCCTTCTGCCCTGAGGTCAGAGCACACAGAGCAGAGTGCCCGAGGGCACAGCTACAGCAGTGTTGCCATGGTTTGGGTACTGTAGGAGTCAGGGCTCTTGCATTATTTGGCTTTTGATAGAAGTGGAGAGTCAGGTACTGCACATCTGCCCTGCCTGATAGTAGCTTCCTGCAGAAGGGCAGTTTTCCCATGATCTTCACCACCATTGTAGGAGTTTTTCATTCTATGGACATGATAAATGGAGACTTTTGCCCACGGGATACAATTATTCTCCATGGTGGAAGCTAGATCAGTTCTGAGGATACCTATTGCAATGCTTGGAATAGCATAAAAATATTCTCTCTGTTATTAGTCTACACTTATAGTGGAAATGTGGCTATGCTACACCTTTTGATGTGCCATAATAACTGTTATCAATAGGATTATTCAGATATGGACGCTGTTCAGATTACAGGACGTTTATTCAAATGGAAAATTTCATTATACTGTGCAGTCAAGTTTCTGTCTTTCTCTTACTTCCATAACAGAAAATAATTCTAAAGGCCACCAGCACAAGTTTAACAAAAGAGAGTTGTCAGGTGTAACACTCTTCCATGGAAATGAAATACATTTAAACAATAAGTGAACATCCTCAAGGAGAAGTGGCCTTCACAGATGGTTGCCTAGTGATGAGATCATCCAGTGCAAGGCTGACTGATTGGCAGCTCAGATCTGGAAGGCTGTAAAAAGTCAAAATTTTTTTTTCCAATTTGGGACAGGGAGCTGCGTAGGGACAGTTTTCATTTGCTTAAAGTGAAAGAAACCTTTTGAGTGGCATCGGAATCCTTTCCATCTACATACAGAACCTCCTATAAGAACTCCCTGAAGTGGAGGGAGCCACTATGCTTAGAACACTTTTGTTCTCATTTTTCTAGCTTTTTCATTTACATGAGTTTGGAGATTCACGGCAAAATTTGTTCCAGGCCATAGTTAACACGTCATTGAAGCTTATGTGTAAATTGTGCTTCTGCTGCTTAAACACGATTTACAATCATCTCCTCACACACAAACCCATGCATGAGAAAGACAGCAAGGTGAAGTAGGAGGGAGAGGTCTGAAGTGATTTTTACTGTGGTGGGGAAGGGCAGGTTTTGGAGCTGGAGGGCTTGTTGTAGGTGAAAGTGACTCTGTAATTAAGGTCCCCTTGTGTTCGCACATACCTTGTGACCCAAATAAAAATAATTTATAAAAGCATAAACCCCCAAATAACGAGGTGAGTTGTGTTCAGAGAAATGTATTTGTTTTCAAGAGGATGAGAATTTGGCTATTGTCCTAACTCATAAAATAATCTGGGAGGTCTGTGCCTGCTGACCCTGGTGGTTGCCACTCTGTTTAAACTACTGGGAGTGAAAATGCTTTTATTTTCGTCTGAAGGAGCTTCAAAGTCAAACGCAAAGAAGTTAAATGACCTGGAAAATACTAAAAGATATTTTATTTTGGGTTGAACAAAATGTTTCATATTGACCACAGGTAAAATTTCTTATTTTGAAAAATAAAACAGCCTTACCCCCATATCTAAACATACTTTTCGTAGTTGGGTCTACATCTATATTTTGATGATCTAGAATTACATTTACTGTGATGTATTTAGCTTCGTAGAATCACTGAATGGTTTGGCTTGGAAGGGACTTTTATAGATCTTCTAGTTCCACCCCTGCTGCCATGGGCTGTCTTCATAACAGAGGTGTTCTGCTCTCTGGTCATTGTCATAATCCTCCTCTGAACCACTCTAACAAGTCCATGTCCTTCTTATGCTCCTGAGCCCCAGAGCTCAGAACACCACTCTAGGTGATGTACTGAGAATCTTTGGTAAAATACTTTAAGAGTAAAGGTGCATCAACCTTGTTTCATTACAGGCTTTATGTGTTCCTGTGGCACACCAGTCTGTAAAAACTGGCAGTGACCCTGAATTCCAGTTAGAGAAATGCAGTTTTACCAGTTTCACTGACGCCTTTAATTCAGGTATATATTGTCTTTCTTTTCTTCAAGACCTTAGCACCTTAAAAGGTACTACTGCTGGTAATACACCAAAAAGCTTTTACCAATTCAAAACATATCTATACTTTTTTGCATGTAAAAAAATCACAGAGTTAAGCAAAACCAACTTATGCAATGTCCATCAAATTGTTTTTGTTGCACAAAAACTTAGTGAATTGTACTGGCAGATTAAAAAAATAACCAACCAAAACCACGCAACAAGAAGAAAAACCAAAGATGGAGGGAAAATGCCTCCATTTACCTATTGAGACATAGAAATCTGATGCCTTGTCAGATGGGATATGACTTTATTTGCCTATATGAAAGCTGGTGGAGTTGTCAACTCTGATTATCCAATGAAATTTCTTACTTCCTCACAGAACCAGACTACAGTGCTAAAATTTCTTTCACCCACAATGACTTAGCTTGCCCTCTTTTCTGTCCCAGTTCAGTCTTCAGATGACTGTTGTTGCCCTCTCATCATGTCAGCTCATCTCCTGAATCTTTTATCATGTTTTTGATTCCTGATGACACTTTCTTCAAGATATCTTGAATCACTTCCAGACCTGATCTGACCTGTCTGTAGACACATGGTGATAGTATTAAGTAGAGTGCCTGACGTGTGGCTGCTAATACATATTTATTGCTGTTAGTTCACCAGCATGTCTGAGGCTGACAGAAGTTTTCTATGGAGCAGACAAATTACACTGTCTCACCACAGCAAGTTGCTGGTCACTCATCAGAGTGACAAATCCTGCCAATAGACATCCCCTGCTAGCAACTCTCAAAAGAGGGGTGGCCCTCTAGAGGAAAATAAGCTGAGGGCATTTTGTGACCCAGAACATCCATGGCTATAGTGATTCCTGTTTATCATTCCTGTTGCATTAGAATCAGGTCTGGAGAAAAAGGTTCTGGCTATCCTGAGCTATAAAGTGCTGTGACTTTGAAGGCCAGTATGTTTCCAAGTTGTTGTCTAAACATAGAATACAAAGGCAATAGTTTTTTGTAGTTTCAAATTTCTTAATGAGTTTTTCTGGCAGTGTAGTTCAGCCAGCTGTTGGACAGCAGTGTGCTGAGTTGGGCTGTTTGCCACATACTGCCTGACATCCCTGAGTGGCACAGAGTACCACATAAGGCAGAAAATGGGCTTAGAGCAACTCAGAGGTGGGACTATCCCTGGACAGGTACCAAACCCACCATTACTGTAATTAGAACTAACTGTGGCTGTTCCTCTTGGCAAACTCAGCAGAGGATGAGAACTGTGGTGGGTCTCCTGCCAGTGTTACTGGTGTCATCCCAAGGGCAGTGCTCCCATGTTATACCTGTGCTGTGAGGACGAGTGGAGAAGGGGTTCTGCGTCTTGTTCTGTCATGCCAACATGTAAGTTGTCAGTTGTTAGACAAACTGGAGGAATGAATGTCCTTTCATCCCAGAAACCTTGAAAAGGTATAAACAGTATAAAATCTTGTCTTGTGTCAGAAGAGTCATTCTTTTTCAAACACATATTCAAGAGCAGTCTTTTCCTTTGGGAGTGGTGAGTTCATTTTTGGGTAGGTGCCCAGACTACTTAAAATAATTTCATCCTTTATTTGCACTTTTGAGCAATTTATTGCTTATCAAAACATTTTTTCAATCAGATAAAAACAGAGGATAAAAACCTGAACCTAAAATGAAGGAAGTCATACTTGGTGAGTGTAATGGTATTTTCTGGTTTAAGTGTTTATGAATCACACATAATAATTTATCTAGGACATAATCAGTACAGTGAAGATATCTGTCACAACATTTCAGATTCAATAATTTTTTACAGCTGCTTTGCACTCATGGTCACATATTTCAGTACTTGTCTACTCTATACACTGTACCAAATGAGCACATAGGCAAACAAATCAATATTTGGATATTAATATGCAGAAAGTGATTTTAATTGAAAATTGTTCATGTATTTCAGGCCTGTGTTTTTTTTAAAAAAAACAACTCTGCTCAAGTACCTTGTGTGATGGGGAACTTGTGTACGCTAAAGGAGTAACGAGCTTTTCTTGCTCACTGTTTGCTGCTGCAGAACCCCAGTTCCCACCTGCTGGCAGCTAAAAGCCACCTGCAAAGCCCTTGCGTGTGACATACACACGGTGCTACATCACATGTGTTTCAGCTGCAGCATAAGATGCAGGGCAAGCCAGCAAGTGGTTTTAAGCATTTTTACATTCAGCAGGTGAGACTGGAAGGGTTTTGTGAGCTCTCAGGACAGGCAGGGAAGGGTCTCGCTGCGAGGCAGATCTCCTGAGCACAAAGCAAGGACGGCACTGGGGATCGGTTGGTGATCTGAGAGCACAAGCAGTTCATAGCTCATTGTTCAGCTGCCTGCTGGGGAAAGGGTGAACACAAAATGAGCACTGTGCGATGGAAACAGTTTTAAATTTTAGGATTATATTTGTTTCCTAAGTCATTGTTGGGTTTAACTCCAGCTGGCAACTAAGTGCCGCTCACCATCTGCTTGCTCACTTTCCCCCCACTGCTAGGGAGAAGAATTGGAAAGGAATGGAGACAGTAAGGACAGTTCCGAACAAAATCTTTGAGTTGTACTGCTTTTTGCTCTGTTCTGTATGCTTTTTCTTTTCCTCTTTTAAATATATTTTATCAGGAGAAATTCAAACATGGCAGCAAGTCTGCAAGAGCAAGTAGGGTATCAGGGGCTGTACCTTCTGATGATTTCTGTATAAGTTTAACTAATACTGTAGCATATGTACGTATCAGTAAGATAAGCAGGGACTTACTTCACCATCGCAAGCTGCCAATTCTGCCTGTCATGTAATTCACAGTTTTTATGTGCTTTATCTCAATTAAGTTCCATCTCTAGAGCACATTGCTCTGCTGCGTATTACTGCTCTGCTAATGAAGCAGTAGCTACATGGCATTTCCTTCTGATTCCAGCAAACACAGAATAAGCACAAGTCAAACATTCGCTTGACAAATTGTGTAAGTATGGCTCTCATTTCTATCCAGGAAAGAATCTGTTTAGCTAAGAGGAGAGAATATCTGAGTTACTATACATCTCAGCTCTGAGACTGTTGGTCTTGGCTGGTTTGCTGGTGGAATTATTCCAAATTCCAAAGGAATAGAGGAGCTCTTCTAGAACTCATAAGATACCAGGAGGTGTAGGGATGGCACCCGCCAGAACAGCTCATCCCAGGCCCTATGGAGAGCCAGAGAGTGGTTCCTGCAGGTAGTGCAGCCATTGTCCAGGACGAGAGGGTGAGGAAAATGGTGGTCTGCTGGTAGCACGCACTCTGGCACTGGATGTGGAGCTTAGGTTTGGTTGGAAGAAAGGTGACAGCATTAGAAATAAAGTTTCTAACAGATTTTTACTTTTTCTGTTCTCTGCTTCCAGCTCCTGATGCAAGTCTGTATTGTTCTCTTTTACTCTTCCAATGGTGCTGAATGCTGATGAGCTAATACTTGGCTCAACACCAGCAAGTAATTTCCTGGTAATTAATTTGTTTTCTCTATACCTGACCTGAATTTCTTTCAGGTAATTTGCAGGTTGGGTAACCCATCAGAATTAAACAATTTTAGGGGGTACCCAGGAGTACAATGAGTAATGGTTATTTTGAATCTGTCTTCCCTCAGACTCTTTCTCGCTCTCTCTCAGCATTAGGGTTTCATTGCTATTATAGCACTTTGCATATAATTACCAACAGCTTTAGGTTATAATTATATTGTCATTTAGTACATTTGCAATGGGGAAAGAATGAACAAAGCAATGAATTAAATATGCAATGACTGTTGATGTTTTGTGCCTTTTGCTTTCTTAACAACTTCATTAATATTTTGCAATGTTTATGAGGAGCTACCTGGAAAAACAGCCATTGCATGCGTTTAAATGTGTCACAACTCTAGGAACTAAAAGGAAAAAATAAACAGGATGAGCAGGTACCCTTTAGAATTTAGATTTTGTTAATATGGACTTAAAAAAATACTGCAATCATTTGCATATTTATTGCACATGACATTTTCAAATGACAGCAGCAATGGGCTAATGCTGCAATAAGTGGTAGAACTCCTGTTGACCTGAGTAAGAGCAGATGTAAATAGGTACCATTCACTCAAGAAAATATCATGAGGTAGTCACTGTTTGTAAAACAGTTCAAAAGTTAAAGCTTATTGAGTCTCTGCCTTTGTCCTTGAGATAAAAGTCAAACACACCCTCTGTTCAGTATTTTCTCTGCAGGTGACCAACATGAAATAGAGTTAACAAGTACATTTTGCCACCATACATGTGGAATAAACTTGTGGCTGTCTCTAGAAAATCTATAATGGATCCAGTTTGCAAACAAATATGATTTAAATCATCATATATGCTTGATAATATTGCATAATTGTGCATGTCTGTAGACCTAGAAGTGTACTCAGTTGTATGTGGATTTGCTTTGTTGATTAATCATGCCACAGTACCAGGCTTATCTGTCTCTCTGTCTCTGGTCTCCTGCTAAAGAATACTGGCAGCAAGATATTATTGAGTTTATGAGATAGGATTGTAAGACATAAAATATATTAGAGCCATTGAAATCATCTGCTATAAACTCTCAGTGCCACATGAGCTTGGTTAAAACACACTTTTCCTGACTAAATTAATTGAGCTTGTAGTTATCAATAAAGATGATAACTATTTACTAAAATAACTGGTGCTTGTGACATATTTCAAGTCAGTATGAGAGATAAGAATTTGACAGTGTGGATGAAGATGCTTCTAAAGATTGATCTTTCTAGTGATTTAATTTCTAGATAACATCTCTGTATTGTGCAAACAGGGATTTTGCAAGCGAAATCTGCATGTTGATTTGTGAACAAAAGACAATTCATAGAGAAGTAGAATTTGTTTAGTTTAGAGGATTTGCTTAGTTTAGAATTTGTTTAGTTTAGAAACAAGTAAATCAGTTAAGATTAACTGGTGATTGAGAGTATGTACAATTTTTTGGTATTTACTCATATTTAGGATTAAATGCTTTACAATGTAATCCTTCATATCTCTGCCTAGCGCAGAAGAAGGTGTGAAGGGAACAGCAGTCAAACAAATGGAAACAATGGTTGATGTTTCTCAAATAATATAATGACTTAATGACTTTCTTCTCAAATGTTTCACATGAATACAAGAATATTAAAAGAAAAATGTGTCATATCTTCTGTCTTTTCCTGGCCAGCTAGAGGACCTAGTAATTGGGATCAGTATGGCTAAGTAGGAATCATAATATTTTGTTCTACGTAGAAGCCAGAATACTCTCTCAGCAAAAAGAATACCTCCATCCAAAAAGATGGAATAAGCGCATCTTTGAATTGGAAACCAAGCTGTCCACCATCAGAAAATGGCACAATTAAGTTTGCAAGCATATACTTCCAAGTCATTCCACCAAGTCATCTACTGCCTAGGATTTCTCAGTGCAAAAAGGAACAGGGATATTTTTTAAAAAGGGTAAAACATTTGCTCCCATTTCTGATAACTGCTGAAACAGTAAAAGCTAAGGAAGTGTCCTTCAAATGATAGGTCAGGTCAGTGAATTCAAACGTGCCAAAACTCGGTATGCAAATGAAGTACCGTAGTAAGAGAATCTCACTCATTTTGTCATGCTTAACTGTCTTAAAGGATCTGGCCCAGGGACTTCAGCCTAAATGACAACTTAAATTTCTAAAATTATATAGCCATCAGGAAGATTACTTGTCCCTGAGGTGACAAACATCTTGCATAAGCACCAGAAAATGCCAGCCTGCTAAGTGCTGGGCCTGATGTCATAACCCTAGCAAAATCTCCAACGCTGGGATTGCTTTGTAAATCTTTTCTGGGAAACTTGAGGAAGTAAGGTTTTCTGAGTGAGTGAAATCCCTGTGAAGATAATGATAATAAGCCACCAAGTAATGTATTGCTTAGAATAATAACAATGTGATGGTCTCCAATTGAACACTTTCTACCCAAATTTGAAAGCTGGCTCTAGGTGTGAATCTGAATAAAAATTAAGCACCCAGAGCAAGGCTGTAAAATGGATCCTTCAGTTGCTTCTCTTGACAGTCAAGTTATTAAATTGTTCACAGTCTTCTTCCTTTTTCTGGATAAATGAATGCATAATATTTTAATGTGATACAAGTTATTCTAAGTTTCAAGATCACGGTTATTAATTAGTTAATCAAAGCTTTGTTGGCTGGGATTTTTTTTTTTTAACAGAAAGGGGAATAAACCCAAAGTTTTTCAGCTATGTTCTTCTCATGAACAAAGATGGGAAAAGTCATTATCTTATGACCACTATCTACCAACTAAGAGGCAAATGACATGAGTTTTCATTTTTCACATTTAATGTATAAGGCACAAAATTCATTGAGAGCAGCATTATTCTGCCAGCATAGTCTCTTAGTAAACAAGCTTTCAGAAAAACTGTGATAAATAAAGTATCTGATAGATAAATGAGTGCCATGAAAGCTAATGCTCTGCTTAATGGATGCACAACTTCACCAGCATCCATTAATTTGTGTATGAATAACCTGTAAGTGTAGGTGGTCCTTGAGACAATTATACTTCAGCTAAGCATGACATGAAGAGCACACGATGAAACAGCCTCCTTGAAGATGCCATAATGGTGAACAACAGGACAGATAATCATGAAGGATTATCTTACTGGCTCATAAATCCAGATCAATTCTGACAAGGCTCAGTTCTGGGGCTGACAAACCTCCTCTTTCTCCTGTGGTGTTGACTCGAAGATGCCAGGCTAATGATCTTACTCCATTAAGGTTTTTCCAGTGCCATCATTTGATGGTGTCTTGTTTGAATGTTTATGTTCATCTTCTTTCAACTTTACGAGATGACTTTTCAGGCCTTGGTACCTCTGACAAAAATAGTTCTGCAGACTCTTTTTTCAGTGAGAATTTGGAATCCAAAGACTTACTATTGTTTCTAGCATATTGTTCCAGTCAACAAATGGTCATCCCACTCTCTTCAGAGGCAAAAGTTGTGTGTTTAATTAGGAATAATTAAAATACAATAACAAATCAAAATGGAACCCCACACCCAAATGCTACTGACCTTCCAGAAAGATTGTTACTATTTTTGTTAATTCATCTAACTGATCCCTTTTTATATTGACAGGTTTCAAACTGAGACTGCTGAGAATTGTTTTTCTTGTGCTTTCTTCTTGATGGATTTTTAACAGAAGTTTAGTCTAATGATCAGATCATTGTAAAATGTTTCAGAAGGGATTTTCAGAGTTTTTTTATAAAATCAATATATCTGATCATTCCATGTCCTCTTACCCATGCATATTGCATCTATTTAAAGAAAGAGTGTTATTGAACATAATATTCAAGGTAGAGGAACCCTGCCATGTCACTTGTTATTAATGAATTTACAGATCATTCCTAGCTTATTAATGTGACTAGATTGTCGGCATTTTCTCACTTATTCTGAACTGCCCTTCATTTTCTCACCAGTGAATTTTATTTGTCCTTGTGCTGCCCAGCTGCCTGTCTTTGACAGGCCTTTCAGCAGTACCTCCCTGACATCTCCGTTTTGTCTAATCAAAATAATTTGAATATGTACATATTCTAGTTTATACTATATACTAATCTGCTGATCAACAGGCTAATAGCAGTAAGGTTTTCTGTAGTCCTTTTTCTTCTAAACTGGCTGGAGGTTTGGAGCCATATATGTAGACAGATAATGTTTAACTAATGTTAGGCAGATACTGTATTACTGCCTACTATAAGTCAGTGGATATTTTTGACTGATCCAGGGGCTAAAAGCTTTGCTAATGTAGCTAAGTGCCTACTTTCTAGAAGCAAATCAATATGATGTTAGAGATCTATTTTTTCCCCTCAGTTTTACCTGCCTCATCTCTTTACCGTGCCTGCTTCTATTTATCTCTATATTAATACAAGGTCTCGGGAGCAAAACTGAGTTATAAATGAGTCCTAATGTCCTGTGTTTAAAAAAATCATATGAATCACAGAGTTATGTGAACTTTTGGTCAATAATTAAACCCTGAATGACTGTGCAGGTTCAGCTAGGGTACGTTGAATTTTCTCCATAGTAGCTAATATGGGCTATGTTTTGGATTTGTGCTGGAAACAGTGCTGGATAGAGAGATGATTTTGTTATTACTGAGTGAAGCCTGTTTTGCTCCTCAGCCCACCCCACTCCACCCCACCAGTGAGCAGGCTGGGGTTGCACAAGAAGTGGGGAGGGGACACAGCAAGGACAGCTGGCCCTAGCTGACCAAAGGGAAATCCCAGACCATGTCATATGGCACCATGCTTGTCATATAAAAGGTGGGGGAAGAAGGAAGGGAGCAAAGCTCAGGGTGATGTTATTTGTCTTCCCAACTCACCTTTACGGGTGATGGAGCCCTGCGTTCTTGTGGATGGCTGAACACCTGCCTGCCCATAGAAAATGTTGAATGAATTCCCTGTTTTGCTTTTCTTGCACATGCAGCTTGTGCTTTACCTGTAAAACTGCCAGTCTCAAGCCATAAGTTTTCTCACTTTTACTCTTCTGATCCTCTCCCCCGTTCCAGCATGAGGGGACTGAGTGAGCATCTTGTGGGGCTTAGCTGCTGGCAGAGGTTAAACCATGACAGTGATCTTACTGGCATCTGTGTACCTTCATTTTATTTATTTACTTGCTATTAAAATAACACTGAAAAGAATATTAGAAAAGAGATATTTTTCTGTTGTCATTATAAAATGTAACAGGACAGGTCATGAATTTTTAAATCTTTATTAATTATGCAAACATTGGCTTCTTCTTCAGTGTGAAGTGAGGGTTTGACCTTGTATTTTTACTGCTACCAAGGCTCTACAGTGTAAAGAAGCACATACAAGTTGATGTCCATAAAACTTTTTTTGTTTACACAAGTGAAAAATATGATCAAAAAAACTTGCTTACTCATTCCACTAACTGTATTATTTCAATTTTCCCTTTGCATGTACCTCAGTTTTCTGGAAAGGGGAACAGCCTACAGGCGGCTAAGTGGAGACTATTTGTGAAAAGTCATGGACAAGTGTGGCTTAAAAACCTTGCTACTAGGCTATGAAATATCCTGTTCTGGGATTTTGACAAATTGACAGCTAAAAGAGGGCACACTGCTTCTCCTGCCCATTCATCGCTTAATTTTGCCCGCAGAAAGTTGAAATGAGGTAAGGAAGAGTCTAGAAAGCTTAGCATCACAGCACAATTCCTTTTCTTTTGCATTTGCATGCAAATTGATCTAGAAATCCATCAGCTGACTCTGTTAATGAGGTCAAGAAAAACATGAAGAGTTAATCAAACCCAGATATAGTTTTTACTGGTTAACTGTCTCCAGGGATAGAAATTCAGGACCACAATTTTTCTTCAGTGCTTTGCAGAAACACCTTGACATAAGTGCTATTGGAATTTAATTTCATTGAAGAGCTGCCTCTCTTTTCCCTTTTGCACAAAAGTTACCCATGCATGTCATTCTTGTCATTTTAATTGAACTTATAGGCATGAGTGGCATGTGGTGGAATTTAATCTGTCAGTATAACAATAATAAAATATTGCAGTAGGTTTGATAAAGAAACCTGGGACTTTGCAGAGAATAGTAAGGAATTGGGGGTTGGAAGGAAGTTTCATACAGCTTTGCCTGACAGCCAGCTTCTCTGTATTAGCCATTTCTTGTCATTTTTCTGTATGTTGTTGCCTAATTATTTCAGACACTGTGCCCATCATATTCTGCATTACAGCTATTAGTCAAACAGTTCAATCTTTTCCAGTCTGCCTTTCAGACAGGATAATGTTTCTAGTTACTTTTACAGCCCCTCTTATTTTTCAACCATTTTCCTTGTACTTTGAAATGAATTGTAGAAATAATATGTAGAATATCTTGTGGAATTCATGAAGCATATTAGGGAGGAAATTAATATCAGTTTTGAATCTGAAAGATTAAATGACATTGGTTGTTGTGACCAGGTGGCCTGAATAAAAAACATCATGGGAAATTCTTAGATTCATAAGTATTCCAAATAATTTCCTGCTGTAGTGCACAGATTTGTGAGAAGCATATCTGTAGAGGCCTCCCAGCTTTGAGTAGCAGCCAGAGGAAAATAGTAGGGTGCTCATTTAAGCCCTTGTGTAACCGAAATTGGTACCAAGAGTTTATGAGAGGTGCGATGGAATTGCACAATGAAAAGCCATGCAATTGAGCAAATAATGCCTGATATTTTGGAGAAGAGAGAGTTGAAGTACCTGGAAAAATGGCACTGTTTTACAACTGCTGGCTACTTATACAGTTTTATATTTTAAGGGCTGAGAACCCTGTCTTGGCCCCACATTTTGATAATAGGACACGGTAACTATTTTTTTTATCAGAAGCGTCAAAATGGAGCGTCAAAAATAATCTAAAAATGCCTAGTAAATAAAAAAATAAATAGGCATGTGGATTTCACTAGCAACTGCCAGAACATTTAAGAGCCTAAACAGAAGTTTCCTCACATACATAGACACATCCGAAGCTCTTAGATATCATGCCAGGTGTGAGGTGGAACAGCATGAAAAAGCAAAGACACCTGAGAAGTCTGGCTTTATCTGCTGAGTGTGTCCAGAGCAAATCTATTCCACAGCAAGAAGGCCCTGAGCAAATCCCAGCATCCCCACTCACTGCACTTTTCAGTAGGGCCAATGAATGGAATGATGATCCTGGATTCTGCCTCAACAATTTATGCGTTTTCTGTTCTACAAACAGAGGTATGAAATGGACTCAGTGTCAGCAGAGACCAGACTAAGAGCTTGTCCCTCCTCAAGGTGAATATTCTTACTGCTTGGATACCAAGTTGTGCTTCTTGATTACTGTCACGAATTTTGTCCCATTTAGGAGCATTATTAGATATTTCAGAGAATAAATAACCTCACAAGGGGCTTCTCAAACTGTCAAGGTATCGCCAAGAATGTACAAGGACACCAGTTTGAATAAGCAAGCTGCTGAGATTGGCCTGAGTGAATAGGCAAGTGAAGGTCTTGGAGACCAGCAGAGTATGGAGAATGAGAGAGAGTGGGATTGTGTAGATTAAAGCAACAATCAAGATAGACGTTGGACAGGGAGGACTGCATCTCTGCTGAGGAGAGCAATCGTGGAGTAGCCAAGACACAAACCCAGAAGTTCTCAGGAAATAATTTTGTCTGCATGTATAAGGAAGAAACAACCTTTTGCAGTATTACTTTGACAGAATGTACAAATTTTGTATATTCAGATTTAGGAAAGGGTCCAAACCCAAGATGACATCCCATACAAGTGTGACAGTAATAGGCATTGCACTGTTTTTCATTCTGACGGAAGGGATAAATGTAAATCTTGAAAGGCAGAACAGTATTTCTGTTTTAGCCATACTGAGCCCAAGCTAACAGCTGCACCACTGCCAGAGATGTCAAAAAGACTGACTGCGAATTTAGTTTAGATGGAGAGAGAAAATTTTGGAATAGCAAAATAGATCCATGAATTGTCAGAAAAGAGAAGGTACTTAAATATGTGCTTCATGAGAAGAAATTGTTGTCTTTATGATCCATGCCTGTCACATTCATTGACCAGATTTTGAAAAAGCTGTATTTTAAGCCTAGATTAGGTAATGAAATATTGTTTAAGGTCTCAGTAGTTATTAGGAAAAGAATAGGAAGGGCTGTTATCCTCTCACAGAGTTGTAAAGCAAAAATAGTTCCTTGTTTTATCACTAACCCTGGTGTCAATTTTTTTAAGTACAATACAATCAGTCTCTCAGAATCCTAACAGGTATATATTTGAGTGCTACACATGCAAAGGTAAGGGTTTTGTTTCATATTTCATAATTAGAAACTAAAGCCTTTGATAATGCTATAAGTGGTCCAAATGGGGGTTGCAAGTAATCATGTCTAACTAATTATCTACTGTAAAATCAAAAAACGCAAGAGGAACAGACACCTGCATAATGCAAGCCTTTGGAACAGATGTGCCCTTATTAATAGACATGAGTTGCCTATTAAAACTCTATGGTGACAAAGAATGTTTTCCACTTCATGAAGGAGACCCTGCCTAACCTTCGGCTTCTATGTAATTATAAACACAAAAAACTGTAGAAGTAGCGCGGCTTTCCTATCTTCCCCATTATGCTACAACGTGATCTCTTAGCCCCCCCCCAAGGTTTTAAAGGTACTATAGTGCCTATACAGTTGTCTTTGGCTGATTTTGAGGACTATGTATTGTCTGAAGACATGAAAAGAAGTAGCATTCAATGGGGCTATTTTGCCAGTAAAGAAATTCAGCATTCAAAGTCCATTGCAAACATCTGACAGATGTGTTGTGTGGATGATTATGGATGTAACAATGAAGTGTTTGAGGGTTTTCTTAGAGATACCAAATAACAGTTGCAGAACTGTATGATAATAAAAAAAAAAGTGAGCCACTTAAAAATATACTACACAGAACAGAAAACTCATACATTTATTCATTAGGATAATATTTTGGATATTAATAACTGTTTCCTGGCCCTAACAGATTTCACTGGAGATGAGCTTGAATTTCATTCTCTGTAGGTGCAGGTATACATATAACATGATACCTGTGGCTTGTCCTGTAGATTTCAATGGTATTATTTACATACTTAACACTTGGTGCATGAATATGCCTTTACAAAATAGAGGGTTTAATTATTAGAGATATTGCCCATTAAATCCCCAGATATATGCAACTAAAGTTAACCAGAACTAAAAATGAGTTAATTCCTTGCTGTTAGTGGTCATGAGCTAATCTGATTTAAAATATTATTCAGAGAATTAATTAAGAATCCCAAAGATTAAAATAATTTTTTTGAAGAGTGTGCAAAATGGGGGACATTAAGCACTAGAATCTGATATCAGTGGTCACTTTTTGCTGTTGTTGTTGTGGTTTTTTGTTTGTTTTGTTTGGTTGATTTTTTGCATTTGGGTTTTTTTGGGTTTTTTGTTGTATCCATGAACAACAAAACTAAGATACGATGAAAAAGCATAAAATTTTTGCCATTTAGGCTGCCTAATTCTTAACCTTTAGACATTTTTCCCTTTAATATTTTCTAGAAATATACACTTTGAGAGAGCAAATACTTTAGTTATTCTCCCAATCTTTGTATTTGAGACTCAAAAACACTGGATTCAGAAAGCAGTTATCCGAAATGGAAGTTATCCTTTTTCGCAAGCGTGCTGATGAGAGAAAAATCCTTAAAGCAAATGTAGTAGTGGGGTATTTGCATCTGTGGTCTCTCTTTTGGATTCAGCTCTACTGAGCTGAAGAATTAAATGNCTTCAGAGAACTGATTAACTCCTGCAAAGCACACACAGTGTTCAGTGTACCTGGACTGCAAATGTGGGTGAAGATTTTGGGTGCTTCCAGCAGAGGACCAACTATGCTGCTCCCCAACTCCCTGTTATCTTACAGCCTCATAGGTTTTTACCTATCCTTTCCCTGTTCTTAAACACCACGTGAAGCTTCTGACTTTCAGAAAATCCCTTGCAAAGTGTCCTATTTAAAAAATCTTTACTTTTTCCTCTCTAAAATTTAGAGCAAGCTGATTTCAGTTACAAGATACAATGATCAGTTTAGAATACATAAATGGAAAATGTTGGCCACAGATGTATCCATTCAGGGTAACAGAAGCCTTCCTTTTGGAATGATGTGTTATGACTTTCTAAATTATATTTGACAGCATCAGGGCACTACAGTGAAGCCAAAAGACAGCTGAGGTTCAGATCTTTTCCATGTCTAAAATATCTTTTTTTTGACGAGTAAAGATTAGCTTGAAAGGTCAAACTGAATGTTATATCATGTACTGTACTAAATGTAGAAGGACATTAAAAATATATTCATAGAGAAAAAGAGCATGTGTATATTCATTCAGTGAGAACAAATATATTCAAATATATACAGGAAATCTACTCCATCCATCTAAGTCTCAGACCTAAAGTACTCAGCCTTAAAAAGTCAGCAGTTGTTAATGTTTATCACACAGTAGGAATGAAATTACCTCAGCTTTTCTTTCCATTTAGGATAAAAGATATTCTATAATAACTGTAATTTTGTTTTTAATGGATTCATGGACTTAGCAGCCCTCACAAGTTGCTGTAGCTACTTTTACTTTGGTATTTTAAAGGCTGAGTTTTGTCTGTATGAAGCTAATGTGATAGCCATTGCTTAGGGATCAGAGGTTCCTCCCCTTCTCACTGTTCATCCTGGTAGTAGCTCTGCTGCTGACCTACTTCACATTTGACATTTTTAGGCCTGGATTCACTGTTCCACATAAAGTACCTAATGATTTTTGAGATTCTCCTTGTGTATCAGTAACAGTCAGATGGAGCTGACAGATAAAGAAATAGGACCTGCAAGAGCCCTGTGTTTTCTGAAGTGGCAGCCAGAACCCAGGTGAAGTATCTTACAGCAACACCAGTGGCACTGTGCCAAAGTGGCACTTTGGTGTCTACTTGTGTGAGTGTCAAATGAGTCCTTAGTGACAGGTTTTTTTGAGTGTAGTGAGGGGTAGCTAAGTCTCTACCTGCTTTCTTTGCCTCCCTTCTCCCTGCTTTTGTTGACAGAAATGCCATGCTTATGTTCAGGTCAGCATAATCCATATCACAAGAGTATCTCCCCCTGGATATATTTGCATGTGGCTTACCAGCAGCAGTCTTAACTCAGAAACATGCATTTATGTATTTTATTTTCCATGGCCTTTCCACTCTGTTCATTGCTGCTGCCCCTGGGGAAACATTTGCTTACAAAGATTTGTCATCTGTCATCCAGAATTCATCATAATTTTGTTGCGCATTAGATTTGACACAACTATGATGAATACGCAGGGTGTTGCTTTGCCATTCTGTGAGTGCCACTTAACTTTGTACAGTTTGTGTTATCCTGGTGACTCACTTCACTTTGATACTGTTTTTTAATTGAGAAGGCTGAACAGCATGTCCTGACTTTGGTTTCTTGCCAACTGCAGTGAGCTTTGCTTTCCCGCATCACAGAAGATCCTTGCCAATAAGCAAATACGTGCAGCTAAAGAACTCAGCTGATCAAAGCAGCCCTGTCCTTTCCCACAGAGGTGGGAATAGGCCATGGAACACTGGAGAAGAGTATTTCNATCCAAATAATTTCAGCAGTATTTTGTTTAAATCAATTTGTCAGGGAGATAGGACTTTCTTTCCCAAGGCTGTTCCTGGCCCACTATGAGTGACTTCAGAGATTTAATTCACTTCCTTGTGATTCTGTTTCCTTGTTTGTAAATAGGAGCAACCTCCACTTAGGGCATATCAAGACCTTCAGATGAAACGAGAGCCTTTATAAAAACTCTAAGATACTATGATGAGGTCTGGTTTACCACATTTTCTCCATATAGTTACAGGAACAAAAAAAAGATTTGTATGCCACCAGAACCAGTTATTTATCTTCACAGCATGTGTCAAAATGATTTCTGAATTAGAGATGCCATGCTCCGAGGTGCCAGCAATCTCCAAATAGATGTAAACACAATTGCCCATATGATGCACAAAACAGAAGGTGGGATCTACATCATGCCAGCTACAGAATGATCCCGTGAATGGTTGGGTGCTTCCACAGGCATGAGGGACTATACATTGACACTGCTGACTGACAAGTCACCCACATGCATAGCTAAAACTGGGGATGTCTTCTCTTTATATAATTTGCCTATCAGGTAGCCAGTCTGTCAGCCAGAGGAGAGTGGGAACTCCTTAGCCCAAAGTAAGCCTCCTAGAGGAGAAGGAGAATACCCTGCTTTCTGCAAAGATGATTAAGAAGTTTTTATTTGGGATATTTTCTTTCACTCTCCTCCTCATCCATTACACAGACAGGAAAGAGAAGCAGGGCCAAGTGTGGGTTCAAGGTTAATTTATATCCCACCCATGCAGAGCAGTCTCGTGTGCATTTACTGCAGTCACCCACACAGAAAAAGCCTTCATTTCTTCTGGGACACTGAACACTTCATCACAGCCCAGTTTGCCCAGTAATCACAGCCTGCTTATACAGAAACATGAAAACAGTTTCAAACTTGTGAGCTCACACTATCGTTTTTTGTCATTATTCATTTAGAGTAACATAATGAAAAGCCTAAGGAATTTGGAGAGCAGGACCACAAGTCTGTGTTCACATCATGAAGATTCATGACAGCGTTGCTTGATCCCAGTGACTCAAAATACTCAGGGGTTTCCTACTTTCTGTAACAAAATAGCATCAGAAGCGGTGTAGCTAGAGACATACAGAAACACTCCAGGCTGAGTCTTCTGTTCCTTAGAAAGTGTAGACTGAAACGATATGCAAAAGACAAACAGCATGTAACAAAAGCTTTGTAAGACAGTAGATCACATATCAAAGTTGAAAAACCAATAACATACATGAGGTGTTTAAGATGACCTTTGAGAGCCAGGAATGAGCCTGTGTTTAAAACAGATGCAAAATTTTGTAGAAAAAGGAAGTTGGAACAGGCTGATATGGCAGAGGAAATTGAATGTATACATCAAATACACATTCGCTATTCTCTGACTCATGACATGTATGCAAGTATAAAATAAATTAACCAGCATAATGGACAAGCATCCAGTGCACCAAGTTTACATTATTATGAATGCCTGTAACATTTTCCCCTTCAGCAGGTAATAAGAGCTAAGTATTGCATATTTCTGAAATCAAGACTAGAACTATGCTTGACATTTTTTGAGCACATTTATTAATTTGTTTTTAACTGTTATAATCCAAACAGATATTTCATTCTTACAGTATCTTACAGTAAATAGAGAGTGCAATACAAAATTGTTCTTGTCTGCGCCTGCTGTAAGGAATGAGTTATTGATTGCAAATCTTCCTCCATTTGTAAGGATGATGTGTATTATCTACATGCAAAAATGCAAGATTAAGCATTGCCATAGTTGATTACACTGAAGGCATTGGTCAAAATCAAAGCAACAGAGTGAAAAGGCTGCTTTCTGCCCGAGGGCACCATTGTTTGTACTGAATATACAGCTCTAGTGTCTTACCCTTGGGGTCAAAGCAATTAAGGCAATTCTCCCTGGCACTAATGCTTTTCTGTGCTTTATATTTTCCAGTACAAGGTGTTAAAAGCTTTGCCGTGTCATGATCTGCATACGCAGAAAGCATTTCTTTTCTTGAAGGTTTAGAATTAATCTATGGCATGCATTTTTTATTATATTGCTAATGTTAACATTCTGACATATTTTTGGACTTTCAGAGTCATAATCAGGTACATCTTATGGTCTCTTATCTTTAAAGAAAGGTAGAACAGAATTAAACCGGCTGCTAAATTCTGCGTTTTATAGCAATAATATGCTGGTTATACTCGTAGGAGTTATTCGAACCAAATGGAAGGATAATGTCTACTGACATGTCATCATAATGAATTAATGTGAATTCTACTTAATTAGATATCTATATCCAGATTACATTTCCAAATAAAAGCCATCCTATATTTTGTATAGCTTGGGTTCTGCAACAGCACTGTATAAATCACTGTCCATTGCATAACAGATATATGATTAAATATCATTCAAACAGGAATTTTTCAAATAAGGAGCCTGATCCTTTACTCACATCTGACAAAAATGCAGTTGACTTGGTGGGCAGTTGGTTTGCAGGCATTTTGTAGTAATTTATAATTTTCAGTGATAGAGGATAGACATTTCACTTACAGAAGAAAATCACTCAGGGAAATGATGAATGCTGCAGCAGAACCTGTAAATTTGGGGAAATAAATAGATGTGGTTTCCCTTGTCAATATTCTGCCCCCATTAAAATAGTCTGGGAGTATAATAGAAGCAATAAAAATTAGGCCTTTGTAAATCAAATGTAGTACCACTTAACTCACTGTGAGCTGGAGATGTGAAATTGCGTCTTAGTATTTCACTTGAGTCCTGATTTCCCTGGTCTTTAACAGAACAAGAGGTACTGTTCTATTTTGGTTTTGAAGCCAGTCTTTCTAAGCAGTGAGCATAAGCCTAGGCACATATTTGGCATATGGGAAAGTGACACCTGCCTTATGAAGGAATAATCAACTCATTGTCTCACCTAAAGGGCCAGGTTGTCAATGGCATGCACTCTCCAGCCAGGTGTGCTGAGCCCTGAAGGTGGGACGTGGGGAAAAGGAGGATGACTTCTCTCCAACACCCACCGACACAGGGGGGAGGTGGCAGGTCCAGGCTGTGACCTCTCCTACAGCCTGGGGGCAGCAATAACTCCTGTTGCAAGAGACCCTGACTCAGTGTAAGAGCTGGCTGCTGCTTAAGCAGTGTGGTAAATCCTGTAGGACTTGAGAACCCAAACCCATGAAGGAAGCATGGCTGGTGGAGCCATAGGCATCCATTGAGAAAACATGACCTCCCACCTCCTTCCACACTCAAGACAGAAGTCTTGCTGCAGGGCCTTAAATCCAGCCCCCCATGCCATGCACGAGTGTAAACAGACCTGCTGTGCCTCACTGTGCACTTGTGTGTAACTGTGTCTGTGAATGCATAAACATGTGAGAAATCATCTAAAAGGAGTGTTGGTAAAGACAGAGTTTAAGGACAACATCACTAGCTACAGTGATTGCTAGCTTGAATTTTAATTTTACCATTAACTACCTAGAAAGCTAAATGGGCAGGACTCCTCACCACTGAAACAATTCAGCAGCCAGCCACTTAGTTAAGACATGCATTCCTGATGTCCAAGGTAGAAGAGAATCCAGCGGCACCTTCAAGTTTATGGCCAGCAGAATGAAATACAGAGTGTGTTGCTTTTATTTTTAGAATTGAAGAATATGGGTTCAGGAAGGCATGGACTTGATTTGCAAAAGGATTATTGAGTAATAAAGGACATTTTTACAGGATAAATTTTAAAACTATAACCCAAATTAATTTTATTGTAGGGCTTCTGATGCAGAAGTGCCCGTCTTAGCTGTGTTGTAACATTACAGCTTGGATGTAAAACGGAAAAAAGTAGGTGGTGGACAGGAGGGCCACAGGGGAAGTCACTGTCATTCCATCCTTGATGGAGGAGGCTCTGAAAAGCCTATTTGTTCCCATACCAAAATCCTGAAAAAGGCAGATAACACTGTTAGTCTCTCTAACTGTGCAAGAATCCCATAATAAACTAGGCTAATCAAGATGTAGTAATCAGTATTTTCATTATAATGGAAAGATTCAATCTCCTTCTGTAATAAGTTCATTCAGAGAGTCTTTCCAGCAATATTAAATCTCCATTCTCTCTCATACTCTGGTGCTTTCTTGGATCTTTTTGTCAAAGAAAAACGCTTCAGTTCATTGTGGAGATTGAGTTGTGGGATATCACATGCACAGGCTCCATCCAAGAACACCTCTTTAAACTAGTGAGTGGTGAATCACATTTCTACCTAGATACTGAACCTTACAGACAAACTCAGTTCCGTTAGAGATATGTCAGCAAAATCAGTGGTGCTGCAGTTTGCTCTGTTTTTAAATATTACAGACTTTCAAAACCAAGAGCCTCTCTGCTCTGCCTAGGGCAGCATTAGAATAAGCTTGCCTCCTCAGCAAAAATATTTCCTTTTCCTGGTTGCAAAAGCTGTGACATTTAATGGATGATGTTTAAACATCTTAGCTGGTGTAGAGCAGCAGCCCTGCTCTGCTCACAGTGGAACAGTGGAAACTTACATCTGACACTCGACTTCTTTGGTGAAAGAGGGCAGGTCTTTCAGGAAAGAATTATACACAGGCATGAATTGTTGTGGAGAAGTTATGTTCTGCATTTCAGCATTTGATTTTTGAGAAAGAAAATATAATTAAATTATAGTTAAAGTAATTAAAGTGCTTAGCATATCCACAGTTGCAGTAAGTTACACTATTTGGTAAAAAATGATATACCTCCTGAAATTTGCTCTAACTTTAAATATATATTTACTTTCTACAGCTTAAAAACAAGTTCTAGTAGGGAACTCTTTCCCATGCCAAAGACCAGTAACAATCAATATTTTACTATTGCTTGTTAAAAACCAGCTAAATTTGTTGCTTGTCCTGTCATTCTTCTGCATTTTTCCTCTTCATTCTCACCTCATATCCCCCAGACCCTTTTCTGTCAGCCAAGAGGTAATTACATGTATGTTTATTGTCATCCACAAGTCAGTCTACACATGTAGCTATAAATTCAGAATGCCTGGGTCACCCATTTCAGTAAGCCATGTATTCAAGGCACTGTTTTATTGCTGTGGCTTTTAGTTAGACAACAGTATCCAATTTGGTTTTCCTTCATCTTTATTTTTCATGTGGAATATCTTTAGAGCTGACTGGAGAGGGGAGCAGATAAATGGCATAGAAACAGGCCAATATCAGGTGATGTCCTACATCAAGATACTTTACTGGATGATTTGTACTGCCAGAGAAGAGTAAAAATCTCATTAAAAGAGGAAAGGAGCTAGGTAGATTTCTTTTGACATTATATTTCTAGTTGAAAAGCTCTGTGATTCCTAATGTTGTCCAACTGCACGGCCTTGTGTCACTTCATGGTCTAGTGAGTGTCTAACACTGCATTGTTGCCATTGTATATGGCTTCCTTATAAGTTTTCCCTTAATTTAGTGGAAGTACGTTGAATACCAACTAAATCATAGGCTTATACATAGTTTCAGAAGACAAGTGGGATGTGTTCAGGTTACAGAAAGAGCGAATATCCCAAAGTTTTACATTCGAAGCAGTATAAGCCTGTGTTCTGTATCTAACATAGCGTCTGTTGCACTGGAATTTTGCATTGCAGCTGATGCTTGGAATTCTCTAGAAAAAGTAACACTTGGCAGCATATTTTCTCTGCTTGTGCTTATGTTTTGGTGTGACATCTCCTTTTGCAATTCATTGGATTTTTAGCAAAACTGAAATCTATGTATGTGTAACTTCCATGAAATATGAACTTAGTAATGTGAGCTATGAGCTTTAAGATGCTAGACTTAAACTGCCTTACCTCCAAAATATGACATTTTTGGATTGTTTCTAAACCTGGCAACATGCCACCTATTGCTTGAAGTTTCTGGATTTATATTCCCAGTGTTTCTGAATATCTTAACAGTACAGTTCTAGTGAGAATGTAGTAAAATATAATTTGTCTGTAAATCTCCCCTGTCATATGCAAACACTATAAGATCTTCAAGGAAATTGCTTTTTTCTTAACTACAAAAAGACGTATGTTGCCTAGATCATCAGTGCAAAGCCCTGTGTGCAAAATACAAAGTAGAGAAAGCATGCCCCAGAATAATTGAAATAACTTTATCTATCAGCAGTGTAAGAATCATAGTGTAAGTATGAATACAGAAGGCACAGGGCCAGGGTCTGTCATTAGTGGCTCCACTCATATCAGGGGTGCAGGCAGGTAGAGCCAGATAATTGTCACCGTAAGTGAGGGTCTGACAAAACCTGGATAGCAATGGGGAAGCACTCGTCACTGAGCACTTTGTGCGAAGTAGTGAATAAGAATTTTCAGTGCTAAATGGCAGCTTAGCAGAGGGGAAGGTAAGTCCCTCCCCTTACCTGGTTCCTTGCTCCTGTGACAGGCAGCTTCTCACTCGTTCTCTGCTGCTACAACCCGCCCCTGAACACAAGGGTAAGGTTTTTGTTAATTATAGATCCTCTGGGGTGGATCAGAGTGAAACAATAAATGACCAGTGTTTATATATATATATCTCTATGTGTGTGTTCATATTGTTTATTTTGGAACAATTTGGTTGCAATGGAAAGGCGATATGTAGCCACTTTGGTTATTATCTACAGTAATATAGAAATATAAAGCATTAAAAAAACACTTAAGAAAATGTATAAGGAAAAGAAAGAAAGAGAAAGAAAGGATAAGAGCAGAAAGATACCACCACCCGTGGATCCAGAAACAAGACTTGATGGTTGCAATTTTGGTGTCGGATGGTCACAGTGTTGATCCCTGGGGGTGGGGGAAGCCCACAACACCTAGAGTTCAACAGGTTCAATGGGTTCATGTTTACGTGGGAACAGCCAGGTACCGCCCTTTGGGTGGAGTTTTACCCTGTCAGAAGAAACGCTGTGAATCTCTTGCAACATTGTGGATCATGCTCGGTCTTCTGGGGGAAGGCCCCAGAAATCATGCCCGGAAATGTGGGCACTCTGGGCATCTTTGTTGGGTTATGACATCTTGTAAGACATGACAGCAGCCTCTCACTCAGTGTAGTTGAGCCAGTTATGTCCTATCAGAAGGGATGAACACCTTCAGGATTACACTGGCCAAATATCTCCCATATTGAGGAGGGGGCACTTTTACAGTTGAGCCAGTTTTGTAAGGGAGGACATTGGCATGATAAAAAGTACTATCTCACCTCAGCAGGGTCTGCTTCTTATCAGCCTTCTCACTCATCTGTAAAAACCCAGCTTGTAGTCCTTGATGGCGGGTGCTCACCCCCTCTGCACTGCAGTGGTTCCCTTGCACTTTGTCAGCAAAGCATCCACTGCTTTTACAAACGGTCGATTGTTTGAGTTATTAACTACTGACATTTCAGACTCTCACATCTGCAGAGATGCTCCTAACCCTAACCCTCTGAAGGAGGGTAAGTAATGCACCAGTTTTTTACTAGTATTCAGTTTCAATAACATAACTCTATTAGCTGCAGTAAGTATCTTGATTTTTAAATGTGACTGAATATTTTAATGAAACTGAACTTGAATACTTCCTGAACAACACATTTGGGAAGGAAAAGTGCAGATATATTCTTGTTAAGAACTTGTTATTCATGGTATTAACATGTGGTGAGTCAGATTTATGAGCTCAGGCATCCTCTGTCTGTATTTTTGTATGCATGTGCATGTACGTAAATGTGAAAGAATATGAAAAATTGAGAACAATAGCTCTTAAGGAGAAAACACATGGAGCAACTGCTGTTGGCTCTTCTAGGAGTCCATTGGGGAACATGTTATTCCATTGACAACTCCAGGGGAAAACCACAGTTAAAAGATATCCAGGACATCTGATAAAGCTAGGGACACACAGCCTGGAATTCAGGGTCTTGTATAAGCCCTGCTGAAGTGATATGATCTGACAATGACTTGAGAGAGAGAAGGAACTGCTTAATATTTAGATATGACAGTGCTCTGGAGTAAGCCAGATGAGTGCCTGCATTCAAAACTCCTGACATTCAGTTCTGGCAGAGGTTCTTCCATAGTGTATCTCTGGTAACATGCAGAAAACCAAGCCAGCAAGTCATGATGCAGAGAGAACAGGTTGCCCAGGTCACTGGCTTCTCCTGCTCACTGCACTCCTCCGGAGGAGACTGATCCCTGTTAAAAGGTTTGTCATTCACTTCTGACCAGCTCTGCTCTGTTGACTAGACTTGTGAAAGGAAATGTTCCAGCTTGCAGTCAGGAAAAACAATCACGCAGCTCTGCCCTCTTCCAGTCACCTTTCATTTCTCTGCTGTCTGGGCTTTCACACCAGACCAGACTGGTCATATCTACGCTCTTGCACTAAAGGTCTCAGAAGCAGAGAATCATGTTCTGGTCAGTGACATTCCTGTCCATTTGAGAGATCACCTCTGTCCTTTGGGATACTGTCCCAGGTGGAGTCATCTCCATTTCCTGGCAAGAGAGGAAGGGAGCTGACCTTAAGGCTTGTCAGTGACAGCTGCTGCATTTCCAAAGAGGAAGACTTATTTGAAATCCAAATGAGTCAAACAAGAGAATAGACATGACAGATCTCACAACAGAAATAATAAAAGCTAATCTATGGGCAAGGACACCCTGTGTGAAAAACCAAGTGACCACCAGCCATTCCTTCTGAGGTCACAGGCCAGCACAGGGAGAAGAAACGGAGGACTTGCTGGGTGATACCTCATTGTCCATCCCTCCAAACACCAGAGAAGGCAGCGAGCTGAGAGGTGGCGTGATGTGATGTCACCCAGCTGGGCTCAGTGGAACTGGACTGCTTGGTACAACTGTGGTTGCAATGCCTGGCTCCACATATGAGCTTGCTGCTGAGAGCACTCTTCTGCAGATCATAAATAACAGCTACGTAGCTGTTGACAAATTTCTGCATATTTTCTTCACCATCCATCCAAACTACTTAACCTTGACATGTGAATCTAATGGGGAATACACCTTGTAACTCTTTCATTTTAAAGAATCCACTTTGGTGGCTAATTGAGGCTGGGTTATAAATTTTTTAACCTTATTATAAAGTACATCAGCTCCAGTTCTTAAGAAAGCAACAAACAAAAACTTGCCCATAGTAGGAAGGTCCATATTTTAAAATCATTGGACTATAGATATTTTCTTAAAGTGATCTAAAAAGAAACCTATATTTTTGTAAGGACCAAGGCTTATAAAAGCCATTCTTTTTGACACAAAATCTTACTTTGTCAACTGATTTATAATCCTGGCTCACACTTCCAGCCAGTTGCCCTGTGTTAGTTGATTAATATAGCTTTTAAAAGCTGGCTATGGAACAATCTGAATATACCTTACAATGGTCAAAATATGAAGGGAAATCTACAGGGCTAAAATAGCAGAGAATGCAATTGTGAGTGGGGGAAGAATAGCTAGAAATTTTTGACTAGAAACAAAATAATAGTGTATTTGCATGTGTGTGTGTTTGCAACATATTAATGAAGAGTAAAAACTGGGATCAGAACAGGGAAAAACTAGGAAGTTTGGAAACTAAATTTCCCTAATAAATTAAATGGGGGGAGAGGGAAAGTATTTTTTTCTCCATTCTAAACTTGAAGTCATCCTGTATGCACTGAGGAAAAAGGAGCAGTTGGAGCCAGGATGTTAATAAGGCTTGATCTTTAAAAAAAAGAATGAGCGAGCAAGAGAGGGAGAAATATAATAATGTTTTGAGTTTGAATAACATGCTAGCTAACAGCAATGGAAAGAAACATCAATTCAGAGGGAAGGAAAGTGGCCAAAATTGCATTATGGAATATGAATCATAGAGTAGCTAGAAAGCTAAATATGTAAGGAAGCAGCAGCAACAAAAGGACTGCACATCTTACAAAGATTCTGCTGTTGAACAAATTATCTATTCCTACAATTTTTCTACCAACAAAATATAACTCAGATCATCCAGAAGAGAATAAATAACTATATAGAAACTGCAACATTAAAGAAACAAATTATTTTTAAAAACTACTTTGCCTTTGTCATCAGCCTTGGCTGCATGCACTGTTAACTTTTACGGTGCTGCCCTTTCTTAGATATCTCTCATGTCAGAAAAGGTGTCAGATGAGTATGAGACTATCTTTATTAAATACATTCTATTTACCTCCTTTTTAGGTTTTCTCTCATAAGTTATTCTCCAGCTTTGCAAAATTTTGAGAAGCTAACTCTGGCCAACAGATACCTGCCGATTTTTTTTTCTTTTCCTAAATAATGGCTCTTCCTCCCTTATCTAAGCAAGGTTATCTAAGCAACACCTGTTTTGGCTGAGCTCCCCAATTCAGAGTCACCCAAATTGCCTCAAGTAAACCATGTCACTGTCATTTTAGAAAACTGAGGTGAGATGTTTAAGTTTGGGGTTTTTTCATTCATGGTTTCACTATCCTTAATGTCTACCCTATACCTCATTACATAAGAACTCACTTTTCCTCTCTGATTTTTAGCATGTGCCAGAAGGACATTTTAGAAGTACTTTTAATCTACTTGACTGCTCCAGTTCAGCATGCCTTTTTTGTAATTCTCACTAAATTCTTCAGCATTTTGTCCCTAAAGACACACAGCTTGTTTCTGTCAATCAGTTCTTTTTTTGTTGTTGTTTTCCATTCTCATCTTTAGATTCTCTGTTGACTTCCAGTGTCTTACTTCATGTAATTATTCATCCAGTTATGTGTGGAGCTTTTCTCTGCAAGTTCTTTTCTTCCTTTTAGCAACAGAGTCTAGGCAGTTTCATACCTTTCATGCTGTTTGTTTTCATGGTAAAATCACAAATTAGTTCTCCCAAACCAACAGCCATGGAAGAATTAAGTTTTAATATTATCACATTATTTCCTTTTTCCTAAGTCCATTGGCAAAAGTAATTGAAAGTTTTTGCTGAAACTTTCAAAATGTAAATCAGACTGCAGTCAACAAATACAGGATTTTACTAATTTTTTAAGTCCTAGGACTTACCATTTTATTCCAGGCTTTTTATTCATGAGGTTCTTAACCTGAATACAAATTATTGCTCGTATAGCAACCTGAATTCAAATTATTGTTCATATAGCTAGCTAATAAACATTTAAACCCAGAAATATCTCTCAAAGACCATCTGCCAGTGGTTACACCAGAGACTCAGGCAATCTTCTTTGAAAGTCATGTTAAGCCAAGTGGTTGCTAAAGGCATCTCTCCTGTTACATGTCCCTGTGCACAGGGCAGAGGTTCGGAGCTATACACCTAGTTCTGTCTATCTATAGGAATAAATTAAGCAGGGCCAGGTAATGTTCTCAAGTGCTGGACCTGGATTATCTGGACTATTACATTTACAGAGCCATCTTCAGCATGTGTGGACTATATTCAATAGGCCTGTAATGTTAGTAATAAAATAGTAATGTGTTATGACAGTAATGTAGTAATAATAGCAACAACAATAATGATGATGATGGATCATGATGATGTTAGTAATTGTTGTCCACACAGAGCATCTTCCTCAGGTCTCCCCCAGCTGCCTTATAATCTTAAGAGAATTTTGTCAAACAGTATTTAAATTCACAGTATCTAAAATGATACAAGTGTTGTTCTGTATTCCACCAGTGATGCCTTTTATTGCAGAATCGCACCTGCATTTGCCTCAAAGGTGACAAACTAGTCAGTTCATTTCAAAAGAGAGCTGGGAAGAAAACTAACATAGATGTAGCACCGCCAGGCAGGGGAATGAGGAGCAAACTGGGGAACAAGATTACTTGGCTTGGCCAAGCAGCTGTAGACACGTACTTCTCTTGCCCACACAGGAATGTCAAACTTTGTCAGCCTAAGAACCTTAATGAACAGGGAAGAAAACCTGTCTTAGGAAAAGGAGCATTTAACTGACCAGAAACCAGGGCCAACAGCTTTTCAGTTTTTGCTTTCCCTTTGGTTTGTTTATGAAGTTTCAGATATTTAAGTAAATGCAGCAGCTGTGAGTGTGAAAAAGCTGGAGGAACAAGGCAGGGCTCAGATCTGCTGTGCCGTGCTTGTGTCCTGATATGTTCTGTTTAGAGGGTGACTGGGAGAAATGTTCGTCATCTCTCTCATGGGAGGCTCAATAGAGTGATGAATTTTTAGTGCTAAAAGTACCCTAGAATGCTCTGAAGCTCCAGCTGCATGGATAATGCCTGTGCAAACAACCCAGGTGCTTGCACATGTGTCTAAGCCTTAGATGCATGAACAATATTCTTGACTCCAAGGGCACTTCTCATGCATTTACAAAAGGCACATTCTTGTGCCTGTGGGTGAAGGGAGCCAGAGGCCTCCTTCTGCAGTCACACCGTGTTACTCCTGTCTTTGATGCCTACTGTGATTTCCAGAGGAAGAGTTTGCAAACACTGAGCCAAGATCAAATATGTTTACTTATGCTGAGTATCATTACCTCACTCTGTTCGCATTTCCTTTCACTTTGGAGGGGTCATTTGCAAAGCCCTGAGACTTGATGAGTAAAAACATCAGCCTGGGTAGCGGTGTCTGTGTGACAGCACAAATCTCAGGTCGAGCCTTCCATTCTGGTGGTGCCAAAGCAGACCTACAATCAATTTCCCTGTCCGTAAGTGCAGTGCATATTAACATTCATATTACAAGCCGTGCAATGTTACTTTTCAGCTTCACAGCATTACGGGTAATTAAGGGATAGTATTAACCACTTGCTGGTTTATGGGACAATAATCTTGTTCCCAAAGGGACATGCCACAAAACCAAAAGGAACCAGATTATTGACAGGAAAACCAAGGATGACATTTTTCTTAGAGCTATATGAAGAAATACTCATATTGGATATTTCTGAGAGTTGTTTTGTTGGTTTTAAGTAAAAAACCCACCTATTAGGAAGAAAAAATGTCCATCTTTCTGCTGATTTGCTTTTATCTTGCCATGCTTTCAGGATGAATTAATAAATTGTTTACCTGTGAAGCTTAGAATCCTGTTTATTAAGGACTTTATTTTATAAAAAATGTGTAATTGTCTCTGAGATGGTGTTTCAGCTTCAGAAACTGGAGCTACTGGAACAAAATCAACAGCAAAACTACCTCATGCTGATATAAGCACAGCTTTTACAACCCACAGACTTCATCCTCAGTTTTCAAATTGCTTGTAGTTACTTTGTCATAGATATTAACATAATGTGGAAAGTAATGGTTTATAGGTAGTTAAGAGGGAATTTACCAAAGTGCTTTGATGTTGTTACTACTCACCACTAAGTACTGTCTATCCAGATCACACACAAAAAACTCAGAGACTGATAGCAATCCAAAACTTAGAGCATTATTTAACACAGAAATTAAAAAGCAAGTGAAAGAGGCCTTAAACAGAAGCTAAGCAAAAATAAAGGGCTATCTTCCCAAAGCCTAGCTTACTGAAATGAGAAAAGTTAAGATAATGTACAGTGATGGAAATCAGACCCATTCAATAAAAAAGACCAAGGAACATATTCCCTTCCAGCTGGGCAAGCGAAAGTGAAAATGAAGGTCACAAACTCAACTGCACATACTAATTAGGTCAAATTCACTAACTACAGTATTCTTTCCTAGTAGAACAACCTATAATCTTAGGCTGACAATTGCAGGCATACATGAAAAAACAAAAACCCTGCAACAAAATCCCATTAAGAGCTTTGGCCTAAACAGGCATAGAGAGGTATTAAAAGTAATCCTTGTTTTTGTAGTCGAATGAGTTTGCCTGAGGTCCTGCTCCACATTTTCAGCTGTGTGCTCAACAGATTTAGGCATTTCTTTTTCTTATATTTGCATGTTGAAGTACCCTCTTGGGCATATGAACACTTGTTCGTATCTGTTACCCCTGAGAAATACGGTGAATGAAACAAAATGACACCCATAGCAGATGCTTGAGTAGGTGTCCAGAACTTGTGAGATACATGTTTTCATTACCAACAACATTTTGAGACATTATTTGTAAAGCTGGGAAGAGTGTGCAAATGCAGGAGGCCTTCTTGTGAGAGAGAGACAGGGTGGTCCAAGTGGCTCTGTATGCTCTATCTGCCCCAAGCTCACATACAGTGTTGTTAGGAGGCGAAAACGGGGTTTGGATTGGGATGGAAGAGGCATGAGGGATGAAGCCAACAGAGTTCCCTCCCTTTTGGCCTTCTGAGGTATTCAAACTGGAAGACGTTTGGGTTCTTACCAGAAAAAATGAAACACCTGAAGTGGAAAAACCTTGGTTCACATGGTCAGAACTAACTATGGAAAAAAACAGTGTAAAAACCCTGGTATAGCTCTCAAATAATTTTCTTACAATAAATCACTAAACTTTAAACTTCTATAACCATAAGTCAACATTGTTCAAAGCCGTATTACCCTGACAGAATAGTAGTCTGCCTATAGAAGGAATGGGGACACCACTGGGCTTCTGTGAGATGTAACGACTCAGAATCCTTCATCAGCATCATCCCAGCAGCTGCAGAAGGGCTGCAGAATTTGGGCTAAGCAGAAAACTGCTTGGTGGCTCCATCCTGCTTCCCACAGACAACAAATGTTTCCTATCTTTTTATATCACACTAATCCATCTGTAAAATTCCGGCTAAGTGCAGGGAACAAGGTTGGGCCCCAAATGTGCCATTGTGGGCACTGTTTTCTAGCAGGATGTGTGAAGGCAGCTAGGATTTGTGCCTGTGCACTTTAATTTTAAGGTCTAACTACTGACAGTCTTACTGCTCATTTTCTGGTTGTTGTCTTCTGAATATTTGCGACATTAGGACAAGTTGGCCACAGAAAATGCAGCTTCATGTAATCTACCCCTTTATTCGTTTTGTTCTATAGTAAATATTCAGGCAGAGTCAATTATAGAAGAAGGGAAGAATTAAAACCTAATGAAAGTTAATCAAAGAGAAGAACTTCCTTCAGGCTGGCCATGCGTGTCTGTAGATTGTCTGTCATTTATAATGCTGCAGCCTCTGGTTCATAGTCAAGCTGTAATTCTGCCAGTTAATGTATCCAATTAACCCCACTAATGAGCTAATCAACAGTGTAAAATCTGTGTAAAATCACTGAGGGTGTATGATGAATGGGAAATGCACTGAACTCTCACGGTATAAAAAGTGCTTTATTGCACTTGTTAAAGTGGCACAGTCTTCTCTCTCTCTAAAGGGTAATTTATCACTGGGGTCTGTAACAGTGCCATGCCCTGATAAGGGAGAGGTGGCAATAAACCCATCATAAAATGATTACTCAGGAATGCAGAGCAATTAAAGTGTCTCTGCATATCAGAGTCATAGGCTAGAGAGCAAAACTCGTATTTTTTGGTGTAGGGTGCTAACAAAAGGTAGGCAGTCGCTTAAAGGTGATCCACAGTTTGGGAAGCAAATACCTATTTACTACAAATATTTCAGTTTAGGCATAAAGAATCTACTGAACCACTTGGGTTATGATATATGAAAATAATTCAAGATTCTGACATCATTTTCAGTATGAAAAATGTTTGCTGCAATGATAATCCTACTAATTTCAATGAGATCATGTGACTAGGAAAGTAATCCTCCACCCAAATAAGCATAACAGAATCTGGCTGAGAGAAAAGAATCAGATGAAACTATATTTGTTTTCCTACAGTCATGACTAATGCAAAACATTGATAACAGTAATTAATTTCAACTAGTTTTTGTTATTCTATTCAATATCCTTTCAGCATCTCTTTTTGTGGGATACAGTTTAAAGAAAAGTAACACATCATAAGAGGAGGTTGGAAGGAAAGAATATCAAAATACTGGCATGCAAAAACCCCTCTTGTTCAGTAAAGGACAATAAAAAAAAAAGTTAAAAGGACTTTTCTTACCCTTTGACAAAAAAAAACAAACAGGAAAAGAAAATTTTGCTAAGTACAGGGGTGAGTCAAATTATCTCAGGAGTTTGAGAAATTATTTAAATGGAAACAACAAAAAGCCAGGTATCAGAAACTCTTACAGATAATTAATTTTATGTTTACCTGGTGCAATTTAATTATGTACAAGAGTAGGGTGAAATGGTTTACGCGACCTGCTAGAGATCCAAATTTTTCCGTGACTAAATTTGATTAATGAAGGTATTTTCCATGCAACAAGAAAACCCTTTTTTTTTTTTTTTAATATGCAAGTAGCAGCAATGATGTTAGTAGAAAGAAAATGAAAGTTAAGGGTTGTCTGGGATATTGAGGGATACATATAGCTTTAGCTCTAGTGTTTATACCATAGAAAAAAAACTAGATTGCAATAGGCACTGCTAAAATATAGCCTTTGCGGTTGGTTTGGGTTTATTTTTTCAATGCAAAGGCAAACAGAGTAATTTTCCAAAGAATTATAGGAAATATATGTTAGACTAGGTTTATAAAAGACAGTGTTTGTCAAACCATTCTGCAAAGGGAAAAACTGCACGACATTTTTTCTTGTGACCTGTGCACTGGGTTTTTCCAACAGAGTTAGTGTTTTAGCTCCTTTTGATCTTCCTTGCCACTCTTGCACTGATGAGAAATAGGAGGTCTGAAATATTTTGTGCAGAGTATAAGAATCCTCTGTTGACATAATTATATTACAGGATGTGAGTCCATGTCCCAGGCTGAGCTCTGTTAGGTACTTATGCCCCCCTCCCACCTTTTCTCTGCTCTTTTCCACCTTGCAGTCTTACCTGGCAGGGGGAGAGGCACTCAGTGTGCAGAAAGGGGATGTGTGAATTCACCCAGGCAGCCCTGGACTCTCTCCATCATCACCTTGGAGCAGCTGAGCAGCACTCTGGGATGCTGTGGGAGAGGAGCTCAGGAGACTGATAGACACAATGATTTGAGAAAACTGTAGGGGGAAACCCTGATTAATTAATCTGAGTTACTAAAAAATAGAACAATAAAAGCAGACAAACTAAAGATAACAGGCACATTCTGGGGATGGGAGCTCACAGACAGCCTGGGAGGAAAGGAAATCTCTGTGTGATGCACAACCTGCAGGAGGTGTGGAGGTGTCTGGAGAACAGGAGGAGGAAGTTAGCTTTGTAGAGGCATTGACACAGAACAGGTGTGGTAATAAGAACTTTTGGAGGGTGAGAGAAAAAATTTAAATGGATAGGAATCTTATTTATCAGAAAAAAATCACAGGCTCTTTTACTACATTTACGGAACAACGGACACCTATACCTTCCCTCTGCCTTCTCTGTGCCCCTAAACTCACTAGCAGAATTTTCAGATTTTCTTTCTTTCTTATAAGTTGGGTTAGTAATGTTATTGCTATGTTATGAATCAGAAGGAAAATCAAGACTGTGGTTATATTGTGTGGGTTGTCCATATGTGTGTCAGACATCTTACTGACACACAGAATTGAGATAAATCTGCAAGTTATTTCTGAAACAGGTCTTATAAGCTATTATTATTTTTAACAATAATAATAATAATAACAATAATAATAATAATAATAGTCTTGTGTTGTTTGGTTTCAAGCTTGCGTTGTTTGGTTTCTCGTCACTATGGTGATGAGAAAGAGCTAGTATTTCTTTGTTGTTTTCTGGTTTGCTGACTTGAAAAGATTGTTACATGCTTTGAATTACTCAGTTCCCCTTTGGAAGATTTTGATGGTGTCACATCACAGGGATTAAAATAGAAAGTGGGGCATGCCTTCTGCTGACACTGGGACGGAGTGGCACACACTTTGAGTCACCAGACACCCGCGCTGTCACTGAACCTTGGGCTGGTCTTGCTCCACTCTTCCCGTGTCGGACAAGCACTCCTGAGCCTTTCTTGTGAATTAAGCTGCAGAGTTGCTCTGGGTTAAAACTATTTTTCACCATTTTCTGAGTTAGTTTTAACCCAAGCCAGTTGTTCCCTTTGGCTCTTTGCATGGAACAAGAAACAGGGCGGCGGAGGCAGAGGAGTAGTCAGCCTGGGGAGGGTGGGAGTGTGAACGCTTTCTGGGTTTTTCCCTGGCCGAGCTCACAAGGCAGAGGCAGCGCAGCCATGTCTCCAAAGCGTCCTCGCCGCTCAGCAGGCAGCAGAGGNTGAGGGACAGGGAGAGGGGAGGACACAACTGGGATACAATCCAATGAGGGAGTTTGGGAGGCGGAGTTGTAACACAGAACAAATGCGGAACCGAACTTAACAGAACTTTCCAGACCAAGGGGAAGAACAATATTCAGGGTGCCACCCAGTGGGCTGTGGCTTATAATCAGGCTAAGCCACCCCCACAGGAGTGGGATGCTGCCTTTGAGCATCAATGCCCGCTCTTGCTGCCTTAGCATGCTAATGCCAAACAGCCTGCATGAGTGCCTGAAGCCAGCTACAGCCCGAACATCACTACTGTAAAAACATAAGGCTAAACATTGCTGTTTGCCACTGGTTCCATAAGGATGGTGTACTAGTTTGAAAGCAAACTAGTGAGAGACTTCAAGTCAGAAATACAATTTAATAGGAAAAATAAAATAAATGTTGTAGCACAAAAAACAACCCACTGACAGAGTCAGAGTACAAACCTGACCCCCTGACAGTCAGGGGGTTGGCAGCAGTCCCATTAAATGCTGGCTGCGGTCCTCCTGGAGTGATGGTTCTGTTGAGGCAGTGACTCTGTAGAAAAGGTCTGGTCTTCCTCTGAAGGTCCAATGGCAGTGTAGAAGGGTCTGGTCTTTTTCTGAGAATCCAGTGGAAAAGGCTATCTCTGATGTTCGAAATCTCAGCTTATATCCAGGATGGCATGCTTGGTTCCTCCCTCTGGGCGGAGCATCTCACAATGGGATGATGTAATTTTATCAGTCATGCGGTGATGGCCCATTAACAGAAGATATCCTCCTGGAGGGAGGATGGGTCATGGGAGAGATAAAGAACTCTGCTGCACCTGGTGTCAACAGCTGGCCCATTAACAGAAGATAACTACATGAGTTTATCAGGAGTGGGTCATGAAGGAGGTGGGGAACACTGTCTCACTGGTTTTAACAACTTATGAAGATGGTAAGTAGAATACATACTTTTGGGCACATCTTACATTGTAACCTAGGACAGATGGGTTCACAGACACTACAGTGTGTTGTGTTTAATAACTAGATTAAAATATAAGACTGCCTTGCACCGACTCAATTACCTGAGAAAATATTTGCTTTTTGAAAAGAAGCCCTGAAGCAGGGGTTTCATATCAGACCAACAAAATAATCTGGAATATTTTTTTTTTCAATGAACTTTATAGATGAAAGATTCAGGAAAATTGTGTACCAAAATTGTTTTCTAGAGCCCAGTAAAACTGATTAATGAACCCGCCTGAATTTATGTCTAGTGTAAATAAATCACTTTCTTTGTGAAGTTGTTTCAGGCATCAGACAAATATAAACTTAAAAATATTCTCTTCAAGTTCGTTTTTGCCTAAAGTTACAGTTAAAACCATATTCATATGCCTGAGGATAGGAAATGTCATATTGATGGATGAGTTATAAGCCTCCTTTTTCCTGGGCATTGGGAGCCCAATTCTGCTCTCTGTTCAACTCTGCTGAATTGAATGGCATTGAATTGACATAAATGAGAGCAAAAAGGCAGCTTGGGTGTGCCTTTCACAATCAATAAAAATAATTTTATACAAAGATGAATTTTTCAAGTGTATCAGAATCAGTTAAGGTGCTGCTGCTACTTGAAGTACATGCACCCATATGCAAAGTCTGTATTCATTCTTCTTTCCATGAAATTTGACTTTTGGCCAGAACATTAAAACAAACTGCGTTCTACTAAGTGGAAATAGAACTCCCATTCACATTTTATGAAACAGGAGATATTCTGTATTTCCTGTGAGTTCTGAGTATATTTTCCTCTATGCGTTAAACTCCCTTATCACCATAGACCTTAGATAATACTTTCCTGTGAATGTTGCCAGTAACAACACAGCAAAATACCTGCAGGATCAAACAACAGTTCCTGTTAGAGCTCATCTACATTTCATGCTCAGAAGAGATATACTCTGATTAGTACACAAGTTATCTGCTATACTTTTCCTGTATCTTTATGTCCATGTGCTTTGTGTCTGAACAGTAAAATATGGTCAGTGCAATCCAAGGGGTCAGAATCCTGGCATCCCTGTCCCATGCCAGGGAAAAGCTACACAACTGACAAACTGTTGAGCAGCAGTACCAGCCCCTAAGCTGTACGTTTCAGCTTTGTGTCCCCACTAGAGAAAAAAAAAACAACACAGTCTGCCATTCCAGCATTTCTAAGTTTCAAGGATCAGGCCTGGATCCAACACAATTTTTTTAACATTCAGATTTTTTGAGTCAAGCATTTGGTGGAATTAATCCAGTACAAAACAGGTTTTAGGCAGTAAAGATATTCTGAAGCCCTTCTTACAGCTAGGTTATTCTGCAGGCCATTTAAGGCACATTCCAAAACTGAGTTTACTTCACTGGCAGTTCTGACTGGGAACAAAAATTTGGCATTCAGCTGTAGTCCAGCTCCTCCTTTCATGCCATTTATAATTTGGAGGTATTATAATTAGGAGGTATGGTTTTCCAAAGTGTATTGAAATAAAAGCGAATCAAAAATGGACTGCTGTACAACTTTATTCCTCTTTAACCATCTCCCTAGATTTAGTACTCAGTGCACAGATGCCTGAGACTCTTTAGTGATGCAGCCTGCTACAGGTCTATGTTATGTTCCATCCATTCCAGACCCTGTGTTATATTCCAAACGCACCTGCATGGTTCAAGTAAAAACTTACTTTATACCTTTTGATATTAAAGTTTATTTTTCAGTGTAGGGTTCTAATTAGAATCTATCCAGTCTGTAAACAAGTCACTATATAGTTGAAGGAAATTTATTTTTCCTTTCAACAGCATAAGGATTTTAGTTAGTAGGTGATATGCAGATCAGCCAACCTTGTAGAAAAGGTAAGCAGTGTGAAATTATATATGAGTTATTAATAATTCCTAATAGCAGGAAAAGACCTGACAGAAAGGGTGAATTAAATGACTGTAATAATCACAGAGATGCATTACTTGGGATTCATTTCAGCACATTTGTGATACTCTGTAATGGGAGAGTCAACTTGTAACTCAGCAAGAAAGCATGTTCTTCCTCATTAACAATATTTCCTCTTGAATTTAAATTCTTCTGTTTCATATTCATACCCTGATGCCAGTACTACACTTGTAGGATAGCTTTTTATTCTAAAAAGTCTTGTCTAAATACATCCATTGAACTACAGCTCCCAAAGCATGGAAGAGATTGTTTATGTCTATTCTCAGACCTTTATCTATTCATCTCCCTCTCCACTGAATTCTAAGAAGTCAGTAAAGAATTATTTGTTAAATACTGTATAATGGCAAAAAGGTCGCTGCAAGAAAAGACAAAAAGAAACTTCTAACATGCAGAAAAATAGGGTGGGAAATGATTCAGTGATCTTAGTATGCTAACCTTTTCTGTCTGTTAGAAATTTTAATCGTGCTTTGATCCAGTTGTCTTTCTTACAACTGATTTTCAGATAATGGTATTTCTTTCTATGTGCATGTATTTTCAGCGCAGGGCTGCCTATATGCTGTTAGACAAAGCAAGATCATCTGGGTAAGACTGATAACACATTGAAATATTTTAAAGAAAATGCTGTTCTTGTATGCCCCCAGCTTTTTTTCAAGACCCTGCATGTATTTCTAGAAGGGCTGGGTGAACCAGACAAGCATGCGCACACCATCACGCACCTGGCTGCACACACCCGAGGCCAAATTAAAGGAAAGGCTTCTGTGTAGCATGGAGGATACAAAAATGTCAACAAGAGAGGTGAATAATGGTCATTAATTTGAGTAAAGGGACAAGAGCTGAGTGGGAAATTAAATTAATAGCTATGGGAGATGCCTTGCTAAAAGAGAGCTAAGGAGAAACAACTGAAACAGGCTGAACACACACATGATTATGGAGAGCCAATGATAGAAACTACATGAAAGAGGAAGTATGTAAAGAATCTGTGCTGTTATGTATCAAATTTCATCATAATTCAGCATAGGTCTAAGTATAGGTATGAAGTTTCATACTAGTTTACAGAGAAACTGGGACAAAGCTGAGTAAACAGGACCCTAGCACACAGTGAATGACTTCTGTTCCGTAACTTATACAGAAGATGAGTAGGATGTTCATTGCAAATGTATATACAGTGCTAAACAAGTCCTTAAAGTACAAAATTACTAAGTGAAAATTACTGTTCCTGGTTAAATTATAACACCTGTTTACAACAAACTGAAAAATACCAGCATGTGTGTGGGAATTTGGAGGTGGAGGGGAATGGAGTTAGCACTTTACTGACTTTTTTGGTGGGTGAGTTTTTTTATATTTGTTCATTTTTATACTTAAAAAATTTGCACCATAATTTATCTGTCTAAATCTAATCTGTGTAAATTAATCTTAGATGATTTCCATTTCTTTATATTCCTTAGCTGGTCAGTATCTCCTTCTATTAAATTGGCAGCATGCTTTCCTCTTTTGGTTTCACTTATCCATTGAGAATTTTTTTTAGAAGCTTTGATAAAAACACAAACATCACAAGAATATCTTTGCATCCAATGACCACTTTTAGATCTTCTGGAACTGAGAATAAAGTTACCACTCATATGCATTTGAGAAGGGGTAGATGTATAGAATGGTTAGTCTCATCTGCCATGACCTACAGAGGCTTGTGAGAAACAAATAATTTTCATCCTCATCCATATCAGTGGAATATGCTGAGTCTTTAAGGGCTTTTGCTGACTTTGCAGAACAATTGTTGCTGCATTTTTTCTTTTGGAAAAATTGCATTTCAATAATTGCTTCCATGGTCTGCTTGGTAAAGTCAAACAGCAGTGATGTGTTCCTATTTTGGAAATTCTTTCTATTTTTCTCAGTAATCTCTTAATAGTAAAGGGTTTTTTCTAGGCCAAACGCCACTGGGATTATTGTGCACAATTCATTTTTGTTAGGTAGGCAAACAGAAAACCTCAAAGCACAAATCCTTAGAGCTGGTATTCTACTTTAAAGCTATTTTCCTCAGTGCACACAGGAAGTCAGAAAATGCACACAATCTCTTCCTCATCATTTGAGATCAAGAATGTACTTTAAAAATTACATATTTGTAAGGGAAACAGGTCTCATGTTACTCCTTGAGTGGCAACAGACCATGCAGTCTGCAGATGTTCCTTGGTTCAGTAATCTCAGTTATTTCAGGGGATTACTAACATTACAGGTTGTACCATTAAACTACAGATTTGCTTTACAGCAAAGTCAAGGCTGTTGAAATGAAAAGAAAAGAGAATATTTTATAAATTGTGCCTTATCTTGCTAGGTATCACATGGGGATTTTTATTCAAGGCTCTCCAACATCGTGCACTATAAGATAACATTCTTGAGTGCTTTTAAACATTAATTTCTTCAAATGGAGATTGAAATTTTCCATGTTGGTCATATTTCTCTTTGAATATCTTGGGGAAAGTATCCAATCAGCCAAACATTTCCATTTTGGAGGCTTCAGTGATGTGGTTTAACATGTATCTTAATAAAGAGTTGTGTCAGTACAACTTAGGGCATGGAGGACTATGGTACAGGACAAGTTCTCCAAGGTTATAAGATTTTGAAAGCTTGCACAGCTTCAGGGTGTAGGTCTTTTTACAAAGAAAGTAACAAAAGAGATGGTAGAAAAAAGAATCACCTATTAGATTCAAGGAAAAGGAGATAGGAAGAGAAACTAGAACAGAGCAGGACTAGATTTTTGTGGAGTGTCGGTGTTTTTGTAGGACGCATAAAATTTAATCAAGACAGGAATTAGCTGAATGGGGAAAACACACATGAGAATATAGGTAAGAGAAGATGAACAGGAATCACACAAGGCCTGAAGGACATGCTGGGACTGGGGAAAAAGAAAGATGAAATAGCACACATAAAGAAAAGAAGACTGGACAACTAAATAAAAAGAAAACCAAAATCTAGTGGTAAGCGGGTATGGCAATGTTTGCATGACTGATTTGTGTCCGACTGTAAAGAAAGAGTATACTAAGGGCAAGAAGCAGCAAATTGAAAGAGAAGAGATGAGAAAAAAAAGCTGGATGCAAGGGACTGTGAAAGGCTGGATGTGGACTGTAAATTTTCAAGGGATAAATTATGTAAACGTAAGGGAGACAGATCAGAGTCTGGGGAAATGAGCACAAATGCCTGTGCTCACTGGACCCCCTGTACTGAGCAGCAGTAGAAGAACCAATTCCTGTTTCTCACCATTTGTATTTCACTATGGTAGAAAATTTATGGTTCTCATTTTCTAGCAGTGTTGATCCACACAGAAGATTACAGCTGTGTTATGCAGTTGTCAGCTGTGCCATTCGCCCAATGGTAAGCACTCAAGTCTCCATCCACAGAGATATTCAAAGGCTGGCTGGACATGGTCCTGGGCAGCTGTCTCTTGCTGAGCCTGCTTGAGCAAGGGATTGGACCAGATGATCTCCANAGAAAATAAAGCTGGATGCAAGGGACTGTGAAAGGCTGGATGTGGACTGTAAATTTTCAAGGGATAAATTATGTAAACGTAAGGGAGACAGATCAGAGTCTGGGGAAATGAGCACAAATGCCTGTGCTCACTGGACCCCCTGTACTGAGCAGCAGTAGAAGAACCAATTCCTGTTTCTCACCATTTGTATTTCACTATGGTAGAAAATTTATGGTTCTCATTTTCTAGCAGTGTTGATCCACACAGAAGATTACAGCTGTGTTATGCAGTTGTCAGCTGTGCCATTCGCCCAATGGTAAGCACTCAAGTCTCCATCCACAGAGATATTCAAAGGCTGGCTGGGCATGGTCCTGGGCAGCTGTCTCTTGCTGAGCCTGCTTGAGCAAGGGATTGGACCAGATGATCTCCAGAGGTCCCTTCCAGCCTCAAACAGTCTGTAATCCTGTGAAGTCACAGCTCAGTGTCAGGCAGCGTGAAGGAGGAGCAGATCCTTGGGGAATGACTTTGTTTTTCTGAGTCCCGTGAAATGTCACACACCTCTCTTTCCCTGTCCAGCCCATGCTCAGGAGTTTCACAAAATTAAACAAATGTGAAAACTTTTTTCTGGGGCATTATTTCTGTTCCCATAGGTTAATGGTTGGACTCAATGATTTTAGAGATCTTTTCCAACCTTAACGATTCTATAATATTTTAAAGTGCATAATTACATGCTATTTGTTGACTGTTCCCTAAGAACCTGGAAAGCATAACTGGTTTAACAGAGCCTGATGGCTATAGTGCAAAAAAATTATTTGTAAACACAAAAATACTTGCCACTAAAGGAAAAACTATGAATACCTTGGGTTTCACTAATCTTCAAACAAACTTGGAAGGAATGCTAAAAATCATAAAATATTTATATTATCTATTTAGAAGCATACTGGTTGCCCTGACTTAACATCTTTCTTGAGAACTGTTATTTTTGCAGTTTAGAGAGAGACACTAGCCTTTCTCTCTGCAGTCCACAATAAAGACCATACAAACCAGATGCTAATAGCTCTACATTTTTGGTAATAAAATAAATACGAAAATGAACCTTCACAATTTGATCAGGTATCTGTTGAGAATTTATGGAGACAAGTGACCTTAATCTCTAGAAGAGCAATATTTACATATTTAAGTGAAAGTTAACAACACATTAAGGGTTGTTTTGACATATAGACAGGTTTTGGTTTTGTCTGCCAGCCCTTTGGGTGTAGCTTGTTCTGGTTTTGGCACAGCTTCTGCTTTCCTCTGTTTTCCTTTTCCCACAGTCCTGAAGCTGTGTTGCAGATGCCCACAGGAAGAGAAATACACTGGCCGCCACCAGGAATTTTCAGAGACCTTTCAGTAACTGTTTGTAAGAACAATTCAGTCAGGCAAGGCATCTTCTTACAAGCAATTTAATTCCTAATCACTAGGCCTTTAAGTAGGAAGAAGCGAAATGCTATCATGGGAAAATGCCAGAGTAATATAGGTTAGTTCTAGGGAGATGTAGGGGCTCATTCCCTGTCATCTGTGGTGATTTTCACACACAGCACAACAACCTTAAGTGGTGGCATACGGGAGTAAATAATGACACATTTCAGCAGAGCTGTAGGGTAATACAGCTGCCTGCAGATATTAACTCTATGAAATGAAGGGTGAGAAAGGATGTGACTCCTATCCATACAGACCAACCACAAGCAAAGCAAAATTTTAGTTCTTTGCTTCTGCATTAGAGCTAGTTTTCCCTCTACTTTCCTACCCCCCTTTCAGCCTGAAGGAACAACTTTTCTCACAAATACTGACTCTGCATGCCTTGAGTCTGGTTGCATAAGTGTCCCCTGGGCTTGCAAAAAATGTGGTGCTGCTGTGTACTCACAGCTTTGAGTCCTGAGTGTACAAACAACACTCAGTGTGAACTGGCAAGTCCAGTTTCTAGGTGCTGAACCCCATGGACTATATGACATTGATGGCTCAGGAAGGGCATTGCACTCTCACATTTTGAAATGTCTGGTGGTGTTCAGAAGCTCCAGAATAATTTCAGGTATGCATATTTATACTTCTAAATGCATATATATAGAGTATGTATGTGCATGTATAATTCTCAAAAGGTCTGAACTATGCACTTGGAATGTTTTTTAAAAATTGCTTTCTGAGAAAATACACAGTAACTGATGGTGCTATTGACAT
>WEIT01024104.1:68819-83939 GCA_013389985.1 Dryoscopus gambensis
GCAATATTTATATCAGATTAGATGTGTTGCTGAAAAAAAATCAAATCAAGCCACTCGGAAAAATTCCCCACACTCTGCAATAGCTTAATATAGCGGCACTGGAGTTAGACATCATGTTAGGGGGTACACGGCTCTCACTTAATTCAGGTAAAACAGCTTCCTGCTGAACTCAAGTTTACTTAAGCAGTTATCAGAATCTCATCTAGACCTGTCCCCTAAGGAAGGTGTAGCTTTACTTCTAACCTAACGTGTGAAGTTCTGATATGTATTGAATTCCACTTATGAGCTCAGCCATTAAAATTTTGTTCAACTCAATGAAAATCAATTCTACTCTTCATTTTTAGAAATTTCATCATTTCTGTGTATACTCTCTAATCTGTTCAGAAACATCATAGCACTTTCCTGTGTATAAAGCTGTAAAATAATAAAGTATCTTATAATCATGAACAATATGGCTTTTATGTTCTTGATACAATATATCAAAGAAGGAATAGAAGACAGAACACGATCCCTTTGAAAAGAAAGGTCTAAACTACATTTTGAATATTTCTTTCATAAATCTAGGAACAGGCTGATTCATGTTCTGCTTCAGTAACTTCTCATGAGGAAAATGTATTTAAAAACTGATGAGTCTTTTCTCCTTTTCATATTTGTTTTTTTCTGTCTGCGAAGCTTTAAAAAGGAAATCCATAATGAAATTATTTTCTCTGTAAAGCTAAGAATTTGAAGCTGATTCTACCTTACCTACATGATTATTTATCATAAGTATCTACCTATTATGTTGCAATGGCCAGTCAGACTTAGTAAATCAATCTTAATTCATGATAACCCTTAGTAGACTTTTAAATAGCAGTTATGTCAAAAGAATTTGTAAAATAGCTGTTTTGCAAATGTTAAAGCTATATCAGAGTTTTGGGTTTGTTTTTTTTTTTTTTATTGTTAACCATGCTGCAGGGAGTAAAAGTAATTTTGCATTCTAAAAAAGGCAGAGCATTTGATTTAGGTATGAAATGTTTTATTGCTTTCTGGTAGCACTAGGGGACTGCAACACCTGGGAGAACCTTGTAATGGGTTTTTAACATTTGTTAGCATTTCTCCCCCCCCATTTTACCCCAGTGCTTGTGAAAAAAGGAAAATTAAGAGAAAAAAATGTCTCTGTTTGTAGGGGTAAATGAAGTCACACAGTGCCTAAAAGCATTTAAAATAAGGATTCAAGATTCAAACTAGTCACAGGAAAGTCAGTTGATTTGAAGTGGTCTGCAGGGTTTTACCAGTGTCTACCACACCAGGGACTACAGAAACCAAGGTGGCTTCCGCAAAGACTGTCCTTTCCCTGAGAAAGTAAACATCAAATGTTTAGTTGCCAGTATTTCTGTATTACCTGGGACACCAGCTTCTACAAATATGTTTATACTTACCCCTAGCAAGGGCCTGTAGCAAGGGCAGCCCCATTCAGGGGAGATGACAGGGGCATGCAGCCAAGGGAGTGTAATTCCTCTCCCCAAAAGAGCCTTTGAGCCTCACAAGATGGGTTTCTTCCTTTATAGTGCTATCATTTTAATTAGCGTAAGCACTGAAATTATCTGATAGCAGTATTGTAATGACCTCAGCTAATGCACTGGTTTTAGCACTGTGTTTTAAATGAGACAATGAATCTAGATGTGGCACGAAAATATTCCAATAGGCATTTTATAGCATTTCTGTATAGATGAAACTACAGCTATAGTAATTAAAATGTTCTCGTAAGCCAGTAACACTCCAGTCCTCCTACCCCTTACAAGACTATTTGGACTAGTGTTAGCTTTTACCACTGGGATTCTCAAGCATGTATTTTTATCCAGACCAGAGCATGATCCACTTTTGTCTAGTTTAATCAGTCTCACAGGAGACCCCCTGACCTGCTTGCCCAGAAAAGTGAGAAAATAGAAATTCACTTGATAGTCTTGTGACCTGGAGTCAGAAATCAAATTGCAGTATCTCTCAGGAGCACTAACATTCACTTTCAAGAAGCCATGTATTTAGAGGCACCAGCCTCAGTTCCTATTAGAAGGTGAGACCTGAGACAAGTAACTTGTAAATAAAACAAATAAGGCTACTTGTATGCTGCCACTCCAAATTAATTGACTTCAGCTGTTGAAGGTATTTAATGGAGTAAATGCTTAGATTTTTGGGTTTGGAAGAGTGCAGAATTGTGCAGGATGCTTATTGAGCCCTCTTCTTTGTGTTAAAGATGATCAGTGAATAGCTTGGCCACTTCCAGGCAGATTGCAATATTCTCCTTTGATTTTCACCTCTCCCATTTAGTGGAAAAGATGTATGACTTTTTTAGTTTGATAATAAAATATTGCTTTTAAGGTAAGTGATAGATGTCCAAGGATAATGCTTTACTGACAGTGTGCCCACTCCTTGAATCAGCTATGTATCTAAAGAGACATCTGCTAACCAAAAGAAGAATTAGAAATATTTTGTCTTGTTCCCTGTGGGATAGCAAACATCAATCAGTAGATCTGATCCAGAATTAACTGCAGTGATTTTTTCTCTGCAGAATTTAAACGTAAAATTCCCATCCTCTTGATTTTATGGCATTAAAGACATAGCACTGTTGAAACTAGGTAAAGTATTTATGGAGTAGGGCAATAAGCTGAATAGGAGTGTCAGAATCTAACCATTGAACACTAAATAATTAAAAGTGAGATCATAATGAAATTTCTTTCTGCCCACAGGTGGCTATTTTTTTCCTGTAACCTTTTTGTTACATGTTAAGAATAAGATGTAAATAAAACAGGCAAAGGCATTAAGCTGCATCACCACTGCTTTTAACTTTAATGGTGTTCCCTGAATCGGAAATAACCACTGTTACTTACAACTTTGATCTGGCCGTAACTTAGCCCCTTAAGCTAGAAGGTAACACAGTCAATTATACTTCTGCATTGTTTTTACAGGAGACTTGCCCATCCTAATGCAGATTCAGTGAAGCTCATAATGTTTGCCTTATTTTTTCCTTTTGCATCAGTAGACTGGCTAGTGATTCCATTTATGCTTTTTAAATCAAAGATGAAATAAGAATATTCTTCCTGATCCATTGACTAAAATTCTTGGACTTATCTTCAACCTATTCTTCTCTTACTCAACTTTTACTCTTTGCTCTCCCATATGTGCAAAATATACAGAAAAAAAGCTACACAATGAATTCAAATATTGCCTAAAGCAATCTGGGGTGTGTTGAAAATGTGTGAGAGCGGTGCATTTATATTACAGTAAGTACAGATAAGTGCTTGTGATTTGAGTTCTACAGCAGATTTTTCCTTGCAGCCTGATGTGGTTATGTGCATTATGACAAGAAACCTTTCAGAAACTCAATCTTTCAATCGCATTTCCTACCTCTTCCTACCTATCTGATGCTTTTCTTTTTCTCTCACTTGTCATCAAATTAACCATGGGACATTATTTCTCTAAGTTACTGCTTGTGAAAAAACCCAGAGATCTCCTTCCATCCTCTTTGCTGCAGCTCAGCTTCAGGGACGTTTCTCTCTCAAGGCTATGTGAGCTGCCAGGTAGATATTTTTTAGTTTCCTCTTTGTTAAAAAGGTGAAAAATAGAGCCTCCCAGAACCTTCTTTCTCCATATGTTGTTAAATGTCCGTGTCTCTTGAGGCAGGGCATTGTATGAGGTAGTGCCAGAAGATGCCCAGTTTGCTTCTACTTTGTACTAAGATAAAATGTAGGAGTGGATGAAGATCCTCAAAACTCCCAGTGGTAGCTGGGAGACCTTAGCAACCTTACCCTTACCAAGTATGATCAGATAGTTGCTAAGGTATCGCCGGACGTGGCGCTTGCCTGTAGGCAACTTGGTTCTGCAGATGGGGACAGGAACGCTTCACTCTGCCAGTCCTCTGTGAAACACAGATGGAGCCCACAGAACAGGAAGGAAACCCTCCTGTCGTTCCGATCGTCTCCAAGGAGGCAAGATGTGTGTGGGAAGCATGCAGGACTTATTAGAGACGGCAAGGTAGCTTGCCACTGAGAGCAGGAGATAACTGGTGGCAGAAGAGAGCATTTTTGTGAGGAAGGGGAAAAACAGTGTGGGAAGAATGTAAGTGGGAGTCCAGGCATGTTTGCTTTTTGCAGATTCTTGTTTTAGTTTGTGGAAGATATTAGGCTTCAAATAGAGATTAAATGACAGGAAGGCCCAAAAGGGTCCATAGATCAAGGGGCACACAAAACATTTTCAGAAAGCTGCTTCCTTTAGAAAGAGGAAGCAACAGTCTTCAGATACAGAGACTTTCTGCTTCTAAGGACAGTAATTTTGAATGCTATTAAGAACTGGCCAGATCCCAAGACTTCAAAATTAAATATGGGGGCTTGAAACTTGAGAAAGTTGGTTTGTTTACAAAAGGAACCAGTGTTCTGTCTCCTGTTCTTGAAAAGGAGAGAAAGGCTTCAATGAGCTATTGTGACCAGCCACGCTTTAGAAAAAAATACACAATTCACGTCAGTGTTGACTGCTTCTCTGTGTCTGTCTTTGGAGTAATTTCAACTGTGATTAAGATTTCCAATTATATTACAGCTGGAAGGATAAAACACATCAATGAAAGCAGAATAAAACTGCAGAGCAACCTGAGGACAATAAAGTAGCCAAGCCACAGGGAATAAGAAAGACATTCACTAATGAAAATCTAAGCTGTTATGAAGTGCCTTTCAGTCCAGCTTCTCAGAAAAAAATGCACATTTCTATTGCTTTTAATCTGGAAGGAACTGAGGCACACGGCACTGAAATGACAAAGCAAAAGGGCAAATGCAGAGAAACGTCTTGTAAACATGGAACATAAAGAGATGTCATTTGCCACGGAAAACTGTCAGAAGCCTGTTGGAAGGCAATTTTCAGTGGTCAAGTTGTATTTCTTATTTGCTTTCATTTTTGACAGGAAAAAAATCTATGCTTTTCTGTATTTCCCTAGGAAGTACAATTCTAGAGGAAGGACGATAAATTTGGGCTGAATTGGAAACATTTACCATTTAATTTGATTTCTGCTTCAGAATGTAGTATAGAAATATGATAAAAAAATATCATTTGAAAAATAAAATTCTTTATTCAGAGCATATGTCAATAGGACATTTTGACATTATAATTCCTCCACTTTTTATTTCATTTTTTCAAAAATATTCACCAAAATCCACACCATTTAGCAAAGTATTTTTAGTTTTGTCAGAACTGCATTTTCTGATCGAAAATTTTAATTTTAATTCCCTAAAAATTTTTTCTGTCTCAGTTTCAATTATGTATCTATACTATCCTTCTGCTAATGCAGAATTGTCCCCTGAAGTATATTTTACCAATGCTTTGTCCAGTCTTGCTATAAATGTCTCAGACAATGAGACTCCCACTGAAGGATTACTGCACAGTCTAATAGATCTGTCAGAAAGATTTTCCTGAAACTCAGACTATATTTTCCTTGTCTTAATTTGGGATGTCGTGGAGCAGCTCATGAAATGCAAGCATAGTAAATCACTTGAACCAGATGGTATTCATCGGGGGGTTCTGAAAGAAATAAAGTGCAAAAGAGGGAAGATACTAGCGATAAATCATTAAAAATAGCAGCTGTTTCTTTTAAAAGGAAAAATCCAGCCTGTACTTAGAATAAAAATAATTATTCTTTTTTAACTGAATAAAAGATCAATTTCAAGAATGGCAGCCTGATGAGGCTTAAACTCAGCTTCAAGGAAATCTACTAACAATCTAACCACAGTCCAAGTATTAGATGATTATAATTTTAGACCAAACCGTGGCATCTCCCACAGGGGTAAATAATGACTCTCTGGTGTGAGAGAAATCTTTGGAAGAAAAACAGCCATAATTGTGTAGGAAATTTCATTCTAGAAAAAAATTCATAACTGAATGGCTCTTACATTCTTGGATTTTTAAAAAAAGTTTCTGGAAAGGAGTGTTTAGAGGAGGGGTTCATTGGAGGGGAAGTTTGCTATTACTGAGCTGGATAATGTAAATGAAGGCTCCCAATGCTAACATCTCGGGAGGCAGCAGGGAAGGAGTTTATCACACCAGGTGTCCAAACCTGCAGCAGTAATGTCTGTCATGATAAGATATTTATTTCACTTTAAAATGCAATGTGCTTGCATTACAATAGGCAGGGTGAAGGAAATGCACTGAGCAAATGGAGCATGAGCAAGTTAAGATTTGTGATGGTTCCTAGGTTGGATGGCAACCCTTTTTTCTCCATAGTCTCCAAAAGAATCCTTTATCTCAGCCAGTAACCACAGGATATTCAGTGCTCTACTTCAGATAAATTTTCCATCAGTGGAATTTAAATAACAAATAAACCTCTCCCTGTGAAATTTATGTCAATTATCTCATAGGTAACTCAAAATTTGGCACAAGAAGGGCATATTTCTGTTTTCTTAAGAAGCATGTATTTGTATTAAAAAGCAGGAGCAAGACAAATTGGTATTTCCATACAGAGATGAGGAATTACATTTATTATTATTCAGATCTTATCTCCAATTATGTTAGAAATTTAGCAGTTATTCCTGGGGCTTGAACCACCTGTTGAGAAAATCTCCCTGACAAGAGCAAGTTATAGGAACCGAATTGTGAACAGAGATAGCAAAAATGGTCAAAGAAAGAGAAGCACAGAGAGAAAAAAGCTGCTGAGAGTCATGTAAAGAGCCAGAAAGGACTGACTGTTTTAAAAGAATTATTCATTCATCTGAATGCTTTGGGCCAGGAAAGGTAAATTATTTCTTTTCTGCTGTGTCATAGGGGTGCCTACTTGGTTTGTTTGGATTTTCTCTCTGTAGCTCTCGTTCATGGTGGCTCCATAATTCTGTCCCGCTAGATCCATGCCAGCAGGACCAGCCATCAAAGGCATCTGCAAAACTTCCTTCCTAACATTCACTTTGCCTTTTGTAGGCATCACACATCCAGCCCTGACTCTGGCTGCTTACGTATCCCATCTGCATTTGCACTAGATAAAGTCTAAGTCCCCATAGAAAGCACACTGGAATCCCTGTGTGGAAAGACTGATCTACAGTCTCAGATATATCCAGGAGGATATATCTGAAGGCCTGCTTTATTCCTGCTGAAAGGGCTTGGGAGAAAGGGATTCTTGCAAATACTGACTCCACCAAAGGTTTTCCTCAAGCAAACCTGGAAGGCTGCCCCAGAGCTAGTACCAGCACTGTTCCTATGGCATAAATTTTACTTGTGGTTATTTTGACTTCAAAACTGTCAGCAGAAAGAGTGGAGAACTCCATCTAAGCATGTGAGGATTGCTACTGAAGCCTGTGGAAAAAATTTCATATCCGCTTATCTAGAAATGTATCTAAAGGTTTTTCTCACTACAAACTCTCTATTGTAAAACAGTACTTTTTATTGTTCAAAATAATCATTAAAAGACAGATTCTTACAATTTCACAAGTACTTTGGCACAGCACTGCAGTATTTTACACCTGCCTGCCCTTCCACAAAATGACAGAGCTGCAGTCTCAAAGCAAAATGTAGTGGAGATCCTGTCCCTGCATTACCTTGGTTAAGGATTCCTCCACAAAGTAGCAATTTTAGGCAGCTAGCTGAGACACTCTTCCCTTCCCACTACTAGCTGATGCCCAAATGCAAATCTCTGCAAGTAAGAAATCCAAATTCTGGGGCATTTTCCACACAAATCCAAGTGTATTCTGCCTGGATTTAGCATTATTAGCACTGAAATCCATGTGCAAGTGAACTGGACATAATAAAGAAGAGAATGTGTTCCATTTTTGTGATTTCTCAACATGATGGCTAAATTTTAAGAACAAACAAAACAAAAAAAACCTAACAAGTCCCCAAAGAATGACAGTTTCTTTTGCCACGTGTAACAATTCATGTGAGTCACCTGAGACAGGTGTGCTCTGTGGTCTTCCTGCAGCCCTAGTGCCATGATTATCCCAAGTGAGAGATGCACTGGAGTGCTCCTTATGCCACTCACACACAGATTTCTCTCCGGTCTGCAAGGGGATGCCGCCCCTACAAGGTCAGGAGGCAGCCATGGTTCGCTCCTATTGCCAAGACTCCAAAGTGCACTACAAAACAAGGATACAACCACTGCCATCCAGTTTGATCCTTACTTTTTTTTCTCATACAACCCTTCCAGTACTATGATTATGCAGCCTTCAGCAGAATTTGTTTGATATTCAATGGGCTCCCAGAATATCATCAAATTCCAAAGCAGCCTCTTCGACTGAAAGCTATTTTTGGAAGACTATGAAACCACTCACTCAAAACCTTTGAGATTTCTCAAAATATATTTGTTTTGCTTTGAATTCCTCTCCTTTTGAGGTTTGCATATTTACAGGATAATCCCTATACGGTGAGTGCTGCAGAAAACTCTCCTTTGCATTGTTGTAGGAGCTTAGGTTGTAAGAACTGCTACAGATACTCAGAATTTACCATAAAATGGCTTTTGTTAACTCCAACGATTTTTGGCATTAATTATGCTCTGCTTCTCAGAGACATTATGTGGAATTTCTACCAAGCTATTCTAGAAAGTGGTAGACACATCAAACAATTGGTAATCCATGTTTTGGGGCATAAAATGGGTTCTTCCTGGTGTTCAGAGCCATGGTAGGCCACTGAAAATGATAGACCATCATGCTGTCAATTTTCATTTAGAGCTAAGTTGTTCATACTAGATTGTGTCACTGCCTTAGTAATTAGCATAATTTTAATCTACTACTTTGCCAACATATTACTACCATGATACAAAACCTTGTTAGTTCATGTCTCTTTGAAGATTGCTCCCAGAGCTATCCCATCATTTCCTTCCAGGTAAGGAAGAGTTGCCTTACTCTTGTTGGCTTGGAGTACTGTGGTAATGAGGTCCCACCAGGGTATGGTTCTTCCCCACTTAAAACAGGTTCTCAGACCCAGAATTCTCCAGAGTTAAATGTACAATACACAAATGTGGTGAAGACATCACCACTTTCAAAGACACAGAAAAAATCTTTCATTGGAGAAAAAAAAAATAGACTTCCAATACAGGGATTATATCATGTGAAAGGAAAACATTGTGCTTTTTTGCCCCTTTTTGTAGATAAAACATTAGTGGATAAAATAGGGGATCATATTCCTCTTTTGAAAAACTTACGACTTAGAGATTTGAAGAAAAATCAATGTGACATTTGAATACACTTTGAAGTTCTTTCACAGCTTGAAACTTCACAACTTTTGTCTCTCCCTTTTTTTATCAACTGTATTCATTACATTACCATATAAAGCAGCCGCCTTGTTAAATACCATCTCTCTTCCTCTTGCTCTTTTCCCATTTCCCCCCCTCCTGCCACTTGCTCTCCAGGAGTACTGAACACTTTCTCTCAAAGGTAGCAACACACCATTCAATTAAAGCTCCAGCCTTTGTAAGGACAGATAATAACTTTGATCGCTGCATTTGTATAATTAAGGGACAGGCCTCTGGTTTAAAGGGGCTCCTCTCTCGCCTTTGAAACAGCGAGAGCGTGATGAGTTTTCTGCGGCACCAGAGCTGTAGGAAAGTCCCCGTCTCCTTTGGTGTCGCATCTATCTGCGTCCCCCAGCCTGCTCGTCCCTGTCCCAGAGCCGACGATTAGGCAGCCCCCCGCTGGCTGCAGATGGAGTGAAGCGGAGCGATAAGGGAAGCTGCCTTTCTGCCCTGCCTCAGATCGGCACAGGGAGAGCTCCTCTTCACAGGCAGCCCAAGTGTAAGCCGTTTAAACAAGCGTGCAGGAAATATTGGGGTAATTACCAAGCACAGGGAGGGGGTCTCTGGCTGTCAGCGGCACTGAGAATGGATTCGAAAACTCGCTCAGCAGATTAATTGATCCTTTTTCTGCAGCCCATCTTTTGAATAATTCTCGCAGCAGCAGCACATAGCCAAAAGTTGGGAGAGTGCAGTGTGCCGAGGAGAGACATCCTCATCCACAGACGTGCATATTTACTGGCATCTGCATCAGGCTTTCTTCTCCGCCAGAGCATTAAGAATTTTAGCGATAATTCATGCTTGGTAAATTTGTTTTTCTGTAATAAGATCAAGCCCACAAAGGGAGAATGAAAAGCAGCGCCGCCTGCGCTCCCTTATCAGCGGTGATGCCAGCTAAGTGCTCTGATCGCAGGAAGCTGCTCCGAGGTGCTCTCGCCTGCTGCTTAATTCAGTTTCCTTAGAAAAGAGTTCGCCACAGTTTTAATTTTCAGTTTCGCACCAGCGAAGCGGCCGCCAGCTCAGCGGAGCAGCGGTGACCAGCGGGCCCCCGCGGAGAGCGGCCAGGCTCCTCTCCATCCCGGCAGGCCGCTCAAGCGGAACACCGGCCAAGTGGCAGGTTTGTTGCTGCGGAGATGAGTACCAGCCTCTCGGTTCCGTCTGCCCCTGCCCTCATTCTTCCCAGCTGGTAGAGGAGGGAAACTGGCAGCGAAAATCTTGATGCTGTACCCACTTCTCACATTTGCCTGGCAGCGGATGCGCCAGCAGGAGGGAAATGGTGCGCGGCGCATTCGTGGAGGTGCACGTTGTGTCTCCTCTGTAGCTGCATTAGTACATTAGCAGGTATTCTGTGCCTAAAGCAGAGAAGGATGGGGAAGCAAGGAGAGCTTGCAAGAGTTGCTCTCCTGGGTGGCTAATATTAACTGCTCATTTAAGGAAAATAAAATAATGTTCTGTGATTTAGATGCTGGGCTGCAGAGAGGATTTCAGAACTCTTTATTAGCCCTGTCCTAGCAACTTGAGATAGAGCAAGTGTCAAAAATGTCCTGATCTAATTTTGAATACCTATATTTGCACAGAATGATCTAGTACCTTGGCAGTTTCTGTCAGGGCACTGTTAAATTCAGACTGCATTTAGTTGGCACAAAAATTGCTATCACACTAAAATACAGTGAACAGAGCAATTAAAATCCATTTCTATGATGGTTGTCAGCTTCTTCATACAGGACATTACTAGTATTGTAGAAGCTCTCTTAAAGCCCAAAACTGACAGGTTGCTGTTTGTTTTCCCTGTCTCCATTTTTTCCTGCCTTCACCAATGTTATTGGTACATCTGTGAGTGTCATATCCCTCACTCACAAAATACCAAGGGCCAGACTTTCGCAATTAAATTGCAAACATTTGTGCAAGGGAAATTGTGCGCTGAAATTATGTGGGCTTGAGAGACCAAAGATTCATGTGACTTGCAGCCGGGCAGATGTCTGATCTGCCACCAACGTGTGCACTTCTCTTTTGCAGGCACAGGCACAGACATCCACATGGAAATCTGCAAGTGCTGGCATACTCAGGGTCACACTACAAGGCCCTGTATTCTGCATAATGCCCTCAGCAACCCTCATTTCATGTTTGGTGTTAAGAAGTTTTCAAATGGAAAGTTCCGTATCATGTAAGCAGATGGATTTAAGGAATTTGCTGGGACTACTGTGACTATATGCTTGTACACCTCCATCCTTCTGTTCTATAAAATGGTGAGAAACATGTCTGGCTGATTTCACAGGGTCTCCCTCAAGTGTTCTTACATGTTTTGATCCACAGGTCTTACATTCCTTCAGCTTTGGGTGTCATGAGAGAGTAGAAAGAATCACAAATCTCATTTGACACTATGAATTTCACCTGTGTTTGCACTACAGTGCAAAACAGAAGGGTCCAGCTTCATACCATTCAATTGCACTCCATTTTACATCCAGGTTTACCCTTATACCTCAGGGACTGGGGTGCCTACAGAGCTAGAAATGACAGGTTATCTCTTTTCCTGCCTGTTTTTGGCCATAATTTGGTTGTTGACGAGTAGTAAAAGTAGGTGTCTCCTCAGGCAGGAGGCTGAGGATCTGTCAGCCCCTCCAGCTGGCTCTTAGGGTAGTGACAGTCACAGGCCTTCACTTCCTAAGGCTGCCACAGACCAGGAAAGCACAGAGAAGTACTTTTAAACACACTAACCACTAGCCTTATAGAGAAATTTATAACAGGCCAGTGGGCAAAATTCCTTTAGCTATGCATTGTTAAAAATCCACTTGTATCTGTGCAGATGACTTTGCAAGTAAACACATTCCTAGACCCCAGAAAAGGGGCTGTAGTGTTGCTGTGCTCAGGGTCTGGATGCACCTGTACTGACAACGTCGTGCATGTGGGAGCCAATTTTGTTCTGAGAAGAACAGTATATCTGCAGCTTGCACTCTGTCATAACAGATGTGAAAATAATATCCTACTGCAAGTGTATGCAGCATAAAGGAAGCCTTTGGTACAGTGCACATTCTTGAAATTAATCTCTAGCTCCTGAAACATACCCGTTCTGAAGAGAAGAAACAAGGCTTGAAAGCGCTCCAAAGAACCATGTTGACACCACAGCTGTTGTTGTTAATACCCCACTGTGCAGGGTAGCATCCTGAAAGAGGCTAAAAGCCTCTGTCCATCTACTCATGCCAGATCCAAAGCAGGTGGCTGTTAGAGCTGTCTTTTTCCGGTTGCCAGGCTTTCTTTTGGGGATCCGTCTTGGAACCAAGGGTAGTCTCCAGTGGGCCTTGCACCAATTATTTACTCTATTTATATGTAGTTAATTAAGTGATAATCCTAAAGTATCAGGATGCATATGAAATAGTAATTCTTACTCACAAAGCACAAACTGAGCAAATTATTTGTTTGTTTCTTTTGTTTATGTCCGTATGCTGTAAAACAGATGATTGAAAGTTTCTAAGTTCACCTTGGGATGTAATTATGCTGTGAAAACTGGAGTTAAAGACAGAATAAGTTTGGTTGATGTGGGAAAAGCCCAGAGTTTTGGTTTCAGGGAAACTGTAGAGCAAAAAAATCTGTGGGTTGGATCCAGCTGTGACATCAGAAATATTTTTGAGTTCCCTATCAATGTTAAATGCTGGAATGACCTCCCTGGTCACAGGAGAGGTTCTGAGATTAGTGGTACAATTTTAATGGCACAGCATCTCTGCAGATGTGTGATGGTCTCCTGGTGCAGCTGCTTCAGAGCCCATTTTAGGAAGTGAACCAGGAGGATGTGCCCCACCATGGACTTTTCCCCAAACTATTCTATGATGAGAAAGGAGTACTGAACTGGGCTCCTGCAAGCAAATATGTTTTGTTATGATGGTATCTGCATGGAAGGGGTTGGTCTTTGTGTTCAAGCCATTAATATGGTCAGACCAGGTTAAATAAAATGAGGTTCTTCGTACTCCTTGAGTAAGCAAAACAAGTATAAAATGTGCTAGGATACACTTAGATACTCAAAGTTTTCTGTATGATCAGCAAGGCTTTAAAAGTGTTGCCTTTAAATTTTTAGCAACCTTTTGATGCCTCAGGTCCATTCCCAGGGTTAAATAAAGACTAGTTCAAGATTCCCAACACTGTCTGTAGTGGGATCACCAGCTGGAAGTGGTGCAAAAGGGCACTTTGAAAGGTGATAATTTGCAACTGCTTTGCATGGAAATAACTTTCCATTTCTTCTTCCTTTTCTCTTCTATGCTGTTTTCACTGTCTTGGAAAAAGTATGACTGAGGAAAGATATGTCAGAGGTTTATTAAATCATATGGGATCCTGTAGTAGATAAACCTTCGGGGATTCTGCACTGGGTAAACTTTGTCTTGGATCCAACATAGTTGTTCTTGCTTTGAGCCTTTTTGTTTCAATCACTTTCTTGTGTTTTGCTTTAGAACACCCTATGACTGAAGCTGGGAAGTTTTGGTTGCATGAGAGTAATCTTGCTGGAGGACTACCTCCTGTAGTGACACAAATGTGGTGGGCTTTAGCTTTAAATTATGAATTATTGCAATTCCTTTGATCTATATTGAACATTTTTTGTACAAAAATAAGAGGAACAGTTTTATTTCTGTTTGACCTCATGTGATGACTTCAAATGAGAGGAGTTCAAGTTTTTAAAACAGAAGAGCTAAGGCCATAAGGCCATTTAATTGCACTGTTTTCTATATTTCTTTTCTCTTTTATTTCTAAATATTTTAGTAGTTGAAGTTACTCTGTGTGAGAGCAAAAGGCGCTCTTTCTTAAGCCAGTGGGAACAACCACCTACGACTGTTATTGCTTTGGATCAAGTGCTGTCGAAAGTAACCAAACCTGTGTGCGCGGAAACTCTTTTAGAGAGATCTGAATAAAAAGTATATAGAAGGATGGACAAGATGGATGGGTGAACTGAGCAGAATCAAGCCTTTCAGTTTTTTACATGGGATGTTCAGCTCACTGACGGGTGAAGTTGGAGCTATATCGTGCAAATGAGTTTGCAGGATTGAGACCTTAGCCAACAAGCTCTGCAGAAAGTAGGAGAAAAATCAGTCTTCATTTTGGTATAATCAGATTAAAGAAAAATATGAAACTGAGTTTTTTCAAAAGAAAAAGGGAAAAGAAGAAAAATCTAGGGAAGAATATAGCTGAAGAAAAAAAAAAGTGGAAGAAATAAATTTAGCAATCAGAAAAAACCCCCACAATTTGGCAAGGGGAAGCTTTTTATCTTGTTAGTTTAAAAAACCTGATGCATATCTTTCTAACCCGAGGTTGGTAATTTTTTTCCATTATCATAGTCTCTTGAAACATGCAACGCAAACCTGTTATTTGAGATTCAATGGCTTGTTTAAAAGGACACTCTCAGTTTTGGCGTCTCTTTGCAATGGCTCATACAGAACCACTGAGTTTTTGTCAGATCTCTGGAACAGAAGGTCTGCTTCTCCGGTGTAAAGGATAGGCCTTTTGCCCTGATTGGTGTTTGAATGCTGCTGCCCGTCCAGTTCCTGTCTGCCCTCACCCCTGTCTCTCCTTGAATCATCTCCCATTTCAATTTCAAATCTCTCTGACAGCTATTTCAGGTAAGCACTGCCTTCCAGTGTACTGCTGGCTCACTGCAGACAAAAACACAGGAGAAAAAAAAAGATAAGGAAAAGGGCAAGACTGTTTGAAAGGAGTTTGACCATTACTTTTACTTGCAGTTACCTTAAGGGTTATTTGTGACAGTAATACATATAACATTTTTAGGACATGTTAAGTCATCAGCAGTGTCTTTAGATTTTATCACACAACTCGATGTGAAAACCCTGTTCGTGTGTTTTACATGCTTGTAAACTGTAGACCATCTTGCTGCAAAATAGAGGGATATGGGTAGACAACCA
>WEIT01024104.1:83966-116016 GCA_013389985.1 Dryoscopus gambensis
GAGTACCTACCTCTAGTGAAGACCCAAGTCCTTGCTGGGTACCATTTTACTTTCAGAGAAGTTTCACTGAATTTTTCTACTTCCAGGAATGGCCAGTAAGTTTTCACAGCATCTTTCCTGCAGGAAGATTTCACAAGGGTGGAATGGAAGACATGACAGAACAACTCTTCTCTTCAGCATTTAAATTTAATCAAGTCCTTTTGTCTCTACCGAAGACCACTTAATTGAAATACAGATTTTTCGGAAGCTGGTTGGTTAGGGGATTTTTGCCTGTCTCACAGGCATTGAGTTCCTATTTCTCTTTGATTTAAATAGCTGAAATAATGAGTGAATGCTGTTTAGGGACAGGGTAAAGCAATGGGGGCAACCACAGGAAGCTCTCCAACTTAGTCTCAAATCTTCTGGCCTTGTATTTGATCTCTGTGAGGCTGGACCTTTCAGTCTGCGTCATTGTGCCATATCTCACACGAAATAATCCAAAATAAGTCAAAACAAGCCAACTTTCCTTTACTGCAGCACTAAAACCTAAAGATGAATCATCCTTGACACATCAGAAAACATTCCTCTGTGGTATAAAACCTACCTGCCAGCAAAGGCTGTGATGAGGGGGCTCTGCAGTCCCCACACCTCTGCTTTTTGTTTAGCAGAACCAGACAGCCCACAATGTCTGCTGTGGGCCAAATAGTAGGGGGATCAAGCTTGAGAGGTATGCAGTTACGGCCTAGAAAATTATCTGGGTGAACAGTAGCCATCTATCTCCCCATGTGAAAGTAAGATAATGCTAATTAGACTGAACAGTGCATCCTTTCCACTCCACCAGCACCACTGAGTACTTAAATCAGTTGGGATCCTGATGTGCCGCTAAAGAGCTTAGTCTGCCCAGTTTATGCTTTTTATTCATAACTTGCACCTTTATGCAGAGGTGATAATTTCCTAATAAATAGCAAATTCAACCACATTATACCTGTCAGACAGTTGCAAATACCTAGAGACACTATTACACAAAAATGATTGTGTATTCTCCATTTTGGGAACAAAACAGTGTGTGTCAGATTAATGAGGTTATGAGCAAGTGAGCAGAATAAACCAGTAAAATGTAATTAAGCCATTTAGCACTCTATAAAAACAGGAACACATAAAAAAGTAATGTGAACCACAGGGTGCAGTTACTTACCAGCCCCAGTATGTCCGTAGGACTTAAAGGGGCTCTCTCTCTTTTTTTTTTTTTCCACTTTCAAGGCAAAAAAAATGTTCAAATCACTTTGAGCTTTTAAAGTTGTCCATCCATGTGCCATCCACATTTTATGTTATGCTCTCCCTCCCTACCTGTTTCCCCCCGCCTTAATGTTTTCAGCAGAAGGACTTTTTAAAGAAATCACTTGATGTTTTTTCACTCTTTCCAGCTGCAGACATTCCCACTTCTTCAGGATTGGTTACCATGTTCTCCGTTATGTAGCAGGAGGTGTAAACTCATTAGGATGCAAACACACCAACCAAAATTGCTAGTCTGTGACATACTTTGTTTTTTTGCTTCTGTGTAAGTCACTTCATTAGGAATGCCTGGACAACTGAGCCCTAGGAAGCACAGAACTGCAGCTAGGGAGACAGTGAGGGGGAGTTAATATGTGTTCATTTTAGGGCTGAAATAGACTCCCAGAGATAACCCACAGCAGGTGCAGTTCAGTGAAGATATTTTCATTGCAGAGAACAGACATTTCAAATAGTTGTTGTCTATCAAAGGTGGTAAAAGTAGATTTTCATTATGCATAAAGCCATTCTGAGTGCCACTGTGCAAGAGGAAAGGGATCAAAGGGAGAGAGCTTAACATGCTTGCAGGGTGTGTTAGATTCCCTCTAGTGGCTGATCTTCCAGAATTTAATAAATTACTATTGCTGGGAGCTAATACAAATATAGTCCCTCATTTAGCTGAAGTGGTAGATGTTCAGATCATGCTGACGACACCTGTGGGGAATTACAGTAAGGCATGGGAAGAGAAGAGGCAGGAGGGAGGAACGAGTGCGTTAGCCAAGAACTGCATCCAGAAAGGGAACTTCTGGAAGAGACAGAGGATATGATGTGCCAGCAGTGGCTTGACGTGACAGATCAATGGCTCGTGTCCTACAGAAGACTGGATGTAGTGACGGCCTGAGGATTTACATGCTTCATGATAACAGAGAGCTAAAAAAGTGAACTTCAGTAACCCTGAGAAATTCTTTGGCAGGTTCTCACAGGGAGGAATACAAACACAGAGGAGAGTTGGACATTTCTAGGCAACAAAACACAAAAAAGCCAACCAGAAAATGATACATCCCAAATGTGAATGAAATAGAGTGGTTGTAATAAAACACCAGAATGCAACTCCAGGAGCTATTGAATGACATGAAAATCAAAGAGAAAACTTAAGCAGAAACAAGGTACTGGAGGCTGTAAAATAATGCATGGCCATGCATAGTCATGGTCAGAAAGACTAATGAAGAAGTGGAATCGCAACTGGTGATGGACATAAGAAACAACATAATATTTCTGTAAATATAGTTCCTTTATGGGAGACAGAGGAAAATACAGTCTCTTGCCTAATGGAAGCAGGAGTGGAAACATTCTGCTTGTTTCTTTTTTTAATGTTAAAAAATAATGAGCTTGTAATTGCACCTCTGATACGATTAATAGCAGTTAATGAGAGGACAAGAACTCTGGCCAGATAGTCATAGATCAGGTCATATAGCACTTAGATACAGTTAGTGTGCTGCAGTCCTTAGGCTGGCTGAAATGTACCCTTGGAGTATTTAAGGGATTAGGATGAGATGTTGCTGGGTAGTGATAAACACTCTGTAGGGAAGGGTGAATTCCAGAGGAATGCAAGAGGATGGACATAATTCTTACATTTTTTTTAAAAAAAGGAAGGAGGAATAAAAGAAAAGGGGAATTAGAGACTAACAAGCTGATTTTCTGTACCTTAGGAGAGCATAAAAATCTTTCCAGCACTGAGAATCTGCAGCGATAAGATACAGCAAATGTGGATTTATGAAGAATAAATCATATTGAAACGAGGCCTTGGTGAGCAGCATTGCACCTCCAGTGGGTACTGTGAGGAGGCAAAGGATGTGACATCAAGGCTTTGGGCCCATTCTCCTGTGTCACTCTTGTAAGCAGCCTAAGAAATTATGGCCCAGGTAAAACTACAATCAAGGTGATGCAAAAGTAAAATCAATAACATGATGTTCCAAAAAGATGAGTACAAAGTGCTGTCTCTATTTAGGACTGAGAACCCTGTGCATAGATGGGAACTGGGGATTAACAGGCTGCTTGGGTACATGGCAGAGGTGTGACTTGGAGCTTGTATCCTGCATTCTGGGGAATATGCTCCAAATGTGTGTCACCAAGGCAAGAGTGGCAGCCTCATAGGAAGCTTGTGCCTTCTGTGAGGCTGGCTCTTTTTAAAGTCTTGTTGCTCGGTTTTAAAGAAATGCGCAGGTCAGTGGGAGTTCTGAGTATGTTATGAAGAGGAAAAAGATAGTAAGGAGCATGGTTGTCCTCTAAAATTTCAAATCCTTAGTCAAGGGGCAGAAAGTTTCCAAATTCTAGATGATGCTGATGGTTTGAATGTGTGGTTACCCTTGGCTTCAACTTTTTACTCATAACTTCTATTTAGACTGTGAAAATTGAAAAGACCATTTTTTAATAAAATAGCCTGACCTCATACTTACACAGAATTTTCCTGAGTTAATTCTTTCTTAGTTAACTAAAGAAACTCTGAGAGTAACCTCCAAGTTATTGATTGCATTTCCAAATTTAGGGGTCTAGCACAGATATTTCTTAAATTCTTTCAGTGATTAGTAAAAATGTCAAATTCTACTCTGTTTCTGACTTTTACTTCTGCATATTGTTATATTATCTTATTATCAAAGTTTTCTTTCCTATTACATAAAGACAGAGATCAAGTTATCCCTTAACCTCTTTGATGAACGAACTACACAGCTGTCCTGGAGTGTACAGGTTTCCTTTCCAATCCTCCAATGATTCTCGCTGATTTTCTCTGAACCTTCTCCAATTTATCAATATCCCTGATGAATCATGGACACCGTATTTCAGCATAAACTCCCAAACTCTAGTTTTTGAAGCTCTAGTGCCAAATCCAGACTTAATATTATTCCCTTCTGCTTGCCTGCAGACAGGATGCCTGCAGAAATTTTCCCGTTTATTCTTCTAGGGATTGTATTGACTATTTTGGATGTGGCATTACGCTGCTCAAGTACTGTTATTTATCCACTATCGTTCCTAAATGCTTTCTAGAGATCCTGAAGTAAACTCCCCCTACCCTGTAAGTGTGTCCTACAGTTTTTATTCCTGGATGTATTCCTTTACATGGAGCTGTGTTACAGCACTAAGGGTTTGCTCTTTTGTCTAACCTAGCAGGTGTTTTCTTTTTTATCAGCCATTTTTGTGGTTTAGATTGTGATTTTCTCTGGTCCTCCAGAGTGTTGATAAAACTACTGAACATATAAGGGCCAAAACCTGATCACTGTAGAGCTCTGATAAAAACTCTGTCTATCATTGATGATTGTCTAATTTGAATCCTTTAAATATGTGCTGTGCTTGTTTTCCATTGCTCTAAATTCTTGAGCAAAGTCCTAGACCGGCCATTAGGTCATTTTGACTAGATACTGTACATTGTTTTTGACTTTCTGAGAAGATGGATGCCAGTCTTCAAATGATTCTGCTGCATGACTGAGTGAAGTAGTGCTAAACACTTGGGAGTCAAAAGCAAAACTCTCACCATACATGAGAAAGGCTGTGTGTTGGGGGAGGGATCAATTTTAGTGTTGCAGTGCAGTGGTACGTAGTTCATCTTTGACTAGTTTCTGTGAAGATCAATGTGAGATTTGAGTGANAATTACATTTTAGTGTTGCAGTGCAGTGGTACGTAGTTCATCTTTGACTAGTTTCTGTGAAGATCAATGTGAGATTTGAGTGAATTAGTGTGGCTAAGTGTTTGCAACTCAATAGCTGTAAAATTATGATAGATACCTTAATATCACTATATTGGCTTTCTAGAATATCTCACAGAGGTTTTGGTTGTTTTCTTTTTTTTCTTTTTAATCACTTTACTTACATTTGCAACCCAGTTCTGAGTCAAGGTATGAATGTTCATGACATATTTCTTGTGCTCTTTTATCTGGTAGTATTTTAGGCATTTTTCTCAATAGCAAATTTATTTAAAGAATGTCATCAAAATCTCACTAATATTTATGTATTTTTCTGAAGAAATATTGTATTGTCTTCCTTGATCTATTTTTAGAACTTGAAAATTAAAATATTTAGTTACACTGGATTAATTTACATGCCCTGATTTTTTTATTACATGTATAAAATATCACCATGCACTGATCTAAGTGAACTCAGAAAAGGAAAGAATTGCTGATATTCTCACTTTGCAGACTGACCCATTTTTTACTGATGTTTGAGGAGTTAAGGGCCATGAAGTTAGCATATATTTTCTACTTTGAGTGTCAAAATGCAGACAATTAGGTTTATATTTGACTTTGGCATTAAGTCCTGAGTTTCAGAAAAGTGCTGAGCCTTTTCAGTTTCCTCTGAGTGCTGGCAAGTGCCTGCAGAAGTGCATGCTGTCATCTGATAAGGACAATAAGGAGAGCATCAGCAGCATTCCTTTTTTTATTCCATCATATATAACATGCTTGTCAAACAAAATACAGCGCGGTGAGGTAATGACTGCACTGCGTGAGCGAGTTTCCGAGCAGGAGGCAATACCCCTGGAGCAGTTATGCTGTTCCAGGACCTGAGCCAGCAGCTCTCCATGGCTCTGCTTGTGCCATGCTGTGAGTGGCCAGTGTGTGGGTCTGAAATCATCCCTGCTCTGCGCCGTGCAGTCACGGCCTAGCGACAGCATTTGCAGCTTTTCCATGGGCTGCCCGAGCATTGTGTTGTCTCTCAGCTAAACCACAGCCCCTCGAGGCCCTGGGCAGGAGGGGGATACCTTTATCAGGTGCCATCCAAGCAGGGGGACGGGGTTTGGTACCCCCTGCCTGGCGGAGGTCTGCGTGTTCCTCTGGCCAGGCGCAGGCACATAATGGCACAGCTCGAGTTCCGGATGGAGGCGAGGAAAGAGCATGCTGAGAAAAATAATTGAAAACGAAGCTGCATTTAAAAGTAATCAAATTACTCCTTGGGATTAAATTTTTAGAGCCAAATTTTAGCCCTCGTTCTACGGCAGTGCGCTGGCAGGACTGTGTAGCTTGGCCCAGCTCCATGCCTGGGGAGAGTTTACTACTTTTCTGAGTAAACAGAACATATGAAGCCAGATTCTCATTGCTTTTATGCCTAAGTAAATGCACCCCTTTTTCAATTGAGTCCTCCCTGATTTATACATATGTCCATGAAAGAAAGCAGAAAGAGAATGATGCCACAGCTGCTAAAGCCTCGATGACTTCTCCCGCAGTGCTTAGGGAAAGCACTGGTAATGAAAGATAAGAGGGCATGATTACTTGGGATCTGATTACTTCTTCATGGATCTAGACCTCTCTTTCAGCTACAGAGTGACCATTAGGATGAGAAGTGTAATTCCACTGTGGCATCTAAGAAATGTAAAATTCCATTGTTCAAGGACTCTGCCCTTAAAAGCGCCAGGGGGATTTATCCTAAACTGTTTGCCTTACTGCCTTTTGACACTTTATCGATGAGAGCAGTTACTACTACACAAGAGTAGGAGGACGCTTTACAGCTCCTGTAAAGGAGAAGAAAAAAGATGTTCAGAGGGCAGATGTCATATCTCTGGTCTTCCAGATCACTGCAATTCCCACGAGCCTAGTCATGGAGCTGCCAGGTTTTGGTGTTCAGTAAAATTAAATCTGTCACTGAGTTGCACTGCCTGGGAGAAGATTTCAAAAGGAGCAAAACACTGCAGTGTACCAACCATGAAGACGATTTTTTTGTGGCTTATGTCTCCAACAGGCACCTCAGTGACCCTGGATTCTTTTCTCTTCCTGGAGTGTGCACACATCTGCAACATGCACAGGTATGTAGGGAGGAAATTTGATTTGAGTGAGGAAATCTGATTCCCAGCTAACATCCCTGATACCTGCATGAAGAAGCACCTTGCTTGTGCCCAGTGCACCACATGCACCCAGACTACAGTTTTTGGGCAAGAGCTAAAAGCATGATATAGACTACAGCAATGAGGTCTCTCAGCATAGAAGCTTGAGTGTCTCCCACAGGCTAAGGCAGCTGCTCTTAAGGAGAATGTGCCTTATGTAGATACATATTTGTATGTATATATATACATATACTCACACATATATTTGTGTGAACGTTTAAGCTGAGCTCAAAATAATAGTTATGCAAAGAGGGGTTAAACTGTTGGGGACAGTACATATGTAAATATATATATATATGTATGTGGGTGTGTGCATATATAGATATAGATGTATATATAAATACACTACAACTAGCTGTGACAAATACAGCAGCCTAAGCTCTGTTGCACTGAGGTGTTGCATTATAACATATGAATCTGTCTTGCCTGGCTCTTTTGCTGAGGCCCTCCACACGCTATTTGAAGATTTTTGTGTCATTTATCCTACACTGTGCTCTGACAGTATTGAGGCACTACAAAGTGAGTTAAGAATGGACTGACACTTCGAAGACTGTCCCTTGCTGTTAGCTTAGCACTGTTTCATGTGAAAAATATCTTCAGAATGGCTGTTTCTTTCCAAGATAACAGACCTGCCTACCCTTACAAGTGACAGCTCCATCCCTTCCACTTCAGAAAACAGAGGGCATCATTAAAATTTTGACATCCATATAGGAATACCACAAAAAGAAAACAGTAAATGTAAATACCAAGGTCTGGTATATGTCAAGATTTTAATGGAACCCACACTGTCAAAGATCTCAGAACCAACCAATTGCTCAAGAAAAATGTCCTCACTTCTTTACTATTCTGGTTCTTGAAAATTGGTAGACAGGTCTTAGAAGAATTAGATTTGTAGTGCCCCAAGGTGAGAGTCACTACATCTGTGGTCTCATTAGAGGACTTCTTGTCCTCCACAAATGCATCCATCAAAAGTGGTAGGAAAGAATTCATGTAACCAAATTGGATGTGCTGGCTTCTTTGGAAACTTGGCTCAATATTCACTGAAATTAGAGGAATTATTTAAAGAAGAGCTTGTTTTTGGTTTTGTAACATGTGTTCATAAGTGACAGTGCTAAAGTCTTTTTAAAGTTGTTTCCAGAACACAAAAGAACTTTAAAGAAATAACTTTGAGACTGAGCTAAATCCATGGGTGAATTATGACCAAATGTAAGCATTTAGGGGTATAAGAATATCAAAGTTACCCAATCAGATCAGACCCATTCAGGATCAGAAAATGGCCATGTGCATGACAAGAAACTATAAGAAATCATGTACTAGAAGAGTGCAAGAGTAGAGTAATTTTGTTCCTGTCCTTCTGTCAGAAGGAGCTCTTTACTTGAAGTATTTCCTTCTATGTTTTGTTGTTCTTCTAATATAACTGTGAAAAGGCTTATTGTCCACAAACGAATAAAGTACCTGATGCCCAATTCTGGCCTTTTCCCAAAAAACAGATACAAAGAGGTACACTGCTCAGCCTCTCTCTCATTAGTCTGGTGGCAAAATTCCCATTATGTCTCCTGCCATTGGAAGAATTTTTTCTGTTGGGGCTTAATTCACAAACTACGTCACAAAGTCAACCAAAACACATATATAATTTCTAAAATTATATCAGACATAAATTGGGAAAACCCACAAAAGTATGGAAAATTTTAGAAAAAAAACATGTTTTTTTAATTTTCTTTTTCAAAATTGTCTAGCTACATCTTCATCAATTTATTTTCCACTGTTAAAAATCATCAAAAAAATGCTTCATTCTTAGTTAAGTGAAATATGCTCACTAGACAGTAAGTCTTTAATAATTTTTTTTTTCTTTTGCCTTGAGGTTCTATTTTTGGTCAATCCAACTTTCCCTTTATACCAGCTTCTTGTTTTGGCCAATAAAGGGGAAATATCAGTCGTTCAAGAATGCCTTTCATCTGTAGCTGTAAAGGACTGAGATTAGGACTGCAATATCCAAAATGCCAAAAATGCTTTCTATCACTGATTACTAATTAAGTAGTCCCTTATCAAAGGACATCCATTCACAGACAAAAGGAAATCTCATCATTTAAAGGGCCAGTAGTCATGAAATATAAATGAGAAGATAACAGTAATGCTATGTTCTCTTAGCATGCATCATATCCCACAGTGATTTTTTACTTATAAAACACTGAACTGATTGCATACTGTTTTGCTGTGTATCACTCACAAGGACTACTCCTGGGTAATGAAGTGTAATTAAGAGGAATCGTATCTATCTCTTCATTCAAAGCCAATGATTTCCTTTCCCATTAGTTACACTGTGGAAATACAATGCTTTACAGACGTAATCTTTACCATTGATTTAATTGACTCAGCTGTCTTCAGATGTTAGAGCTGTGTACCAATGGCTATATCATTTAGATGCTTTTTCTTAGTTCAGAAGTAAACAAATATAAACTATATTCCTTACTAAGCATCAGAACAGGTTATTAGATGCAGTGCTAAACAGCCATCCCCGCCTTTGAAGAACACAAGGTATGTGGTTTTATCTCTTTTTTTTTTTCCTATGGGAAGTTTCTTTGCATTTGAATTTGAATTTGCCAAATCAGGTAATGTAGTTACATTTTTTTTTCTTTCTTGAATTTAACTATGTTTCAGAAGTTAATGAAATATTAGAAAGACTTGGGGATGTTGGTTTCTGACTACTGATAATCTGCAATACCAGTCTGTGATGCTGAGGTGAAGAGCACAGAAACTGAAGGAAGGTTGGTGCTCCCTCAGGAGTGGAGCAACTTATATGTATGTGCTATTCCCCATGGCTGTCTATTGGAAGGGACCTAATGGTAATAGTGGCATCCTTCACATCTCACTGGAAATTCACAGTCATTTACTGAGAGATTCTAAAGCCCGGTAATGATATGCAGGTGAAACTCAGTGTAGAGTTCTCTATGCTAACATAGAGAGTAACCTAACATTTTTAAAACATGAGCTTATGAAATTGGTCATGCTGTGATTTCATAGAATCATAAAACAGCTTGGGTTGGAAGGGACCTTAAAGATCATCTAGTTCCAAACTGCTTGCCATGGGCAGGGACACTTTTCACTAGATCAGGTCTACTTCTTCCGTTTTTATTTGACAATCCTTTATCTTGGTCTTCTGTTATGGGAGGTGCATTTGAGTGAAGGAGTTAATCACCTACACGCTAAAACACATATGGACAAAATACAAACTACAGGCGGAACAGTGTTTGGCCAGTGGGAATCACAGGGTAAATCTGCCTTTTTAGTGTGTTTTGCTTGCCAAGACCACTGCAAACCTCAGGCCTGTACTTTTCTGCCAGTCAGCACTGCCACCACTGTGTTAATGGTCATCAAATGTCAAGAATCACTTTCACCTTGGAGAGTATTTGGAACAAGAGGATTATGACTAAATAAAACGTGAATCTTAAGGATAAATATGTAATTAATGAAGCAGCACAGAAGAAAGATTACCTGTATAGCACTTCCTGGGTGTGTGTGTATGCACACACGGAGAAGAGAATCTGTTCTCCTTCAGTCACGGTGCACATTTGTAAATGTTAAAGACAGGGAACAGATGACTGTTTAACATGACAAAGAACTATAAAAGCATTACTGTTTCTCCTTTCTTTTTCAGTCATTTAAAAAAAAATTTAATGAAGTATTGCAAACTGGCTTCTGAAGTCATATGGTATTTTAAATACCTACCAAGGGAAGAGATTACTTATAAATATTGTATTTTAGAGCTCACAGGAGGCCTCAGACAGTTTGTTATTCATTTCAACCTAATTCGAGTGGTAACAAGCTTACTGGATAAGGTGTCTACTTTCTGAAATAGTTTGACTCTCTAATACCCATTATTAGTTGTTTTAATATATAGAGTTCACTGCATGTTCACTATTCTACATGTCTGAACATTCTTTTGGAAATCAGAATAGTAAGGTTTCTGGACATAAAAAATGCCCTGGACAATATATTTTATTACTTCTCAGCTATCTTCTGTTTTGAAAATATAAATTCAAGGAACTCTTAGAAAGGAGGGATCATTAAGAGGGCAAAAATATCAGGGTGGCAAAACAATAACATTCTTCAGCTGCTAATAGTCTCAGAACTCCTAGAAATGCTTCCTGCCATTTGCATTTAGAAACCAAGGTAATGCTAATGATGTTTTGTATCCTCAGGATCCTCAGTAGTGCCATTAGTACAAACTCATGTCAGGAAAAGTTCTCTGTGTAGCAGAAGGAGCAGTCTGGGACCTGGCTGCTGCCACACCCGCCAGCCTGTGCAGTGGGGCTGCTGCCTTGTTGTGTCCCTTTGTGCCCTGTTTGTCCATACAGTGTCACGTCCTGAAGCTGCACCAAGGCCTTGCTGGGCACAGGAAGAGGCTGTTGTCATTAGAGCTGACTGGAAAACAATGCTGCACATGACAAGGTCTGTGGAAAATAGGAAACATTTTACGTACAGAATTTCCTCCTAGTTATGGCAAATCAGAAAAGCACTTTGATTTGTTAACCACGGAGCTTTCTTCTGTCCAGGAGCTCTGGTTTTACCTTATGTCTCAAACAACTCTTAGAGCAGCACAATTGTGGTTCAGCACTTGAGCTTTCACAAGCTACAGTGACAGCAGCAGAAAAAAATAATAAATATAGCAGTGCTCCCAGCTCCCAAACAATCAATGCTTGCTGATTTTGGAAGCCACAATAAAAACAACTTTTCACATTTCAAGCACAGTATAACATCGGATTTGTAAAACTTAGGGAGATGTAAAACCCCTTGTCGACCTTTGTCCTTCTGACACTGCTGAATTTAGTAAGCCCAGTCTTGAGGCATCTGACTGGCTTAACCCTCTCCTGTTTTATTCTTCAAACACCACTGATTTACATGGTAGTTTGCCTTAGACAGGGCAGTCAGGCTTTGATATTTGGTTCCCGTGGGAGTGTTGATTAATAAAGCCTGAGAGGAAAAGTTGTAACTGCAGAAAATGAGAACGAGTGAAAGTCCTTTGTAAATGAAAGTCCTGGGATCTGCAATGATTTCAAATTACATTTCTGTGTATGTGTGTGTGTGTAGTCGATGCTTTGGCATGTCAATAGCTCTTGGTGCACCTTAGAAAAGATGCTGTGAACATTAGTAATCAGTAGAGCTAAGCTATCTCGGCTCAGATAATTGTATAAAAATAGCACCATCACTGTGTTAGAAATGAAAAGAGAAAAAGAAAATAAGCCTGCAAAAAAGGCACTGTAAAAGCAGGAGACTAAGGAAAACAAAAATGATAAATATTACAGCCAAGAACTAAGTAGTTTCTTCCTGAAGGCACAATAGCAAAAAATTAGTTCCTTTACAAGGCAAGATCCAAATTTGGGGTATCAAGAAATTTGAGAAGTAAGCTGTAGGCTCAACACTGGGGCCAGGCACCTGACCTTATTGCTGTGGGCTGTTTGAGAGCAAACAGAACTTCCTGCATTTTCTGTATTCCAATTCTGAAAGGGTCACTGTGTGCTTTAATAGCCCTGGCTACACAAAGCATTTGACACTTCTCCATATGACCCCACATGGCCTTTCTTAATGTGGAAAAGACTATGAATCTACCAATTACTACAGAAAACTAGTAATCAGTTGTATTACATGCATGTAATAAGACCTCCACTAAAATTCCTTGATCAATGTTTGTAACCTATGCTATCAAAATTTCAGTAATGTCTTTAGAAACTAATGTCTTTAGAATTGTGGTATGCTCAAATTTTGTTGGTGACCTTCACTGAACTGACTATGATTTGGAAATACTGTGAAATCTATAAAGGCTACACTTTGCAACCAGCCAAATGTTGAATGTGTGTTATGATTTCCACAGCATGCGAATAGCTTAATATTTTTATTTTATTTTACCTCTGATTTGTTGTACATGGAATGTTAAAGCTGGCTTTTTACAGTCTAGGGGTATTGAAATCAGAAGATAGATCTCTCCTCTAAGTACAAATCAGTAGGACAGACACTTAATAGTTTTGAAACATATGGTTAATAAGCCTATATTTTTTTATTTATGACTCTATGATTATATTTTATTTTTCAGTTTGTAGATATTGGAAAAGGAATCTTCAGATGGTCCTTAATTATTCTGAATTTAGCTAATGAGATATGTTGCTGCAGTCCAAACTCCGGGCTCATAATAAACAAAAGCTAAAAGAAGGAAATACACTCATTCTTGTTTTCTTACTGAATGTTATTTAGAAATTTTTTTTTCTATTTTCTAACAACTGAGAGGGTTGTTTTGGGCTCTTTTTAATAATTGTTGTACATCTCCAAATTTCATTGCTGCTTTTGAGAGACCTCAGCTTTCATTTCCACCAGAGCAATTGGTATGATTTGGGGACAAACAAAAGGTGGAATAGCTCAGTGTAGGAAGAAAAGGCTGACCAGAAGTAATCAGCTGTCAAAGCCAGCGGGAGCCAAGCCCTCACACAGCCCCTCTGACTGGACAGGCAGCATCGGTGTCATGTTTGCCCTCACTACCCTGCAAGGCAGGGAAACAAGTCCATCTCATATTTCAGCTTAGAAGCTGAGGAGGGGAAAGGATCAGGGAGAGGCTGTGCTTCAGGCTGAGTGCCCATCCTGGATTACCGAGCAGCCCCTGTTCCCATTAGATGAGCCATATGTTACATCTGCAGTGGTCCCGGGACAAGGTGGGAAGGAGTGCTGGCATGACAGGCCCCAGGAGGAATATGTGATTCATCAGTGCAGCCGAGGTCATCTCTAGTGCCACCACTGTGGCTGGGGAATAGGGTGTTGGACCCTGGGAAACAGCTGGTTTGGAGGAGAGCAGGGACGATGCCTTAATCCGTGTTCCACTCCTGCTCCCAGGAAATGCCCACTCAGCAGATAAACTGAGAGTCTTTCCCACGCTGCAGGGAGAGCCTGACAGAAACATAAGGTGACGCATGCTTAGGGCTGGTATCCTGTCTGCTGAACCACAGATCTTCTGTACTCACAGGACTCTAATTGGAATAATTTTCCTTTTCCAATTCATTTAATGAAGATGGGATCTTGTGGACCATTCCTTATACTTCAGAAATGCTGCATCTCTCATGGACACAAGGCATTTGTGACCAGCCAGCTGAGTATTTTTGCCTCTAGCAAAAAGCTGTCACTCAGAATGTAAAACAGATATCTGTTTATACAGATACTGTATACTGCAATGACTTTTTTTTTTTTCAACGTATGTTTCAAATGGTACAAGGAAAACATGGAACCCTGGCAACTTTGCAGCTTATTCCATTTCACCATACCAGGTTTGCTTGGGGTTTGGTCACTGGCTGAACTTCTCCTGACAGTTTGCGACAGCTCTGAGGGGTTCTTGGCTGTGTTGTTTGGGCTGTTCCTGGGGATTCTATGCGGAAACGGGTTGAGGGAGACAACAGGGGGGAAAAATGTTGGGTTTTTGTTTCCTTTCATTCACTGTTGATACTCTCCAAAGGAAAACTGGCAAGAAAGGGATGAAGGTAACACAAGACTTGGCAGAAAGCTAACACACAGGAGTGCTGCAGAGGTTGAACACTAAGTCTTTTGTCCATTTCTAGTATCCCTGTTTTATTCTGTGCAGTACAAGCTGTACAAGTTCTTATTTACATAGGCCACTTATGCAGGCTGGAAAAGCAAAATTTCATGTTTTCTGTTGTTCACATCAGTCCTGATGAGCACTTCAGGATCTCATCTGTTATCTTTGTCACTGGAATTGCTCAGTGTATCTGAAAGTAGTTTGAGGACAGCTGCTCAGCCTCATAGAAGACAGTGAATGTTTGATGTGGTAGCCACTGCTCAGGTGTTACTGACTGACACTGGATTCACACTGAGGTGCATGAACTGCTTTGCAGTGACAACAGCGGTCTGATCCCTGAAGTCATCATTTATGTCATTTGTCCCATGTTTGGTGGCATGGCTGAGGATCAGCACTCCTTAACCTCCCACCACCAGTCCTCTTTGTCTACTCTGCTTCTATGTGCATGTCTCCTTAATGCCCCCCAACCTTCTGAATCCTTCAGCAGACACAGGGCAGATGCATGGTTTTGTTTGTCCAAATGGCAAACATCCACCAGAGTGGGAACTTCAAGTTTTTTGTAACTGGCTCAATTGTTGTAGCACCTGCCTTTTACAGGAGTCGTCACATTCCCTCTGGGTTGCAAGCATGGGTAGTTCTCATCCAGGCAGGCAATATGAGTAATTCCTGGTGCTGGGTCTACTCAAGGATTTTGAATTAAACTGTATTTCCTTTCAATCTCCTAAATAATAGAAATGAAGGGTAATATATTGTTATGTATGGATTATCTTAGAAAGACATCTATTTTGACTTAAACTCTACTAATAATATAGGAATGGGGAGAATGGAGTTTGACATGAATTCCAGCAAGGTATTTATAGAACTGTTAGAACAGATTTTACAATAATTAAAACAGAGTATAGGTTATGTTAAAGTAAATGAAGTCCGTTTAGTTCATCATCATTTTTAGTGTTGCAAATTAATGTAACAATGACAACTGTAGTTGTCACTGACTTGAACAGCAACAATTAATCATTGCAGTTAATCATTATTAACACCTAATTCATAATGATCAATCATGCTTGACTCTAGGATCATTGTGGGCTTATATTAAATACTATATGAATGTATAAGGGCATTAATAACTGTCCAAAACCTAGGAAAATCAGGCCCCCATTTTCCATTTTGATGTAGTGTTATGAGCTATTTCTGTCATGTCTCTGAAGTTAGGACTTGTTAAGTTTCAATTCATCTTGACGGGTAAGATTGCTGCATGTATATGCAAATGGCATAAATGCCCCATATTTGTCTAAGGTAGTTGTTCATCTCACAGGTCTGCTGAGTCAGTCAGGCAAAACTCTTTGCTCAGCATCAAACTGGTGCTTTGGCCTGGCAATTCCCCTCTAACTATCTTCCTATGGCATACAGAACTCCATGAAGAATTACCTGTGGTTTTCAAGATTAGCTCTCAGTTCCTCCTCAGTTGCTATGTTCAAAGTTGCTTCAGCTTGAGCAAGGGCTGGTTCCAAGGTGGGCACCATGCTGTGGTTTATACCTATTGCAATACTGATGTCCAAAACACATGCTGTCCAAAACACATCAATACTGATGCACAAAACCCTCTGAAAAGTAGTTTTGCAGGCTGCCTGTATGGCTTTACAGGCTGCAAGTTACCTGTATTCTAAAAGGGCATGCTCTAGACCATGTTTTGGTTTGGGTTTTTTTAACAGTTTCACTGTTTATATGCTCATTTGCCTTTCTGTGAAGCAGAAGAGCAATGACGTAAATTAAATACTTTTTCAAAAAGCTTTGGAGTACTTCTTTTCAAGTTAAGTGTGCCTGGACATTGTAATGAGTCTTCTTTGCACAAAATTTAACTGGAATGATGGTGTTTGTCTTCCCGAGTAACCTTTCCATGTGATGAAGCCCTGCTTTCATGGGATGATTTCATGGGCAGGCAGGTTAAGCACCTGCCTGCCCATGAGATGTGCTGAGTGAATTCTTTGTTCTGCTTTGCTTGTGTGTAAGGCCTTTACTTTACCTGCTAACCTGTCTTTTTCTCAACCCATGAGTCTTCTCAGGGTTACTTTTCTGATTCTCTTGCAGGTCCCACTGTGAAGGGAGGGGGTGAACTTTGTTGCCAGCTGGGGTTATCATAGAGTCATAGAATATCCTGAGCTGGAAGGGACGCACAAGGATCATTGAGTCCAACTCCTGGCCTTGCACGGGACACCCCAAGAATGATCCCAAGTTCCTGAGAGCCTGAGAGTCCAAATCCTTGAACTCTGTCAGGCTGGTGCTGTAACCACTTCCCCAAGAAGCCTGTTCCAGTGCTTAAACAACCCTCTGGGTAAAAAACCTTTTCCTGTTATCTACCCTAAAGCTACCGTGATACAGCTTCATGCCATTCCCTCAAGTTAAAGCATGACACCATGATTCAGACATATATTGCACCCCAAAACAAATCAATTTGTTTTATTTACCCTTGAAGAGTGAAAACTAAATAAATATCTCGATTGGAATTAATTTTAAATATTTTAGTTTGCTCCAAGGGAAACAAAAGACAACGCTGTGTACATGTCCATAATGAACTTCAGTAATACTTAGTTCAAAATGATTGTTATTACAGCATACAACAGTGCTCAAAGAAAGCCAAAACTTCAACATAAACAAAAGCATTAAAGTTTGATAGCTGTATTATTTCTAGACAGAGGGTAAAGACCCACTGGAGAAGTTGCTAAGTGCCCTGGTACTGCAAAGGATGTTTGAAAGTGCTTTTTTCTTAACCAAACAAAATATTTCAAAAGGAGCAAACCCCTTTTAAATTCCTCCATGAAATGAAAGTCTCTTCAAGGGTAGTTTGACAGAATTAAACCATTAATTCGTCAGATTTCAGCAGCGTCCGATCTCTGAAGAGTATGCAGACTGTTTTCTGCCTGAAGGACAAGCAAAGCCATGTGACTCCTGCAAGAGGGTAGAGCTTAGAGCAGCACGTAAAATTGTGCTGTATTTGCCTCAAAACAGGCCAGGTAACAGGGCTCCATCCATTGTTATGTAATGAATCCAAAACCAGTTCTTTTTCCACAGGTGTATTTTCAATCTTTTTTTCATCTTGCCAGAAACTTTTTTCCTGAGTTTGAGGATCCCTCATGAAACTGTTATTTTTATGATGCTGCAGTACTTGTCCTCTGGGAAATCAGACCTTCTCTGCCAAGAGCACAAGTTCACTTTTCAACTTCAGTCCAGTGCTTGGCCACATGTCTCTCCTGTCCTGTCAATGACACTGCTAATTCTGTGACTGCTGTGCTCAGAGAAGGTGCTTCCAGTGCAAATGATTTCCCTGTGTGCTGTAACCATGCACAAATCCTGAAATATGAGGCACGGAAGGACTGGGAATAAGATCCTGATGTGCACCTTGTTTCTGACCTGCCTTTATCCCTCTGCACATTCTTGCTGTTTAACTGTGTTAAAATGATTTATTACCTAAATCAAATTAAAAATGGATCCCATTTTGTCCTTCTATTTTTTGCTCAGAACGACACTTAGAACTGGAGGCAGGTGAGCAGAAAATACTTGAAAAAAAATGTTGCTATTAGAAAAATACTTTGTCTCTCTCCCTAAAAACTAATCATTCCAAAAGTTTTCAGCAGAAAAGAAGGCTTGAAATTAACTGAGATAAAAGAAGGTCATATTAAAAAATGATATTAACAAAAGATTCAATTAGGACTTTGGAAATTGCCTCCATTGTGGGGTTTTGTTTTAAAGATTAAAAAAAGCCCCTCAACTTCAACATTTAAATTTCCAAATTCTGGCCTCTGGGGGAAGGATCGCATGCTGAGTGCCTCCACTTCCTGAAGAAAATGTGGGAGGGGTGGGACAACTTAGAGTTGAATCCAAAGCAGCTGAACTGACAACAGGGACATTTGCTATGGAGGGGATGAGGAAAAACCTCGTCAGTGGTGGGTGAGTACTCTGTTGGTTTAGAGCTTCACCCAGGGTTGCAGAGAGGCCCCTTTGTCCAGAGCCTAAAGGGTATCACCAAAACATTTTTTTTCATGCTTTGGTAATGAAGGACTGAGCAGGGTTCACTGCTGTGTTTGAGGAGAGCAGCAGCAGATGAACCTGTGCAGGTGTGAGCCTCAGGGCTTGGGGGATTCACACTTAAGGGGAGAACAGGTCCCTTCAGGTCGAAGTGGTAGCTGGCATCTGGTTTTGAATTGCAGTTTCAGACTGAGAGGCAAGAGCTTCCTGTAGCCCCTCTTTGCAGTGCTAAATCTTTTATTATGTTCAGCTCTCTATCACTGAGCTCTCACAGATTCAAGATGAAGAGGGCAGAGCCTCTTTCTAGGCTCATTTGTTTTCTGTCTGATTTATTTATATTGGTCACTCTTCTATTGATGAACTATTACGACCAAGATACAAAGAGCAGAGTGAAAGACTCGTCAAGATTGATGCTTTCAAGACTACTGGATTGTAAATAATAATGCGTGTGTGTGCGTGTGTGTGTGTGTGTGTGTGTGTTTGCCTTGTCTGATGTGTTTGGTTAGAAAACTAGTTGGTTTCTGAAATGCAGTGAACCTGTACATATTTCAGGATGCTCCTGTGAAGAAAATTTGAGTAGAGCTTTAAAAAGACAGCCAAATTACTTTCTTCTAAAGAATTTCTTATTTTTTTTTTTGTGGCCCTAAATATAATAATCACTTTCTTTTCCTTCTGTTGTATTTTCCTATGCAGCCCTGTGAGTCTCATAAGCAGAACAATGATGATTATTTTAGGGGCAGATCGTAAATGCAAAGGGGTTTTTTTTACTATTGAAATAATAAAGCTCTGTAGCGTATGGTAGGTGAATATCCTAAATATATAGACAATAAAAATAAGAAACAAATCTAGAAATTAAAATTTTAATTATATATGAATTTTCATCTCTAAAAAGTCAGTGATTAACTTAGGAGTACACAAACCTATTAGTGTCCATGAGAATGAGTGACATTGTCACATTGACACATTGCCGGCATGAGGAATGTGTTATGCTATATTCTTCTATTCCTCATGCCATTTAGGAGTGCACACAAATTATTTTAAATCCCAACAATGGTAAATTAATGCATATTACTTGCATAAGAAGCTGCAGGCATCTGTTTCAGTAAAATGCATATATCTATATACACAGCAGACCATGAACAGTTATTTTTCAGTCTTTGTTAAAGTTTTGGTAAAAATCTTAGCTATTCAAAATTGAGAGGTCTTGATTGCCAAAGCTAGGAATGAGAACTGTGAAAATATGTGTATTTCTTATGTGTCCTTCTGCTTGGGTTACCAAAAGATAATTTTTCCCAGATGCCAGCTTGCTGTGCGTTTTTTCGTAGCTTAGACCTCATAGATATCCTGCGTAATCTCAGCATTCCATTGCTTTTACAGGGAGATTGAATGATCTGAATATAGTCCAAGGGCTGGTTTTTCAAAAATTCAGGTGCTTCTTATCTAGAGCCACTTATCAGTAAATACCAATAAATATTTACTTGATAAGGTTCAGGTGCTTGGAGGGAAAACTGTGTGAATAGTACGTGAGCAGCATCAACAGGAAAACTGTGTGTTCCAGTATTCATGTTGGATGCACTTTGCCCCTATCCTCAGGACCCCGCTCCCTTTTATTACCTGCAACTATAATTCAGTTATGACTCTCATGATATCTACTCGCACACACATCAGTTTTGGGTTCTTGGTTGTTTGGTTTTTTACAGAGATATGGCGGTTGCTGGTGACCTTCCTTTGCACCCTGTTCGTTGCCTTAGTCACAACTCCAGACCCCTGACAGTTTTTGAGTAAGAGGGACCTGCAATATCTATCTAAAATCTACAGTACAGCTTGACCTAGATTTTATTGTTATTATCATTTATGCAAACAGCCTTCCTCACTGCTGAGTCCCTGCTTTGACAGTGTGAGCTGAAAAACATCCATGGATATAGAGCAGGAATGCTAAATTCCTCATGTTATTGCAATAACAGGGAGGAGTGAAGGAAGCATAGATAGCACCTTTATTGTTGAACCAAGGTGAAACAGTCGTGATGTTCTGTGCTGCTGTGTTCCTGTCAGGAGCCAGCTGCTGGGATGTCCCAGCATCAGCCTGAATTTGTGTCTGCAGCCTCCTGAGAAATGCTGTGACCCGATGAGGCCAGTGTGGCTCAATGGGGGCACTGAGGAAACAGGTGGCAGAACTCCCAAAAGCTTCCCTACATGGTCCTGCAACCCCAGCTGGTTTGCAGCTCAGAGACTGCTGCTTAGACTTGGGATTCAGAGGTATGAACACACTCGTTTGTTCCTTACCTGTAACCACACAGAGACCACACAGAGACCACCACTGCTGTGCCTGGAGCTCTTTCCACACCGAAGCCCCATTTAAACTGCCATTTATTAGATTATTTGAAGAGCAAGACATTATCACTATCATCTTACAAGTAATTATACGTTGGACATGGTTAGGGATAACCTCAGTTATCAGTCACCTGGGTTGATGAGGGTCTGTGATGAATGATAAATCCTAAATACTCCTTTATTTCAAGGAGGTTGGCTGGTTTTTTTTTCTAAATAAAAAGCAATAATGAAGGGTATTTGACATCTGTCATTGCTGCAGCATATGTTTCTAAGAACTTCTTGCTATATTTGTTGTGGAAACAACTTGTTATGATAAAATATATTTCCTCCATTCAAATGCAATTTAAGGGTACTCTAACTTCACTGAATTCTTCTAGAGTCATTTTTCCATATAACTCTTGAGATGTAATAATCTAAAAAAAAAAAAAAAGCCCTTACATTCTTGTGACAGCTGGGAACAGGTTTAAAAACTGAAAGATCAGGTTCACATAATATCCATTAATTGATTCAATGAAGTTTTGAGCGAGATGTCAGGGGTTTAAGGTTGGTTTATTCTATATGCCTAAATTTATGCACATTTATAGTTGTATTTTTTTCACATAATTTATCATTATCCATTAGCACATTTTGCTTTTAGCCTAATGTGCTATCCCGACTTTTAACACTGAGTGTCACTTTGTATAAAAGTGGTCTCATCCAGACCTTTGCAAGCTCCTTTTACCTTCTGGGTCTCATTCTACCTAGACAGTAGGGTTAGGTGATTTGCTTCAGAAAAGCTTTTACAGACTAAAGAGGTTATAAAAAATTTTGCTCAATTTCTGTTGAATAGGCTTTTAATTTTTAAAGAATTTTGGAGCTGGCAGAGCCTGCTATACTGACAGGGTCTGAGGCTGCCATCATCTACACAAGCAAAGGTGTGCAAGGCAGCAGAGCAAAGTTTGGGTGAAGGTTTGTGAGCTTCTATTTCACCGGAATGTGTCATGCAATCCCATTAAAAACTGTAATTGTGAGCCTGAATCTGAACCTTTTTTTTTTACATTACTATGAGTCTTGTTCCTAAGTTATCCTCTTTACTCTGATAATCTTCTCTACTTCCAAAATATGGGAAGTGCTATCCAGCACAGGAAAGAGTGGCAGAGCTTCATTGCCTCATGCAAACAACTAGATTCCTTAAATGTATTTATTACCAAAGGGTTTGGACAGGAACCACTGAGACCTAAGGATCTGGGCACTCACCCTGTTTCTGAGTCCACATACATCCAGCAAACCTGCCCCAAGGCAGACCCATCACTAGCCTTGTCGAACTTCGAGACCACTCATCTGTGTGCTGCCCCCTACATATTTTTCTTAGGATAATCTGAGGATGCTGGCACTGATCTTCAGCTCCCTTTCCTTTTCTAGAAAAGTTCCCATTGATAGTGAAATAAATCACAAAGAAATGATACTGCAAATTCTCTCTTCTTCATCCTAAACATGTTTATCCTTGTATTTTCTCCTACGCAACAATAGTTCCCAGAGTAACTATACCTAAACAAATTAAAAGTATATTAATATTCTTCATGCTATAGTGACTTTGGAAATGGGAAATTTTTGTTATAAGTATCCTCATTCCAAACTTTCTTTCTTCTAATCTCTTGTGTATGCTGCTCTACTATAGAAAACATTAAAGTAAATTTAGATAATAAGAAATTAATATGACCCATTTATGGGTCAAATAGTAAGTTTAGATGTTCTTTTTACGCTCTTAAATTTTTTTCCAGATCATGTTATGAGAAGACATAGAAGAATACTTTTAACAGGTTCAGTAAGATAGACTAAAGACTTTCAGATAATTTATATACTTTTTCCTTGGCAAAAAATACATCACAGGTCAATATTTTTTTAATTGGCTTTTTGGAACCCGATTCCAATATATGTGCCATAGCCAGACTTATATGTTAATTGAAATTAATATGAAGAATAGGCCTTATATTTAGATCCAAAACAAAAAAATCCTGATAGACATCATTTCACTTTGAGTGCAATTTTAAGACTCACCAATCTCACATGTAAAAAATAACAACTTGACTAGGCTCCACTTCATATTATATGAAAATAATCATTATGAAAATTAGGCTCTTGAATTTCATCTTTAGTTTTCTTTCCTTTTTTTTGGTAACAGAATTTTGTTGATTTTGTTTCTAAACTCTGATTCTGGAGTTCAATGTGGCTCATTTGGCATTTCATAGTTTGGAAATTACGTTTTATTTGTTTCCATAAAGATTGATACAAGAAGAGAAAATGCTACTCTCTCCTATACCCTATACATGTTGACTGATTATATAGTTGAACTCTATGACCTATTTATCTTCCTGAAAGAAACAGAAACGACTTTGTCACAAGCTACAGAATATATGCAGGACTGCACAGTGCTCAGTCGCTACTGCATTCTGAACAGTGATATATTTTAGAATCTAATATTTATGTTCATTTCAACTTGTATTCTCATTTTTCATCTGCAGTGCCCTTGGTGGTGGTAGAAATTAGTTTTATTACAGCTTCCTCTAAAGGACATCCATGCTTGGAGGAAAAACAGGGAGAGGAAAAGTCATCCGGAGGCATGGGCTCCAAATTGATATGTCAGGGAGGTATATCCATGAATTTCCTGCTGAAGTATAGTGATCCATAATCCTCTCTTGTATTATAGACTTATAAATTACCTTCTTTTATGGTATGTCATTTAACCATACACATCTTTGTATCAAAACTCTGATTTCAAGCCTAGGCTGGAACCATCAGTGTTGTTGAGGTCACCCTGGAAAAACAAAATAGATAGCAGTCTCAATAAGCAAAGACTCCCCTTCCATCAGGCATGGGCATGGCTGTGGCTGCCGCAAGTCCCTGGGAAGTCTTGTGGCGATATTTGTTCCTGTTCCGTGGGGCGAGGCTGACACTGCCATCTGTCACTCACTGCCTTGCTCAGGTTTTGTGTTTGTGCCTCGTCTCACTTTTTCCCTCGATATGGCCTCCCTCCAGGCTGCTGCAGCCTAAATCGTAGCAGTCAGGTGATATTTTTCCTGTGTCTAGCCTGTGAGCCTGCATCTATATAAAACCTCCATCAGGCCCTTTTCTCCTCCCCACTTCTACAAGAGAGACATTTTGAGTAAGTCGAGGTTCAGTATGTGCCAGGAAACAGATGAAATAATAAAGCATCCTTCTAATGCCATATAAGGTTGTGGTAAAGGTGTAATGAAGGAAAGAATAATTAAAGGGGAAAAAAAAAAGTTGTACATTGTGAAATCTTGCACATTCAAAATGGCTAAAAAGCCACCTAAGTTCTTCTATAGCTGTAATATTTTTGTAACACAGGCCCTATTAATCTGACACTTGGTCAAATTGCCAAAATCTATTATAATATATATGAAACTGTTTTGCAATATATTGAAGGAAGTCTTGACCTTTAGAACTCTTGTTGCAGAGATAATGATTTGGTGCTTGCTAAACATTCCATACATGTTTAAGGCTTTGACAAGCTGTTTTCTTCAGAGAAGGAATTTCTGAGTTTCAGTAGTGTCTCTATATCTCATTATGGAGAAGGAAAACAGACCGGAAGGCACAGTGTATAATCCAAAGCTATTTACGAGAAGGCGAGTGAGGGAATTCCAGGACTTCCAAATAAATCGAAAAGATGCAAACTTGCAGTCAGTGTGCCACTTTTGTCCACACGCAACTGGACCCGAATGGTGGCCATTTTCCATGGGAAATAAAAACTCTTTCCCCTAAAATGAAGAAAAATGTGATATTCTGAAGTGCAAGACTTAAACCTGACACCGCTTCCCACTCTGTCATTCAATGACTTTCCTAGTTTGTTCTTTCTCACTGTGATCAGGTGGGGAAACTAATACTGATTTCCAGGAGCTGCGCTACTCTCAACCATTTTTAAAGCCTACCTGCACAGAATGCAGGTCTCAACAACAATCTGTATCCTACAGAATCCCTCAGTAATAAGTAAGCATTTTCTAAAATAATTGCTAGTCATAACTGCCTAAAAAGCAAGGGTACTAGATGAACAAAGTCACTAAATTAAATTTTTTCATCAGTTTTCTTGTTGCCTTTGCCACCCCACCCAACCCAAAAAAGGGGTTTTGCAATCTGGATTATTTCAGTACATGCCCCTAAAAGTTGCATTAATTCTATGAGGAGGAGGCAATCTAGGTGGGATATAGATGCAGGACCAAGGTGCAAAGGTGATAAAACCAAGGATATTTTAAGCCAGGTTTGATGCTAAAGGACTCTTCATACTGGAAGATGCCCATTAAATCTTGAGAGCCTTTGTTCAATCTGTGTTGCATGTTATTTCCTCTCCTTTTCACTCAGCTATGCTGGATACATAAGGGTCACTTTGGAAGAAAAAATTATTGGTATGCCTAATGTCACTGCTTTATTAGGGGAAAACTGGCACAAAACTCTTGCATTTCAGTATATTAAAGGTAAGTTGTTTTCACCTTCCAGTGCTGATAAGTTGGAAAGTCCAGAGGTGACCCTGTCTGGTCTCCAGGACTGTATGGTTTATCACTGGGTCCTTCAGCTCTGTCCCGGCTTTCTAAATCACAGTACTCAGAGAGAACTCATGCAGGGCCTCTCAGTGGTGTTTCTTGTGAACTGACCGCTTGCAAAACTACAATAGAATTCCAAAGACCAAGCAGTAGGCAAGAAACAAAAATGCTATTTTTAGCAATTCCCTGTGAAGAACTGGGGAGGAGTTGCAGTAAGGAGGAACCCACACAGCCAAGTGCTTGATGCAGTGCTTGAACAGGCAGGATTTTCTCTATTTCAGGGAAAAGTTCAGAGTTATGCTGTCAGGCTGTCTGGCAGAAGCTGTGTAAGGGCAAGGGGGGGGTCTCTGTTACAGCAGCGTGGGCTTGGGGTGCTGGTGAATTATTGAGGTACAGAGGTAAATTAGAAATACTGCCAGGAGGCCAGCGAGTGTTCCAGGTAGTTGTTTTCAGTACAGGAAGGATGTGACTGACTGCAGGCTTATCTTTCCAACTTCACATCACACTGTGAAATACTTTGTGTGTACCTCAGCTGTACCTGAAAATCCCAGGCAGGAAGGAGGATTGCAGTGCTTTGTGACTGCCATAGTTTCTTCTGTGGCTACCCAGCTGCTGCAGGGAGGAGAAAAAGCTCTCGGGCGCTGCCCTGCCCTGCAGGCAGATGCTCTGAGGAGGATGAGTTCAGCCAGGTGCCAGCGCAAAGGTCAGGCCTCGAAATTTCTGCATATACAGTACAATCCTATCAGCAGCAGACTCTTCTTGTGCACTGCAGATGGTTCAGCTGTGAGTAGTGCCTCCCAAGCCCGCAGGGAAGACAGGAGGGAAAGATACTGTCTTCTGCGAAGGTGTGCTGGAGTGTAGGCTGCAAGCCAGATTTAAAAAACATGAACTATGGTGGTTTAGGGCATGGCCTTCAGCAAAATGAAAATGAGATGTTCAGGATAGAGCTGTGATACCATGCATTGCATCTCAGATGGAAGAAAATTATGGTCCAGGGGACACACCCGACCATCTTCATCTTTATGTAATTCTTAATTTTTTTCAGATTGTATTTTTGCATAATAGAGCTAACTAATTGCATTCTCTAAATTCAGCCAGACAAATTCTCACCCAATATTAAATCATGATGATGGGGGAGTTTAAGTTATGGTTGTTATACTTGTGTTTAGAGACTGTATTCTGAAATAAATAATCTAAATGAAATACAGAAAGACCTTGTATAGGAAGGATCCAAATAAAGCAAGGAGTAGAATGAAGATGGAGAATGGAAATGAAAAGGAAGACGAACAGATAAAGCAGTCACTAGAAGGCAGCGTCATACAACTTTGGAGAGACATGCAGCAAGGCAGAAGCAGAAAAAAAGAGATGTGGAAAGAATAAAAACCAGGGAAGGTATGGGAAAACAAATATTGTCCATATAGCATGAGAAGAAGTAATCTAAATGTAATAAAAAAGAAGGACTAGAAGAAAGCCAGATATCTAAGTGTATCAAAGTCATAACAAAGAATCGTAAGAGAAATGAAATATTAAAGAGAGTTGTAGGAAGTAAGAGAATAAACAAACTGCAGGAGCACTATAGAGATTTTAAAGATTTTTTTATGTCTTCTTCCTTATTAAGCCTCATCATTAACAGGAATACTGTTTGATCTAATTTATAGCATCAATATACTGCTGCTGTAAAGTCTCCTCCAATACTGTATCAGCAGCAGCAGCTGCAAGTAAATTTGAAAGCTTCAGCAGAGCAGTGCAAGGTAAAGCCACAATCAGCCATTGATTTCTGTTATTTCCAATGAAACTGATCCTTTGGACTTCAGCAGATCAGTTCTCCTCTGCTGAGAGGCTTTTGAGACTCTCCAGCACCTTCACTGGGAAAATGTGCAGAGCAGGCAGTCAAAGTAACAAGAAGCCTATTATGGTAATGACTGATTAGGAGGACAAGAGGAAAGCGGACTGCTAGGGAACCCAAATTTGTTGATCAGTGCTGAAAATAATGGGATTAATATTATAAATTAAAAAATAACCATAAAGGGCAGCTATGGCTAATAACAGAAAGAGGAAAGGATAGAATGGGGTGGCGTAGGATAGGTGGGAACATTTCAAATAATGGGAATAAGGTAGGAAAGCAGAGACTAGATACCACATGTAAATGAACCATTTGGAGTAAGATAAATGCTGCCATACATTGATGTCAGTTTTGACAGTAATAGTGATTAGTGTGAGTTGATAATTGACAACAAGGAACAACAGCCAGAGCAGAACTGTGCGCTCGAAAGTCCTGTGACACTATTACTTAACTCAATTAGCTCAAATTACAGAGGTGTAGCTGAATAAGCAATATTATGAACTGTGACTCACATAAGCATTTCACTCTGGGAGGGTAATTCAGAATCTACTAACTAGAAGCTAATAGCCAGCAGGAGCACATGCACAATTTATGACTTTCATTTAAATGGGACTGCTTAACACAAAATAGCTACTTTAAAAATGAGAGTGCTTAAGTCTGTTTTAACACCTTTCTCAGCACTGGAGAAAAATCTGTGTTAAATCAAAACCATCTTTACAACCTGTAAAACTCTCATGTTTTGCTATTAGTGTTGACAAAAATAGATGCAGCATCATCAACATAGATACTTCCTTACGCCAGAAAGGTGCCATTAGCTTTACTTCAAACATCAACTAAGCTGTGGTTTGAAAGAGGTACTAAAAATATTTCTGAGTACACACTGTTTCATCTAACATCTGACATTGGCTACCAGGTTCAACTTTCCTACCACATTGATCCAGGTGGTGTTTCTACTGACTCTCACATCTATTAGCTCAAGCAGAGTCAGGTCAATTGAATCTAAAGGTGAAAATACTAATGTAGCGGTGAGAGCTTTCTCTGAAAAGCTCTTCACAACTTACCCCAGAAGAAAAGAATCGCTCAGTATTTCTAATTGCCACCTCACATTCGCCAGCTATACCAATCACACTTCTTAAAGCAGGATAAATTTCTCCCATCATCACGTCAACTGTCACATATATCCAATCTGAGAAAGTCATTGCTTCTGTGGTCATCAAGGAATACGAGATCTCCTTATCTTCTCTTCAAATTCTTGCCTCCACATCGCCAGGACTTGGGGGAACTTGGGTAGGGGCAGGCAGACTATTGTTGATATGTGCGGTTTTCTGCTTTCAGCTCTCTTCTCATGGATTATTGCCTAAGCTTTCTGTCACCGTGTTTTGTGCATACCAGGTGTGAGAAGATATTTGTGGGTTTAATAATGGTATAAACTGAGCCTTGAGCTTTCACAAACAGATGTGTGGAGCCATACACAATGCTGAGAGAGAATCAGATTGTCCTCAGAACATCTGCCAGATGTGGCATGCCGCAGGGCACACCATCCCATTGATCCCATTGACAGTACAGCCGGCTGTGTAAGTCCAAGTAGATGGCATTAGAGCACACAGTATTTCCTGCAACCCACTTTCTCCTTGGTTTCCACTCATTCCTGTGCTTAAAAATGTAATCCCTGCTTTGAATACACACCTGAAATGATGACTGCATGACCTTCTTGTTTTCAATTATGAAAGACCAATATTGTTAAAAACAAACGAACAAAAAACCCCACAAAAACCTATTGTGTCACAGGTGTGCTTCTTCTCATTTAATAACTTCTCCACAAAGTCTCTCTTTTATAACAACTGCAGCTGATGTGGCATTATCTCATTTTGAAGTACTTGCTCAGAAACTATTTTCATGTAGTGTTTCTGCCACACTGATAGCTTAGCAAAAAAAAAAAAATAAAAAAACGAAACAAGAGTTTAAAAATGCCTGGAAGTCTTTAGTGGAATATAACATAACATGTAGATCAAATCTAGGTTGAGAAAAATTTCCAGGGCTGGGCATCTAAACATATGTAATGATTCAGGCCTAAACTACTGATCATTTCCATTGTTAAAAAAAAATCACAAAAATTTGTGATCTGAAAATGGATTTTGAGACCTATGTCTTAATGGCTATCCTGAGGTCTCTTTACTCGGTATCTGGAACATTTGGATATCTGAGGAGGGACTTGTTTTTGCACTTTGAAGCTACTCAGGTGCCTGAATTTGCTTCTCAGCAATCCTGACCAAACTCTGACTCGCAGCATCAAGGGCATGTACGAACAAGTTGGTGTTCAGACACTGGCCTTTGCCTTAGTCCCTGTGGAGCTCATTCTAGCAGGAAGGGCCCAAGTGTGCCAGCTGGTTTGATTGATTTAGGCTTCTGAACTCAGACTGGAATTAGGGATCGCCGAATCAGGGAGATGGAGATCCTAGTCCAATGTATCCCCTGCATGGATTTTAAACACCCATGTGTCACTTTCCAGGGTACTGATCTTGATGTTAAAACACTCTAAATAGGTGTCAGTAAGATTGCTGGAAAAACTATGCTGTTGTGCAAAGAATGCAGAAAGGAGGCAGTCTCTGCAGAGAAAGAGTTCTGCTCACAGCCTGGTTTCACCTACCTGGGAGGAAGGGAACTGGGATACATGCTGCTGTGATCCACTGCTCCAGTGGCTCAAAAAACTCAGAGGAGCTCATGCATTTTTCAGTGTTGACTACTCTTGTTTTGCAGGTGATGAATTACAGACCCTTTAGCAGCTATGACACTCTCTCTAATTGTGTTTCCTCAAATTAGCTCAGAGCTCTGAGAAACTGGCATGCAGTGAGACAACCCAGTGGGAGTGTGGGATTTTCCTGCCCTTGCAAAGTGTATAAATAAAGACTTTTCTACAATCCTTATGAACAGATAGCTCCTTGCCTAAAGCTGGTCAGAACAGATCCAGTGACTTCAGTGAGACTGTGCACGTTCACATCAGCTGAGAATCTGGCCTGAAGTATTATTAAATTACGTATTTCAGTTCCATAAACAGCCCTGCCCTGCTGAGATGATGTGCCTGATTCATGGGGCCTGTTTTGCTGTGGAGGGCAGTTGATGGGCAAGAAAACCAGCAGTCAGATCATTAAAACACAATTAGACAGAAGAAAGCCAGAAATTCAGCCGCGGTCCTCCCTCTCCATTTTTTGCCCCACCATACGCTGGCAATTCCTGTGGACAGCTGGAGACACACAAGGATGTTACCTCCTAGCTGCCATGCCATACCTTCTCCAAGGAGAGCAGCAGCTGAAAAGCAGATTGCCTTCCTGAAAATGGGGCATCCTGTCAGCAGGGAAAAGCAAACCGAACAAAAGGTCTGTGTGAAAAAATATGCAGTCATCCTCCAGCCCAAGGTGTATTCAGACCAACTCTTCATTAATTCTTTTAGATAACTGGTCCAAATAAAAACAAGCAATATGTGAAGCAGCAGGATATAGGTGGATATTTATAGACTTCTGTTCATTCCTAAACCAAGGCTTTTCTTGTAGGTAAAGATTGTGTCTACTGTTCACAGTAGAAACATTGGAGCTTCTATTTGAAAATAAGTAAGTTAAAACATACCAGAATATTTTCCCCAAGTGGTATTTCCCAGAACTATGTAATGGCAACTTGTCTTTCCTAGACAGTGAACTGTCAGGGCCAAGCCCATTTTTGTATAGATTATATTTGAAATTGTTTTCTCTAATACACAGTACTACCTTTATCTAAATTTAATGTCTCCAGTCCTTTAATCTCCAGTCAGTTCTAGAGGTCTTTCTGCACCTTTACAAATCTGCTTTCCCTTTTTGCTACCTTGGGCAAACAAGTATCAGCAGCTGCCTTTGTCACCTCAGTGTTTGTGCTGTTTTCCAAATCGCCTGTGAGTAGTTATCTAGCATAACTTGCTTTTCTTCGATAAAATTGTGCTAAAAAAATATGATGCATTGGCTGAGACCCTTTTGCTCTGCTGTCAGTAGAGTTTTCATGTTGACTGTTAATGGGGCTAGGGCTGGACCCACTGGGACTAGGTTTTTCCATCACTTCCTTTTTTTGATTTTTAGAAAGACAGAAATTAACATAAATTTTAGTTCTTCTCTTCCATTTTTGTTTTTCTCATGTCTATAAAGCCTTAAACAAGAATGAATCAGGTTTAAGAGAATATAACACACTTGGGGCCTTCATCATGGTTAATACTTTCTTGCGCTGTTCTGCCTTGCAATACATTATTACGGATAGTTTGCAAAATTTCCTCATCTTTCTTTTAAGACAGCCAAGGTTTCATTTTTTGCAGTTAGATGATGTCAAGCACTGGAAAAAATACTGGAGAATTAGTTAGCAGAAATATGAAGCCATTTATACTATGTGAACTGAACTTACCAAGGTCTGAAAATCCCTCTTTGTAGTAATGCTTAGCACCTACACAGTATCTCACACCTTCAACAAAGAGTGCAAACATCCACTAATTAATCTTCACACCCTATAGGTAACCTGCAGCTGCCACTCTTATTTTACAAGTGAGATACTAAGTTAATATCCTATCCCATATCAGCTACGGGCTCTTTGCATTTCTCTGAGGGAAAAGCCAAAGAGTATGGACTTTT